>OX637467.1:52403579-52886221 GCA_951799995.1 Trifolium subterraneum
AAAATGTCAAAGACATTATATTTCAATTGCGAGAAATACTTTGTGAGGCACAACTATAAATAATACATGTTAGACACACGCACATAAACTTAAAAAAATTAAAGATAAAATGATTAGTTAATATTAATTATTAAGTGATGTGACTAAATTTATTTTTCTCTCTTTTATGCATGTGTGCCCAAATATATATTATTTGGAGTTGTGTCGATGTAAGACTTGCTCTTCAATTGCAATTTTTTAGATTTTTCAATGGTAGATGGATAAAAAAAATGTCAAATACTACCTAACTTGCTTTTACATAACTTGTTCAAATTAACTTGAGTGCACATGTATATATTTTGATTTTCAATTTAGATATTTTATAAATATGTACGAGCGTTAATTTATGTATTAGTATATGTACTTCATAGACAAAAAAATCTCTTCAAATTTTATGTTATTTATGGATTTTAAAATTATACGATTGTATATGAAAATACTATATGTCCACAAGAAAAAGTGTATATCAATTCTATTAAAGTTGTATTGGAGTCTATGTTAGTCAAAGTTTAGTTAGATGTACACTTTTATCTTTTGAGTTAGCTTTTGGATAAGATACAAATTCATTTAACAGATTTCATAAACTTTGGTCAGTGTACACAGTAAAGATGGCCTTTGGCAAGTTGGTTGAAGTAGTACTTCAATGCTGAGTAGATAATTGTGGAGTCAAAAACTTAACGAAAATGTGTAATTATTTTTTCTTCTTCAAAGAAAGTAGTATACAATTTTCATGGCCATTAGTAGTGATGCTTAATTTTGTTTGAGTTCAATTCTTACGAATTAAAAAAAATATTGTTTAAGTCCTCAAAGTCATAGAATTACCCTTATAGCCAAAGCTTTAATCAACAATTACAATAATAAACAAAGGCAAAAACAAGTGCTAATCACATTTTCATTAGATATTTAGACACCAGTTATTATCAAAATGAACATAGAGAGAAGGTCCCAGCATTCAAGTATAAAGTTTATCCTTTTCTATGCCAGGACCACATCATCACCCTTGGTAATATTCTACTATGCAGTCTACAATAAAATCATAAGCAATAAGCAACAAACATCAGCAATGACAGAAAATCAAAATCTAGAAAGCTATCATCTATATTTTATGACAATCTGTTTTTCCTTGACATTTGCTCTATGACTAGAATTGATACATCACAAGATACATGCTTCTCATACTTTTTCTAAAGACACCCTATGCAATGAAGTAAGGCCAATTACAACATATTACAAAGCAAGTTTTTTCCCGATATACTCCACTGTTTGAGTTATTATAATTATAGCACGAGGGAAGGAAAACATTTTGCTTAATGGTATGTGCAATCTATTCATGGCCTCTCATATATTCTGAGCAGTTTTTTTATACATAACCAGCACATTTAGTACCTATGAACTGGTTCCCTTAAGCCATTCCAGGAAAACAATCCATGCAACGCCTCTGTTGCTCACATCTAAATCTTTTGTTTAAGAACATGGCGCAACTGAACCTTCTGGCTCTCCATTCTGGCCTCCAAAAGTTTAGCTTTCAAGCTATGCTTCTGAGCACCGCGAGGAATGCATCCTTTCATACCTCGTTGTGTTTGTGGACTTGTGGACTCAGAGGGACTAAACTGGTATTGAAGGTCATGAGGGCTCAACCCCCCTTTACCTGGTCCACGGTCAGGAGACACGATGCTCCCGTTGGATAACCTACCATTTGAAAGTTTACCATTCACTCCCTCCACAGAGATTATCTTGTAATTATCTTCATTGTTCATGCCTGACCTCCAAAGTCTTGTAATGGATGAGGCCTTTTTTGATTGCTTAGTTGGTATAGAGCACACTTCATTAATTTCTGTTATTGATATCTCCTCACCTGCATTTTCTTCCCATTCAAGTACACTTCTCCGTGAAACATTACTCTCTCGATGGTTCTTGTTTAAAGATTGGACACTCTCCTCAGGAGAATAACTTGAGCCTTGATCCTCAGCATGGCTCACAGTTTCCCATCCGCTTTCATCACCATCTATATCACCATTATCATCCATATATACATCAGAATGCCTTGGAATGCCATCCTTACTCATTAGATTTGCTTCGGGACTCACTGTGTGAATCTTGGAGGCATGACTAGGAGGACTGTGAGAAACACATGGTTCAATCTCCCTCTCGTTGTGCTCACCAAAATTTAAATCTTCAAAAATGGCATAGATATCATCTGACTTGGGGGGTTCATATGAAAATCCCTTAACGTCTTCAATGTTCATTGCAGCTGCAGCCTGTTGAAGTGACTGTGCTTCTTTCATCTCCTTTGTGTTTAGATTCACATTTTTTGACTGGAGAAAAGTTTCTAAATCTGCAACAAGTTTATTCATATGTGAATATTTCTCTTCAAGAGCAACTTTTGCATCTATCAACTTCATTTGAACACGTTCTTCACGCCATACTTCAGCCATCTGTAACATCTTTCTCTCCTCTTCCAGTTCTTCCCTAAGTTTCATAGATTCCCTCTTCAATGCTTCAACTTCAGCCTTGTCTTCTCCAATTTCCTTGGCAAGCTCATCACACACTTCCTCAATCAGTTCTCTTCCCTTCCTCTCCTTATCATAATCCTGCATGTAGCGTTTTGCTGATAGTTTCACATCTGCCAACTCATTTACTAACCTCGAATTGACAACCTCAATCCTCTGGCGACTTTTCCTTTCTCGATTCAACTCTGTTTTAATGTCGTCAATGTATAGACGAATTTTCTCATGCTCTCTGCTTCGCCATTGGGCTTTTTCCTCCCCAATTTTCTTCAAAAAATGATCAAGTTTCTTTTTGGAGGAGTGGTGTTCAGTCTCAAGCTCCTGAATACGTGCACGTGCCTGCTCTAGTTCAGCTTCAAGAGCAGATACAGCAGATACAGTACTTACCTTTTGGTTGACAAGTTTCGCGTATATATGCTGTGCCTCATCTGATGTTTTTAGACATACAGGATCCCACTTAGTTGCACCTTCCATTTCAGTATTGAGCAACTGGAAAGGTTTGAGCTGAAGAACACGGTACACAGAAATTAGCACTTCAATTGTTTATTCTCTCACTTTAAAGTTTAAACCCTTTGCTGAGCTAGAAAATTTAAATGCTATTTTCAACAAGTGGGTTTGCATGAAAAATAATAAGTGTTTTCTCCAAGTCATTGTACATAAATCTTTACGTTCATACATATCAATAACAGCATGGGTCTAAGCAACAATCATTATAATTCATAAACTACCAAGGCATGATATCCAATATATTGTTATTCAGTCTTCCATATCATTTCTATTTATTTGTTTCAAAGTTAAATTAAGTCACCCTCGGGAGGTGGTGGTGATGTCAACCTATATAGCATGTGTATATTTGTAGTGAGCATGGGCATGCCTTTGATATATTAATAAATATTTCCACGACACTAAACCACCAACAACACATTGCTATGACTATAGTCTATCACTATCTACTGCTCACTTTATAAAACCATACAATTAAAATATATAACTGCATGAGTAAGCAGGCAACAACCACCAAGAAAACCATGCAGTAAAAAGATATATTTTAACTCAGATCATTACATGAACTAGACCTAAACTCAATAATCATCAGTAATGAAGAGCTGCAACACTTTTATTGGTTTTATTGAAGTAATAAGAAGAACCATACCTCACAGTTGTGTCCACTTTTTGTCCCAAAGACAGAACGAGGACTCTGAGATTGATTCTTCAGATCAGTATCATGAGTCATACCATTTGGACGACCAAGGAACGGGAGACCTACGTGGGCACTTCCATTCTGCAGACAAGTGACATCAGTAATAAGCTAAAACCACAAAACCTATCAAAATTTGATAACACAAACCAACTACCAATATCCAAAAATGAAGAGAACGACATATCATTTAACACACATGGAAGCTGTGTGGCAAAACTACTTAAAGGACTAAGGTAGTACAATCAAACAAATTAAAGGACCACCATATGTATTTTGTCTACAATTAAACAAATTAACAATTTTCCAACTAGCTGAGAACGACACGTCAATTAATATCTGAAAATGAACCAAGTATTTCCAATATGTGACAATCAACAAATATATAAAAATATATAAAAACAATGTCAATTATCTACTCACACAAACCCAACTCAACTCATTTCTCCAATCATTACACAGAATAATACAGTAATTACCATGTTTCAAGTAGCTAACTTCATCATTCACAAGAAAACCAACAAAATCAAATATTCAAACTTTAAACGATACTAGTAGTTTTTTTCTTTCAAAGTGTAAAACTTAAAACTCCAAACACTCAAACTGAACTTTGTAAAATGATTATAAGGAATCAAAAATAGAATAGAATCTCAAAAGCCACACTTCAAAATTAAGCAACAACAAAATCAACAACATATATAAAAGATTAAACTTCAACAATAAGCTAACCTATAACTCTATAACACATTAGAATATTTTATCCTAAATGGAGGGTCCTACAATACATTAGTAGCACAAATAGCTTCAAAAATCAAATTTTCAAAAATCAAATTTTGAAATCAAAACAACACACACATGAAAATGAAGAAAATAATGGATCTCAAACAAGATAATAAAACAGAATTGAAAAGAAAAAAAAACAATTTTTAATTTTTTTGTTTACTTTACCTGAAACCGCCTCTGGCTATCATCAACCACCATCTCCGGCTGATGCAACCGCCAAAGACCAGCAGCAAGTCTCCGTACAGAAACAGTAACTTCCATCTGCTTCTTCTTCTTCACATTCCGGCTTATTCTCCGACTAACCTTCACCGGCGACGATAATTTCTTCTCTTCATCAACAAGATCCTCAATTTTATCATGGATCTTCCATTTCAATAACGGAGTTTCAGGTCTACTCCGTTTACCACCACCACCAGAAGTTCCATATTTCTTCAAACGAGTTCTCGGAGTTTTAGGTTTTCTACGTTGAAATTGTTTTAACGGTTGAAGATCTGAATCGTGATGAGGAATTAGGTTTTTAGATGAAATGCCGAGTGGCGGATATTGGAATTTGGTTGAACAATTCATCATCGTCTCCGACGAGTATAAGCCATTAAGTGATTATTTTGAAAAGTGATTATTGAAAGTGAAAGAGAAAGAGATAGAATCTGTGTGACGGAGTTTGTGAAGTGATGAATTGAAGAATACGAGAAAAAAAGTACAGAGAGTGTGTGTTTTTGTTTTTGAGGAGAAAACGACGAAGAGAAAAGAGATATACTGTACGAAAAGTAGAAGATACCATACACGAGGTTTTGTATGTGTATTGTATTGTATTTATTGGTGTAACTTTATACGGTTTACGTTTACGTATGTTATACGGTAAATGGTGATTTCACGCGCGGGAAAATTGTTATACGATGTCGTTTTTTCTGTTTTCTTCGCTTCACAAGTTTCCTCTTTTTTGTTTTTGGTCAACTACAAGTTTTCTATTTAATGTTGATATTTATTTTTAGTTGAGATATTATACTCGATCCTAGTTGGTATATGATGTGGTTTTTAGAAAAAATAAATAGTAATCAATTATATAATAAATAATAATTTAGAAATAAAAAAAAAAACTATTATTTATTATATCGGTACTATATCTTCTATATTTTTTGTATAACAATGATTGAGAAGACTTAAATGAAGACAAACTCTCGAATAAGCCACTAAGTCACCATATAAGGGAAAGTTAATATGGGTTGAAGATTTCACTACTACACACCCAAAAACTTTAGGTAACTACCCCTTTACAAGGGACAAACCCTAGGTTCGCGTTCTAGATTGGAACATAAGAATAAAGAAACTTATATTAGTAAATGATATTCTAGCACAAAACATACCTATAATAGAAAATAGTTATAAAACACATGATATAGTAACTATAACATTCAAGAGCTAATAAAACCAAAAGAAAAACTTAAAGGACCAAGTTACCACTATTTCAAATCAAAGAAAGCTCAAAAACTTTTTGCTTTAAGTCACCGCCACACTCGAACCTTAAACATATCAGTAATATTCTCTTTAAAGAGTCGTTGCAACCTAAAAATTAGCAATTTCTTTCTTCTAGAGGCATCAAACACAAGACAACAAATGACATGCACATGAAAATAACTTGCGATATCCTTGCGAGAAATACCATAAAATTGTTAAGCATGCTTATATATATGTATGATAATAAATAAGTAATTAATTCAATTAAAAATTTGATAAGAATCTTATAAAAATAGACAAAAAGTATTTCAAAATGATCTTATATTTAAAAACAGAGAAGCATGTGTCTCATTTTAATGTGTACACTATTTATACCCATTTTCAATACAAAATAATAATAAATTTAGACTAAAATAGCTTGTATTTTATCTATTATTAAGAACAACATTGACAAAAGGTAATAAATGTATTATAAAATAACAAATAACTTGAGACATGCACATATTTTGAAAAATAACAAATAACTTGAGACATGTAAATATTTTAAATGAGACAAATAATATAGTGGGGTTAACTTATAAAAGAGAAATGTTAAATACCATTTTTTGTATTCAACACCGTATATGTGATTTTGTTTTTTAATTAGTTTTTTCTCTTCCAAGACACACCAATACATCAATATTTATAAATAACTAGTAGAGGTGCTGGAATACCGTATGAGATTCAAAATGTTTAAATAACATATTCTTTATAAAATATACTATTTGTAGTGAAGAAGAGGTGTATTGTATTTTATGCACGGAAGGAGATGACAAGAGCACACGTGCAGCTGGGACTTCATGTCCATAATTGATTAAAAATATGACTTATAGACCATGCTGCTGTATTGCTGACCATGTTCATTTTTCTTACAAGCAATTATAATATTTAGAGACCAAATGCATCTTATAGTATTATAATATGATATTGATTGTAACTTGTATGGATATTGTTAGAGATATATACATTTTAAAAGAGATCTAATGACAGAATTTGATTTTCCCATAAAATAATGCCAACAACCTTTTCATGTCTGTGTTTTTCAATACACTTTTCAGCAAATTAAACTTCACCAATGGTAATTTTGCAAAAGCTAAAGTGTAGCATTTGTAAATTTACAGTAACTCGCCGTAATTTCGACAAATACACTGTAATACAATATCAAATTCTATAAAGCAAAACAAACATGTCATTGTGCTCAATAGTACTTTACAACAAAATTATACATATCATATAATAGAGGACAATATACAACTCTAATTCAAGCCTATGCCCATTTTCAAGCTCCAAAATACAGTAAACACAAGTTTTGTTGATAATGTATTAACAGATAAAACTATCAATTCCAACATCTAAAGAACTTGAGATATTGATCCTTAAGGGTAAACCCGCATTTTATTAACGATTAACCATAACACCGAATTGGGTCATTGCATCCCTTAGCAGCAGATTGCTTGAAACCAAATCGACCGCCTTTCTCAAGGTATTGTTGATGGTACTCCTCAGCCCTGTAGAACTTCTTGGCAGGAAGGATCTCAGTAACAATCTTCCTGCCTAACAGTTTCTCTTGTTGTTCCAATGAATCTTTAGCTGCTTTCTCTTGTTCAGGGGTGTAGTAGTATATTCCTGATCTGTACTGTGTTCCAACGTCATTCCCCTGTCACATAGGAAGATCCAGATGATCACTATTAGTATTACTAAGCTCTTAATGGAAGCTGAATCACCACTCAAGCATCACAAATCACTATCTTATATTCAAAAGTTTGTGTATGTATCAAATTGAATTGAATGAAAGAGAGAATTACAGAAACAAAATCATGCATAAGAAAAGGAGAACGAAAGAAAGCAAGGACTTGAACAGAAAAGAAACGAAGAGGCAAAGCAAAATGTTAGGTAAGGAAAATATATTACTCCATATAAAACGGTTCTCTATTTTTCTAGACGGTCATGAGTTGTTCTTTCTGACAGAACCATCACATAGTACAACACAATAATTCACCAATGGAACATGTTGAAACAGAATTTACAATACATGAATAGATGTAGAAACATAAATGCATCAGTTAGATACTGCAACATAGAGAACCAATGCTGCTTCAAACAAATTCATTATGGAAACAGAACATTGTTACCGAAATGATCAACTCTAGAAGCAATGCATCATTAAATAATGTTAGAAATATAAAGTAACATAAATAAATAAAACTATCACCGTTAACCGTCCACAAGTCTAGACTTATATTCAGATCAGCAAAGTCAGGACATGCTAGAGACAAAAAAGAGATTATACAATTTACAAACAAAATGAATTCGACTTAACATGATAAATTTTCTAATACAAACCAAAAACTCTGTTTATACCTGTCGATTCGGAGTAGTAGGATCATGCTTAGACCAGAACGTATCAAGCAGATTTTCAAAGGCACATTGTTTGGGATCATATTGGACCCTTACAACCTCTGAGTGGTTTGTGGTCCCCGAACACACATCTTCATAAGTAGGATTGTGCACAAGCCCTTGGGTGTAACCAACCTCTGTCTTAGACACTCCAGGCACCCTCTGGAAGACCAATTCAACACCCCAAAAGCAGCCAGCCCCAAACTGAGCAAACTGCTGGCCAGGTGCTGGGATATCGTCATCTGGTCCCTGAGGAATGGTTGAATCCAGGCTCTCCGATGCCCTTCCGCTGCCAAATCCAAGTTTGTTGAAAAGGTTCATGGAGGGTTTGGTCACAGTAAAATGGGGACGGGTTGGTGAAAAGAAGCAGGAACGCTTGAGAGAAAATCTAGATATTGAGGGTAGAAACTTGGTTTTGGCAGGAGTAGAGAAGGAAGAAGAAATGAACACTTGCAACGAGCTGGACGTGGTACTAAAGGCGCTGCTGGTTGCTGCTAAGAGTTTGAGTAACATGAGAACCCTTATCTAGAAATTTTAATCATCTTCAAAAATATAAGAGCCATTTTCAAAATACCGTTCAAAAACATAAAAGCCATGAAAAGAGGATGTCAAGAAAACTGAATGATAAATTTAGAACAAATAACAAACAGTTTAAAAAAATAAACAGTTAATATGAACCTATTATTATTATCAGTGTAAAAGAGTTTTACGGTATCAACAAACAACATGGTGCTACGTTTAAAAGAAATGGTAAAACCTAGAAAGGGCTTAGGAGTCAATTACTATAAGTATATGGCACTTGTTTATTCGTAAAGAAAAAGGTTTAACACTAATCAAGGATCATTTCAAACTCTTAAAAGAATCAAGCCTTTGAAAAAACTGATATAGTATACAGTCTAACATGAACGATGAATTATACGTCATATCAAGTGAGAGTTTATCCTCCTAAATATGGACTATGAGTTGCAAAATCACATACCAGTACCACCAGTATCATTAAACATTAAATTAAAGCTTGACGGTGCTACAACTTTTTTTAGATAAAAAATATTGCTGATGCCTTTTCTTCTATACAATATACAATCAAGCAGACAAAAAAAAAAAAGCCTCTATTATTATCAATATAAAAGTAATATATGGTTTAGCCATTAGACTTTAGGATTCATTTGGGGAAACATATGCATATTATAAAGCTTCTCATTTCATAGATTTTCCCGTCAGGCCAGCTAAATGGATAGTATTAAAAGAGTTTAATTGGCACGCACTGACGGTGTAAAATAGTTTTACATGGTCATCCAATAAGAAACCATCATTATGTCATGTCATGCAACTAATTTTAAAATAACGGAGTGATTTGACTGAATACAAGATTCTTTACTGGATGTCAGTGTAAAAAACTATTTTACACTATAAGGGCATATTATATTTTCTCATTTTTTTTTTTTTGAAGAAACTAAACTAGCCCACCCAAATTGGTACCAGAGTGAATCGAACGTGAGACCTTAAGAGGAGCACACTCTCAGGTCCCAGACCAACCCAAGTGGGTTTATATTTTCTCATTTTGAAATTAGTTGTACAACATAGCAGAATGATTGTTTTTAATTGAATGACCATATAAAACTATTTTACACTGTCGGTGCATGCCAATTAAACTCTATTAAAATTATACTAATAAAATGACATTTTATCATACAGATAGTTTGCATAATTTGCAACATATACTGAAAATTGAAACAGAATCAGTTGCATACACTAAAAACTAAGAACAAGCTTACAAGATAATACTGAATTGTTAATTGTTAATAAAACATAAAAAGAAATCCAAAATATGAATCTCATACCTGCTCCACAAATTCTCATCTTGAACCCTTCAATAAATTACATGAATCAATGTCCATACAAAAATTGATAAAGATAAATTCATAATAAAAAAGAAAGAAATTTGAAACAGAAATTAACACAATTCACAAAAGAGGTGAAATTGAATTGGGAAATAAGAAAGAAAGTGTAATTGGAAAAGGGAAAGAAGAAGAAGAAGATACGTACCCAAGTGAAAGTGGCAGTGAATGAATGAACAAAGAGATGAGGATTCGGTCACAGCAAAAAGAACCAATCTTGGTTGTGAGTGGTAAAAACGATGACGTTTTTTTAAGCATGAAAGACTAAAAAGCCCCAACATAAAGTTATGATAAAGCTTTATCATAAAGGATAGGAATGTCAATAAAAAAAAATTAAATTACTCTTTCTTATTTATTTTATTTTAACTGTGTTATTTGAATTGTAAAATTGATTTTTGTGCTAGATATTAAATGAAATTTTAAAAATTTCACTTGTGTGCGTTAACAAGAGAGGTGAGATTTCTGTAAAAAAAAAAAACAGAGAGAGGTGAGATTAATGAATTGTGTTGTGTGTCATAGATATAATGAGTGTAGGTGTGACTCGTTCTTTGATTGTACGAATGTTATAACTTGTTGACGAAAATTGAATTTATGGTTTGTGTTGCAGCTATTGATGACCAATGCAAAATGTTTTTTTTAACTTCTTTAGCATCGGCTTAACACGCAATAGTTTGTAGACTTTGCAATGACATTGTGGAGCGAGTGTATGACACAAACGAAATCTCCAACTTTGTGGGAACAAATTGAACTTGTTGAACAAATGTTGAAATGTGCTCAAAGTGTCCTCCATTCATGGCAACATAACGCATCAGCACAACCACAACAACTCGCTGACAACCTCCTCCGATAGATTTTGTGAAATGCAATCTTGATGCGGCTGTTTATATGAGTGAACAAAAAGAAGGTATGGGAGCATGTCTTCACGGCAACAACGACAATTTTATCTTAGCCATGACAACACACAATTAAGCGATAATGACATCACCAGGGGTAGAAGCATGAAGTTTACATCAAGGTTTACAATGAATTGTAAGTATTGGATACCGCAAAGTTATTTTTGAGATGGATTGCAAAGTTTTTGTTGATCATATGAATAATTCTATAACTAATCACTCTAAGTATGGTTTAACCATACAAGATTGTTGAACCTTACTTCATTCCTATAATGACTTTTTAGTTGGTTTTAGTAGGCGTCAAACAAACGGTAGTGTTCATGCTCTTGCATAAGCAATATTTTATCTCATATTTTTCGCAGTATTATTGATTTTTTATTTTTACATTATTATTGTTACTTTTATTTTGAATAAAATATCATAAATTTGGTTGCGAAAAAAATTGTTTTATTTGAATACGTAGTTTTTTGTGTATATTTATTTTTTTACCAAATTATTGTATGCATGCTTATCTCTATTTTTTGCTTTATTGTATACACTTTCATATATTTCATTTAGAAAAATCCAATAAAATACTTGACAACAAATTTGATAATATAAATGGCCCATTAGCTCAGTTGGTTAGAGCGTCGTGCTAATAACGCGAAGGTCGCAGGTTCGAGACCTGCATGGGCCAAACTTCATTTATAGTTTTATCTCCACTCCATTTTTTTAACATTGCATTCACATTTAATGTTAGTGTTTATTTGTAGTTATCTAATTGAGCAATTGAATTGTGATATGGAGGTAGTTGGATTGGATGTTCAATTATATATATGGAGCAAAGTAGTGTAACGTAACGTGTGCCTAAAAAATGTCATAATCTCAAAACATGTTGTAGTTAATGGTGACACGTCGTCAAATATTGTTCATACAATACATCAATAGTACATGTGCTGCTAAGCATTTCTCATCAACAAAACATCCAGTCACCTTTGTTTGTAAAAGTACGTAATCTCAACAAAACATTCAATGCTTAATGCTTTTTTGTTTGTTTGTTGTTGATAGATTATGGTTAGGTGTAATATCTTGTTTCCGTGAACTTATCTCAGTTAATTGAATATTTCATTTTATATGTAAGAGTCGGCGTTCAAATCTCAAACACTCCACTTATACCTTAAAAGATGAAATTTATAGATAATAGACTATTTAACAACAAAAAAGAAACAATAACTTTTGTCGCACGGTACAATTTACAAGTTTGGTATCTCATGAAAAACTAGTAAAAATTCATGGTTAGAGAGATAGATTGGAAATAAAACATGAAAGAATAATTTGATAGGGTGAAATGTCAACAATGATTTGCAATTTTGAATTGAATTGTATTATTGTGTTTCCTTTCACTTTCAAGTATCTCACACTATATTCTTATGAGTTACTCCATCCGTCCCAAAATAACTCACCCAGTTGACCACCTTCACGTTTGTCAATGTACAACTTTGATCATCGTTAATATCTTAAATTATTTATTATTAAAAATTATAAAAGTTATATATTTTGAAATATTCATCGAGACAAATCAAACATCTCATATGCATATATTTGCATGTACATATAAGTAGAAAAATATGATCAAAGTATATCATATGAATAGTACACAAAGTCAAATTTAGGTCAGTTATTTTGGGACGGAGGGAGTATCATTTACTTTAAGCGGAAGTTTTCATTATTTTGTCCTTTATAAAAGGAATTTAGGTTTACTCCATTTACTTTCCCTCCATTTATTCTCCATTTAGACTACTCTTAACTTTGACTCTCAGACAACAATATAAGACTTTAAAATATACGGGAACATTATGTATGCAATATGTATGTTCATAATGTTGGAAAAAGCTTGGTTAGGAAGTTGGAATTTTGGATGCAAGTTGGTTGTTTTTCAATGAAAGGGATGTGGAAAGTAACTAAATAACTAAGACCATATATATCTTAGGCAGAGAATTCATCAATTCAACACCATAACAGCACTAAACTATAATAAAAGCTAGTGTCATAACCTACCTAATATTTGTTTTGGTGTCCTTAACCTCATTCAAACTTTACAATAATAATTTTTTTTTTGCAAAATTAGGTGGGTATAGATAACTTATTTAGTGAGAAACATTCCAAAATTATGTGGTCACAACTAAACCACTCATATGTCAGATCTACATAACATCACAAATTTAGTTATTTAATGAAAAATTTATAATCACATTCCTTGAGGAATGGTTAAATAACACACTCATTAAAAAACTCAACCTTAACTCAAGTTCATTAACATCCTGCATTCAACCACTTTCATTGTATGTAATTTAAGCATATTATGAGGAGATTAAGTGTAATTTTCCCTTATTTAATTTACAATGACTTAACTATACACACAACAACTTGATAGTAATTCACAACGACATCCCCGTGAGCTTAGCTCTGGCAGGAACATCGCATTAGATATGCATGCAGGGCCCGAGGTTCAAACCTCAGACACTCAACTTATTCACCTTAAGGGGGAAATTTCTAGTCAGTAAACTGCTTGTCAAAAATATTCACAATGACTTCACTATACACAAGAATATGATGATAATCTTGTAGTGAATAAAAAATTTCGATTATCTATTGATTGAGAACAAGGAAAGGAACTATTATTACAAGTTACAACACAACAACTTGCCACAACAATTTCAAGGCATGCAGATTATTCAGTTTAAATGCATAATAATCACTTGATAGTAAAATGGAAGGTTGCGATAAAGCTTTCGACAACAATGACACTCATTCAAATCAACAAAGATTACACACACAAGTTATTGCCTCACATTGTATCATCTATATTCTTGAAAGTTAACATGACCGGTTGCTTGAGCATGCTCCGCTGCTTCCTGAATATATTCACAGAAATATCAGTACTCGAGTCAGAATCATCATAAAAATTAAGACACGAAAGTAAATTGGCACATATAATGAATGAATCACCGATTTAGTAATGTGACCGAAGAATATTAAGTTTTACTGTTTTAGAGAGTATTTTTAAACATTGTCAAATTCGTTTTTAGGGACTAAATAAACTAGCAAGTAAAATTTCAGGACTGAATTGATGATTCACTCTTATATAACACATAAAGCAAAGAATCGGGTACTGAGGAATGACCTTCTGACCAATCACTCCAATTTGGCATACACCACAGCGCAGAGTGAAGTTGGCAGTGTCGGTGAATTTCCGTTTCCTGAAAATGAGCATCCATAATATTAGCAATGGTAAGGGATACCGAAAGCATAAATAATTCGGAGAGGCAACTTAACATGATGATAACAAAACTAAGTTGAGTAGAAAATTTCAAAAAAAGAACACCATGCAACACAACCAAACACTTTCACAAAACAAAATGAACATAATTGCACCTGTGTGGTTTGTCAACATACTGAGAAAATTTTCTGTTTGGCAAATGCTATGTTTTTCAGATTATCTAAATATATAGTTCAACTGCTTTAGCAACGCGTTTACAGCTTTGTTTTGGTTTTAAATTGAAAAAGTCATTAATCTAAAATCTTAATATGCACGACCGAAAAATAAGAGAAACCTTATATATATAGAAATACACAACAAAACTCTAAAAAACTAAATTCATATAAAGTTTCAATAAGAATTGAAGACTACCTATGTTGGTCTTTAATAAAAGTTAGAGCAATCTCCTCAACAGGTCCAATACTTCTGTTATTTTGTATCGCAAATATAGTCTGATCAAAATCCTCGGGAGCTCCTTCAACAGGAGACATCTGATACATACAATGTGTAATCATTAGGCAACATAAACACGGAAACTGCATACGAAACTTAATTTCGTACGTTTCAATCGTAGCAGTAATTCACTTCTCAAGCCAGGATAAAAATGTGTGAAGCATGAAAGAGAACCAATCAACGAGTATAATTTATGGTATATGAAATTACATACAGCTAAAGCATCGTAGTGAAGACCATCATAAATCAGCATCACCCTTTCAGAATAGTTACCTTCCTATCAAAGGCAATTGACAAAAAAAAGAGGACGGAAATGTTCAGTTACAAGGGCTTGACAAAACTTGAAAACATATAGAACTGCATCAAAGTGTCTAACCTGACCATACAAATCACACCGCGTTGTCTGAATATCATATGCTGCAATCTCGCGTCCATAATAATCTGCTAATATTGAAAGTTCAATTGCACCTTCACAACGGAATATATATCTTCATTAGCACATCAAAGTCCAAACTAGTGCAAAAACTAATAGTATTTTACTGCTAAATTTGCTAACTGAAGAGTTTAAAATGCCCTTTGAAACTCATTTTACGATCATCGACCACAAAATCCAGACCGACAAAACTAACAGTACTCCATTGCTAGAACCAAAATAACTGAAGCTTAATTGCGATTGTTGCCTAATATTTTCTAGTTATCCAGATGTTCAAATACATCTTTCCTAATTTAATCTTTATACATCTCAAAATTTCAATGACATAGTCTAATGCACTCATCAGTACTTGGTATATATTTATGTTGACGAAGTTTATTAAAAGCCAAAATGTAGGGATTATAGGACACTGAAAATAGCAATTCCAATTTTAGAAACAAAAATTTATAACTAATTCTATTAAATATTTTTATACTTTAAAACAGCCATGATTTGGAAGACATAGGGCGACTAACCTCCCCACTTTTCTGGGTCAAGAATCCAGTTACAATACTCTGGATTTGGCTTCCCAAGAAATGCTTCAGAATATTTCTCGGGATCACTTGCTACTGTTGCAGCTATAACCTTCAGAATGTCAAATGCAACAAAATGTTAAGTCAAAATATGTGAATAAATGATTCCGATAACACCGAAGTGAAAATATACTAGGCAGTACAAGGGTACAAAAGTTCCGCTTCACTGATAAGTCCTAAATGATAGACAACGTAATTTTATATACCAAAATGAAATACATGTTTCATGATGACACTCTTGTAGTTTTAACTAATTTTCTAACAACACTTCGTGGAATATCATGGAGCATGGTGGACGGTAGTTAGGAATTTATAATGGATTGGTGGCAAAATATGGTGATCTACCTAAGTATGTAATACCTTAACAACAGAAAACAACCAGAGAAGATGATAAACATACATGCAAAGGCTTGTATGGTACTTCAAAGTTTAGAGTTGAGTTTTTGCAAAAGAAAAACATTCAAATGTGCATTCATTTATTTATTAAGGATGCTTTGTAAAACTCTGCATATTATACTCGACTATAAACTAAATATACTTCATGGGTTTATAGTCCAGTCAAACATACATGTCGGTGAATTTCTGTATTGATTTTTTTGCTTCAAAAACTAATTGAAATTGAAACAAGCAAAAGTATATTTAACCAAGTTGGATATAACAAGCCAGAATTGAAGGTTACATAATGAATACCCTGTATCTGGTTTTCTACTAGAGAACCTAATTGACACAACATGCATTGAAATGAAGCATGCACATAAACCTGTATCTGGTATGCACTCTTAGCATATTCATCGAAAATTAAATACAAAAAACATAGAAAAAATAAATTACCTGTCTCAACTCAGCAGCTTTGGTTTGGTCACGATCCATAACATATCTGAATTGAGCAAACATAACAAAACTGAATAAAAGAATATTACAACAGGAATCATCTCTACATTATTTACACTTTAGGTTAAACGCGGTGTCCTAACACATGTCAATGTACGACACCAACACAACACTGACACATAGGTTACATTTAATCACTATCATTCTCTTAAATTATTATCAATATCTAAGTGCCCGTTCAGGGCGTTCAGTGTTGTGTCTGGTGTGCATGTCTACACCGATGCGTAAATTAAGCAAACATAACAAAAATGTCAATGTACGACACCAACACAACACTGGCACTCAGATTACATTTAATCACTATCATATTCTTAAATTATCATCGATATCAATGTCTAAGTGCCTGTGTCCGATGTTCGTGTCTATATCCGGCTTCATATTTTATACCAAGCAGCTAGTGCTATAAACAAAAAGATACTTACCCAACTGCATTAAATAGACAACTGTTATCAGAAGGAATAACCCTTCTCACAACAACACCTTCCATGATGATAACTAATAACCTGAAAATCAATCACAAACACAACCATGGTTCAAAATTCAAATGAACTATTAATCTATATAAAAATATAAACTTTATTTAACATCTTCCTCCAACGATTCAATATGAAGCAACCCATTATTCCCAATTTGATAATTAGCAACACATTAAGAAGAAAACCTAAAATTCAACAAAAAAAATATATCAAGTTTTGAATTCTTACTTGAACACGACTTCAGCAAAAATTGAAGAATAGGAACAATGAAATATGCAGATCTAATTGGAAGATGAATTGGGTTTGGAATAAATTAAAGGAAGGAAGCTGAAGCAAAAAGATGTTCTTGGCGTGGTGGAAGAATAAAATATAATGAGAATCTATAATCTTTAAATTTTGGGTATTTTTTGGATTTGAAAATTAAAAAGTTTTTGTGTGTGACAGAAATATTAATTAATACTCCATCCATCCTATTTTAAAAGATACTAGGAACGTACCGGTGCCTACCCACGGGACGCGCCTTCGGCGCTTTTTATTTCGTACGGGTGATTGGTCGATAAACGTGTGATTCAGTTTTAGAATTTTTTTGGTTAAAGTGCTACTAATTGTATATAAATAATTATCGTCGAATAGACACTATGGAGTAAATTTATTTGTAGGTGCGTAGGGTCGTCAAAGGTGAGATTTATTTTTGTAAAGAAAATTTTTAAAGGAAAAGAATTTTATGTGAAATAATTTTCCGTAGAAAATAATTTGATTTGGATAAAAAAACTACAAATTAAAAACTTTAATATTAGTTTTTGGTAAAACACAATTTGTTTAGAAGTCAAATTTCTATATATGATAATAACCTATTTTCAAGCTTTTTACAATTGCTTGGGTCTTATACTGTTTTTTGTGGAGTTTATTTGTTTTGGGCTTTATTGGGCCATAAATGAAATAGTAACAACAAATATTAATGAATGTGTATTTATTATTGTGGAGGTTAAATATTGAAGAATGTGTCTTTAAATAACGATGTTAATGAACTTATAAGATAATCATAATAGTAAGCATTGATTCACAGATACAAAAGTAGTGAGCATTAGTTCAAGTTTAGTAATAAAACACTAAGTTACAATAGTAAGTACTTAACATTGTCAACATGCTTCAGGAATGAGGGTAGACATTAGTTGTGAGCAATTCATATACTTTAACTAAAGGTATTATTTATTTATCTTATTTTAATTGTATTTTTTTAACAATATATCGATATAAATATTAACATATAAAAAAATTTATTTGATTTATTTTGATGAGTATTTTTAAAATATTAAGATTTTACTTAATTTTTACTAATAAACAATTAAATATATTAGCTATCAAAATTATACATTAAGTAAGTGTTGTAGTCACCTAGATTTTATATTTTGGGACAAGTGAGGAGATAATAAAGAATGAATTTTAAGGTTACTTTACGAGTTACCATTTTGATATTCCACTTTGTTGTTTAGACAAATCTCATATACTATCTCGGTTCTTAAAAAATAAGAAATTTTTGTGTCAATAATAATAGGTAATATGTAACACAAAATTCATTCTAAGTATTCCTAGAATTTTAGCGAAATAGATGCCAGTAGATTAGAAAATCACCAAGTATCCTAATTTGGTATCCTAATTTAGAAGTAAAACTAAATTTTGACAGGCTTCGCGTGTGACCTGGATAAGCTCAAACATGTAAGGTTAGCATGTTTATGAACTAGTTTTATTAACATCTATGTGTACAAAGTCAAGAGTTGTGTATGCGAAATGTATCCCCGCATGCGTAAGTTAGCATGTCTCCAATCATGTATTGTTCATACTTCACGTACGCGACATCTGGGGATCGCGTACGCAAAAGTAGCATTTTAGCCTTTAGAATCATCACATCCTCACTATCAAAATATACACTCTCCACATGTAATCCCTCAAAATTGACCTTTCTCATCTCATCTAACTATCTAGCATCTCTCACTTTCACTTTTTAATCAAGATTATATTTCATTCTGTAAAAACTAAAATAGTGCTGCACTCATGCTCCATAAAAATAAAACTGTGGTAACTCAAAATATTAAATAGCATTAGAAAAGAGTTTTGGAGAATGTTGACAAATTTTCCAAATTATTTTTATCTTTTAATAATACTGTGAAAACAAAAATAATATGAATTATAAGCATGCTCCTCCCTTCCATTTTAAAAATACTATTCTAAGGCATTGTAGAGATAAACAACTTATTTTGCAGCTTATGATATAAACTAGTAGCACTTAATTAAGATTGGGTTGTGACAAGCTACATATGTTAGTTACAATTTAATTCTAACTTATATGAATTGGTGATCCATACCAGAGTTAGGTATGACTCTAAGGTTAGAAGAAACAAAAATTTCGTACCACTCACATGTTAATTGAACTGTTGTTTGCGAAGCATGTTAATTGACACCAAGGCTTTGTTTGCAAGTTTGGAAGGGAGGGTTTTGTTTCCCCACTTATTCACTTTAAGAGGTGAAATGTAGAAAAAGGGACACATAATTAGGATACCATAAAATTAAGAAAAAAATAAAGCTAAGTTATTTGTAGGAACTACATCAAAATAACTTTACTATATCAACTAAAACAACCAAAATGAAGGAATGAAGAAAACATCTTCTTGACTGAACTGAATCAAATTAATTTAAGGTTTGGACATCAACAATACAGGTAAATATAATTGGCCTGAAGTTGTAACTTATGATGATATACAATTACAAATTTATAAAATAGGTAGTATAAATCTGGTGTGGCTCCTCATTATATGAAAGATAAAACCTTCTCACTAGATCTTTACTTTGTATCTGATGTCCGAATACCATAGCGCTTGAAGATTTCTCTAAATCCATATGGACTGACATCGTAGTTGAACTGCAAGTGCACAAACAAATGAAAGTCTGATAATATTGCAAAATTTCTAAGTACAAAGATGTTCGATAATAGCCACTGAAAGCATCTCCAATGGTTATTTTTAAGCGACAACTTTAAGTTGTTTAACCACAATTAAGTAGTCCCAATTGCGACTATGTCACAACATATTTAAGCAACTCAATATACAAAGAAATTAATACATGGAAGATGTTCCTTATACTCTTAAGCAACCTGCAATCTATACTTTTCAAATTGAAATATCAATTGAGTAAGAAAATTTGTTTTTAAATGCTAAGGATTTGCTCCTTATACATGGAACAAATCTTAACTTTGAGGAACCCTCCAGGCCAAGTAGACAAACTTTATTGGTAAAAAAAAAGGAGTGGCTTCATATCAAGAAACATATGCTTAGTTAATCTTAGTGGTAGGTTACTTGATTTAATACCTAGAAAGGATTCATTTTAAGTATTTGATATTTGCTCAAGCGGGATTGTTCGAAATACAAATAATCACGATAGGTATTATGCATTACAGTTTGCCTGAAGAGGGGAAGGAGGGACACTTACAGGCATGACTTTCACATTGTATTTAGTAATATTTGGATCAGCTACCCTTCCCTGGTTAGCAACCTGTAAAAAGAAACACATATCTCAAATAACTATACATCTCCATTGAGTCGATGAAAAGATCAACCTATTAGTAAAAGCAAATTATTGCAATAGAATCTGTGCTTTTTAGTTTTCACTTAAACATGCCATCAGAAGAAAATTTATTACAATTTGCTCCCATTAGCAATTTAGGCACTGAGGTTAATAGACTGTGGCGAACAGAAAGGAATACCGTACATGTGTCGGACTATGAAATATTTCAATGAATGGATACTCCTTTTTCTGCCGACTTATACAAAATCCAGGATATTTTGGACATTCGACCTGTAAAGCACCAGAAAACAATAGTTAACCAAAAACAAATAAATGTAAAGAAAAATGATGAACATGATAGAAGATAAATTCCACTATATGCCTACATTCCTAAAAGTAAATTCCAACTCATTGCAAACTAATGAGCACAATTATCTATAGTATGTATATACTTTGGTGATTCTATTGAATGAGACAGTTGCAATACTTCATTTGATGGATAACAAGAGAGCATTGCTAACAATAACTTACACGCATAAACTTTACGTGTGGATAAAACTCAGCAGCAGCTTCTTGTAATACTTTGTCAAGATGTTCTGTGTAATTGCTCCTGCATTATTAAATAATAAGCAGTTATTCCTAAATCAATTCACTTTTCTACTTTTCCCTTTCAGTCAAACCTAAGTCAACTTCAAAGTAAGAAAATACAAGAGATTACTCCAATAACCTGATAGTAAAAGCAACAACCACAGGAAACCCTTCATGAAGGAGATCGACAAAATCGCGCTCGGAAGTAAAATGAATAACCCGTGACGGTCCAAGATCCTTTGGATAACCAGTATAGTACCTGATATTATCACAACAAATACATCAGGACATTGTGCAAAGCATCTATCATCAAAATTAATATCATGCAAAGTATGCTACCATAGTAATCCCTACCGAACTTTGTCATTAGTATTCAATGATATGAAATGAAATTCCAGATATTTATATATACGACTAAACAATCTTCAATCAAATGACTATAAACACCAATAATTGACATGGACATACTTGCAAGTTCCTCGAAGATGACCAATCATCCGGTCTAAAAACGAGGAATCTTCCATTTCACAGAATATTGCAATAGGTGAACTATATATGCAGTTCCTGCAGCAAAAACAAATGTTATGTTTAGGTGTTGAATACATTAATCTCATATACTCTCTTATATACATAATTACATATAATAACCATACTCATCAGTGATTATATGTAATTATGAAAATGCACTATAAATCTCACTAAAACTTATCTTGCTTCATTTTATCTATGATTAGTGTTCTTTACATAAAATTTGGTTGAAGCATTTTTTTTTTTGGTATTAACCATCTAGTTCCAGGGAAAGGGGGCCGATATTCCAGAGTTCGGCCACGAGATAAGTAGGAGCTGTGGCAAGAATTGTTTCTATCAAGAATTGAAATCAGATTCTCCCAAACAATTTATCTTAGGAGGTGGTCATTAACCACTTAGCCCAATAACTTGGTTAAATTTAGTTGAAGCATTTTATCAAACACAAAACAAGCATTATAACATGAGACACGACAACAGCATTGAATCAAAATTCAAAGAAAAACAGCACGCAAAGCATTGAGTCAAAATTTAAAACAAGAAATTTGAGTACCTGTTTTCTGAGCGTTTGGGAATGGCTTTTCAGCCTTTCACGGTTTCAGAGAAATGAAATATAAAAAGTTGAAAAAAGAAAAAAAATTATGTTTTTTATTACAATTTTGCACTTTTATAAGTTATAACTATGTATTTTAATTTCTTTGTCTCAACAAATTTACAACACTGTTGTATTAGCCTCAGTAGACTATATTATTACTCAAGTTTGAATGATGGAGCGTGGCCCTCAAATTAGTCTTAATTTTGAAAAATAAAGATTAATTAAACAATGGTATTTCTTTTTTTTTTTTGAGGTGAACAATGGTATTTCTAAATGTTGATGAATGGGTATGCATGTGATGATGTCTAATAGGTTGACATTATACTTTGGGACAATTACATGGTGACCTCTTTTACTCTGATTGCGAGAAGTTATAAGAGGTATTAGACACACTCACAACAAGTAAGAAAAATTAAAGAAAAAGAAATTAAAGTGATGTAAATTGATGTGACAAATTTATTTTTCTTTTAATTTTTTTTAATTGATGTGAGTGTGTCTAAATTTTGTGCCTAAATGGTTGTCTCTAGATAAGACTTTCTCTGTGATTGCTTAGCGCATGTTTGCTTCAACTAAATTCTTTATCCATTTTTGTTTTTTTGCAGTATTTTTATCCTTATAAACATGTAATGTGTCCTAAAATATTCAATAATAATAGGTAATATGACATGTAACACAAAATTCATTTGAAGTGTGTACACTGACCATTAGAAATAAGTCGCCGTGAGATAATTCAATTAGTAAAGACATTGCATGTAATACACAAAATTAAAGTTTAAACTTTGATACACTCATTTATTCATTTTAAAAGATGAAATTCTTTTCTTTTTTTTGATAAATTTAAAAGATGAAATTCTAGTCATTAAACTAATTGACAAAAAAAAAATAGAAATAGAGGCCTGAAGATTAGAAAAATCTTAAAGGTATCCTAATCTACTACAATAATAATAAAATTGATTACTCCTAAATTTCCTAAATTGTCCTCACTAATCTTAATCAAATCACCTAATTCATAGACTTAATAGTCATTTTGTATTTTTATTAGTAATAATTAATAATTTAAAATTTGAATCACACATCTCCCAAGACCAACTTTAACTCCTTCCAATAAAACACCAAATAAGATTATTGGTATTGAAAACAAACAAAAAAACTTCATTATTATCATAACTAACTAATAGTCTATAGGAATGGATTAGAGATTAAAAATATTGGCCTAAAAAAACAAGTTCAATTGCTGCTTAGAGACAAAATTAAAATATCATGTAAAGATCCTTTAAATCAAATTTTACTAAAAGAAAGAGTTAAATTTCTTAAGTTTAAATTTCTTAAGTTTTTTATATCTTCTAGATAAAAATTAGAATATAGTATTAATTATAATAATTTATTTAAAAATATACTAAGGAAAAATAGTTTTAATAAAATAAGTTTATTAATTTAATAAGTTTTATATGAATTTGCATAATACTTTCACTTATATTTTAATAATAATTTATAATAAATTTCTAAATACTTTATTCTAAGTAAATATTCTACCTTGGCATAATATCGTACAATATTAATAATATAGTATAATATTTTGTCAATAAATACATACATACATAGTACAATATTAGATTATAAAAAAAAATATAGTACAATATTAGCAATGTAGCATGCAGTAAAAAAAAAAAGAAAAAGAAAAGCAATATAGTAGAAAAATGTTATTTGGACAAATGATTTTGGTATCCAACACATGTTTATATTCAATGTGCAGAGTTCGATTAAAATATTCGGGCAAGCCGTAAAAAAAATTATAATTTATATATTAAATATACAAATTGAATATAAAATCTATGATGATTGCGGTGCAAATATTTTTATGGATTTTTGCGTAGATTAACAAATATTTTATCGAAACCTTACATTAGTATTGGTATTTTTTAAATACTCATAAGTTTTTAAATTTTATCATATTGATTTTATAATAACGGGAGATAAGTACATAAAATCTGCAACGATTGCAAATGCTAATATTTTGCAAATAATCATGAGTTTTATCGTAATACGTACATAAAATTTGCAACGATTGCGGTGCAAATATTTTAACAAATATTCATAGAAGTATTTTATAAATACTCATGCGTTTTTAAATTTTATCATATTGACTTTATATTAACGAGAGATAAGTACAAGAAATTTGTAACGATTGCGGTGCAAATTTTCACGGGTTTTTGCATATAAAAATTACCAAATATTTTATAAAAAAACTTACATTATTTTTGGTATTTTAGGAAGTTTTAAATTTCATCATATTAGTTTTATAATAATGGGAGATAAGTTCATAAAATTTGTAACGATTGATATGCAGATATTTTCACGGATTTTTGCATATAAAATTAACAAATATTTTATAAAATTACCGTTGGTATTTTAGGAAGTTTTTTTAACTTTATCATATTGATGTTATATTAACGGGAGATAAGTACATAAATTTTGTAACTATGCAAATTTTTTCACAGAATTTTGCATATAAAATTTTATAAAAATCTTACATTATTGTTGGTATTAATTTTATAAAAGTCTTAAAACTCTATCATATTGATTTTAAAATAACGGGAGATAAGATATTCTAGAAAGTCTTGAAATTCTATCGTATTGATTTTATAATAACGGGAGATAATTAAATAAAATCCATGGTGAGCGCGGTGCAAATAATTGACAATTTTTCATATATAAGATAAACTAATATTTTAAAAATTAATGACAAAAAATTTGTGTCTATTTGGGTGAGATTTCTAATTTTTGTTCTTGACATCTCCAAATTAATAATATCTTTAATTTTTTATATGCGACCCGTGCGAATGCACGGGTCTTTTACTAGTTTAGAAGTAAAACCAAATTTTGACTCCCTTTGTGTGCTCAAAGAATAGGCTCGAATATGTGAAGTTAGCGTGTTTACAAAGCTATTTTTATTAACCTCTAGGCTCTATGTGTGCGAAGTTGAGAGATCGTGTATGCGAAGGGCATCCCCACACGCGTAAAGTTGGCTATTTGCATTTTAAAAATACTATTCTAAGGCATTATGAGGATAAACAACTTATTTTGCAGCTTATAATATAAACTAGCACTTATGAATAAGTTGTTTCTATAACACAAGATAAAATAAAGTCAAACCATTTTCATATAATTTTATTTCATAGTTGGTCTTATGTAAAACTAGAACATTATAAAAACTGAATACAACATAGTTTTTTTCACTCACTTTTTAATGGGAACATAATCTTGAGAGTAATAGGAGATTAGAGGATTCACTAGAATACCAAAGTAAATGTAATGACAAGAACATCATTATCTAAGGGAAACATACGAAAAGTAAAACTACAAACCTCAAATACTAAATTAAATGTCCCTTATGCATATTATTGACCTGTGTTTGTTGAAGGAACTAGATAAATATACTACTGAAATTGGTGGTTATAGTGTTGCAATGCACTCGATTTCAATCTTGGCGTCCAATGGCAAGGCAGCTACTTGATAAGTTGAACGAGCTGGGAAAGGTGAAGGGAAATCTGAAACCATTGAAACAACAGTTAGTTAATTGGGAGATTTCATAGTCTTCATGTTGAAATGGATGTCTAATTTAATTTTCATCAGAATAATATACTGATAAAAAATGTGCAGAAGTTTAGGACAGTAAAATAAGTGTTTTCACCATAAACAGGCGATTGTTAGCTTCATCTTCTACAAAGTATGTAAATTGTGTCAAGAAAACATTAAAATAGCTGCTGCTACAGAACTTACATTTAGCATAAATCTCATTGACTTTCTTAAAGTCCTTCAAGTCAGCCAACCTGCAAAAATGTTCAAAAACTAGTTATCTTGCATTCTCGCCAGGACTCGATAAAAACCAACTATGCAAGGGAGATGAATCCATACATAATTGTTGTCTTTACAACCGATGAGTAGCTGGCACCACCGGCTTTGAGGATTTCACCCATGTTCTTAAGAAGCTGCAACACGATAAGTGCGGAGTAACGTCAATTAATAAAATAAAATGAAAGATATGCATTAGTATATCATACTCGGCATGAAGGTTTTTAATGGCGAGTTAAATTAAATCCAAAACCTAAGACTAGGCACCATCATATTATTGAAAATTGCCAAAGTTAATTCTTAATACAGTTCGGTTTCAATTCAAGCCTCCACCCTAATCACAGAACCTGTTTGTGGTGGGTACTAGAAACTAGTTAAGGTTTACCAACATCTCCTAACCATTCAAGAGTATCTTTTATTTTTCCATAAAAATTTAGAAGCAAATTATTATTAAACCCATAAGAAGTAAGAAACTTCATATAAGGCTAGGGGAAAAATTTCCTACGTCAAGATTGTTAACACCTAAGTTTCCCTAAAACTAGAGAAACATATAAAGAGACATCCTCCCTAGAAAGCATAGGCAAGTCAAAGTCCAAGTAAAACAATAACTGTAGACCAAGTTACAAAACTAATCTATGAATCAGTCCTAATCAATGATACCGGGACAAACACACATTCAGCATCATAGTAAAGAAGCAAGATATAATCAAGCACAATACTAATACAAGTAATCAAAGGTTAAAATGCACCACCAAACCATGTGAAAGGCAATAAAGCAAAATTACAATTCACCTTCGAAGCACTGACATAGACACGACATTGACACGTCAACAACGGTAAAAACTTAAGAAAATGAATTAATTTAATATAACATGTGTCTGTGTCCGACACTAGCACCTGAAATATCTTCTATCAGAAGTGTCAGTGCTATGGAGCAAATTACAATGAATTAAGTAAAATGTGAAACTTTGCAATACAAAGACAAAGCTATGATTTCCTTGTACCTGTTCTGTTTGATCTTCAACATTATCAGAGATGAACTTCCCTGTCTGCATTAAAGAGCAAAAACACATTAAAATTATCACAAGTTCACAACACAACCTATTGAAACAGACATCGACTATGAAGCACAGACACTCATCGGATTAGGCATGCCCCGGTGTCGGACACACGTTTGTGTTTGTGTCTGACGCCAACACATATGATCACATTGAATTATGTCATTTGATCAAAATATTATGGGTGTAGATGTGTCGTCTGTGTCTGATGTCCATGTGTGGGTCTGTGATTCATAGGACACCAACACACACACACACATCGTATGTACAATATTGTAGTGCTTGATGACAAACCTCAGGAACAAGTCCAAGAACACCAGAGACAAAAAGAATATTGTTGACTTTGTTTGCTTGAGAATATGGTCCCAAAGCTGCAGGAGCTTTTTCTGTTTCAACAGCTTCCTTAATTCCTATTCCTATAATCAATCAAAATCAACCAACACTAAATGTTTTTTTTTTTTTGACAAATATTGCAATTTTATTTATTTATGTAAAAAATGTAACTTTGTGGGTTTTGATGGAAAAAGCAATGAAGAGAAAATGATGGGTACTTACGGGCATTAGAAGAAATGCTCAAGCATTTGAATGATGAAGAGAGTTTCGATGAGGAAAGGGTGTTGCAGAAGGAGGTACCGCCGGTAACTGACAGACACCCACTTCTGGTGGTCAATGGAGTGTGGTTGCGGAGTATGCCGGCGCCGTTTATCGCCGGAATCTGGAAGCAGGTGGTGACATCACACAACGACACCATTTCTCAGTGTCACTTACCAGTCTAACTCTCACTCTCTTGTATTTGTTTCTTTTCTTTTTTAATTAATAATTGTTTTTTGACATTTTTTCCTTAATTAATTAGAGATTATTTTCAAATAAAAAAGTTTATATTATTGTAATAAAAATATAAGATTATTTTCACTCATTACCGTCAATAAGATCTTTTTGGTTTTCTCTTTACTTTTTTATAGATGTCATGTTTCATAACAATATTCACCTTGACAAATTATCATGCAAGACACTCGTGTCTCGATCCTTTAATAGAGTTCAAAATATCTCTCATGAAAAAAGTGGTGTCAAAGTAAATTTCGAAAGAAGAAGATATAAGTTTAATATTATTCCAGACCCATTTACCCAAACTAAAAGTTGGTATGCTTACCATCTCCAATTAATAACTTTTTTTTGCATAGAAGATTTATAAGATTTAGAATTACAAGAAACGTTGAGGTTACTATTTCTGCCATACTTAGAAAACACAAAAATCTATCACATATATATAGCTCATTTGATTTATTAATAAGGTTCCACAATATTTTCATGAGAAAAATTGCATTGGTACTATTTTTTTTTTTATCTACGGTCTATTCTCGTTTGATATCACACATCTCAGCTCACCAAATAAGCCTTGCGACGTTTTATATCCCTCCGCATAAAATTACATTGAATTTTCTTCATCTCATCACAAATAGTTTTGAAGATCTTCACATATTACATATTGAAGTATTGAACTGAGAGCATACTTTTAAAAAGTGATTATGCTTGCTAAACTTAATCATTGTTTTTAGCTTTATAATATAGGCTAATGCTACACTAGTGTTCATCAATTACTATATGTAGGCCAAAACTATTTTACACTAGTGTTCATCAATTATCTCTTAGGAACAGAGTTTTGGACAACATTAAGTTATTTAAGGCGAAGTTACCATAAAAAAGTTATATTTCAACTTTTTTTGAAACAAAGTTATATACAAAGTTAATGCTCGTAATTGCTTAGCGCATTTTTGCTTTACCGATGTTTCAACGCCATCGTGTAGCAAAATAGAAGCTTGCAATTATAGCTTCTCTCATTAAAATGGAATTTTACCGCAGAACTAAACATAAACTTAACCTATTTAACGACAAAAAAGAAACTATTCTATAAGGATAAGGAAAACTAAACTATTCATGAATGTGGTCTGGAACATAAGTTCTACAAATAGGACATGATCCTTGTTGAACAAGCCACTTGTCAATGCATTCTAAATGAAAAATGTGGCAACATTTTGGAAGTATTCTAACCAATTCTCCATCCTCAAAATCCTGCAAAACATAATGTAAAGATGTTAGTTTAGAGAACATTTTTCAAGTTTGTAACAAAGTGAAAGTTTATTTAATTTTTCCAATATCATATCACAATTTCTCTTATCCAGTTATGTACCTGATGGTCACATCAACAAATTTAATGTACCAATCATTCCTCATGGACATACATATGGTTGCATTAATAATATTAACATGTCACATTCATACTTTATGTAACTTAACATATTAATAGTTAATTAACACAGTGATGTGAGGACTTTGTGTTGAGTTTTAACAGGTTAGAGACTTAATGTCATTGAAAAAAGCTGAAAACTTTAGAGCTTATATATATCAATGATTAATATGAAATTTTTGGAGAATTTAATAGGTGTTTGATTATCACCTGGCAGCAAATTGAGCAGCATGATTCATTGTATAATTTCATCATTTTGTTGGAGCTGAAATGTTGAAATGGAAGCTTCATAATACAACTTTGGGACATACCCTTAACTCCTCCCATGTTGTCATAAATATCTGAAAACAGTCCTCCATAAGTTGTTTCTAGTGAATTAATCTGAAAACACAAAATTTCAAAAAATGTTAACTAAAATTTTGATTCCAATAAGTTAATTTAACATTTAGTTAGTTTTTTTTATTAATTAATTTAGTACTTACATAAAATAGATAAGCTTGTGCAACAGTTGGACATATCCATTCCATAAACACTTTTCCATTTAATAAACTTCTCAACAAAGCAACCTGCAATTTCACACCAAATTTTTTAGGTGAGAAGAAAATTAAGATAGGGGCAAAGTTATAAAAATGGATAGTAATTCTAAATACTAGCCACTAAACACCGACACAAACATGAACTCCAGACACGACACTGACACTAGTATCTAGACAACAACAATATTTTAAGAAAATAAAATTGATTAAATGTAATTGCGTGCATCAGTGTCTCTCAAGCACGAACAAATACATGGACGTCAGATATGACACTGACACGTTTCCACTAGAAATATTTTAAATAAATTAGATGAACATAATCACACGTGTCAGTGTCATGTAGGTGTCGGGCACTGAACACATCTATGATCAGAAGTGTCAAAGACGGACACAAGCACACCTTCGATCAGGACTAACACCTTCTTCAATCATAACTAATTACTACTGAGCTATAATTGGCCACTAGAAATATTTACCTTGGAAAATGGCTCAACAGAAGTAAAACTCATCAATTCTATGGCTGCAATAGCTCCTGCAATTGCTCCTTTTCCAGCTCCATCAAGAAAACCAGATTCTGTTGTCTGTCCTTTGATAGCTCCTGCTATTGTTCCTATTATTGATCCTCCTAAGGTTCATAACACATTATTTTCAGTAACATATAAATATTATATATACCAATAAAAACATATAAATATATAGAAGAAAAACAAAATGTAACATACCTAATGCTATAATACAAGTAAATGCAGCAAAAAGAACTCTCTGCATAACTTTCATGAATTTCTCAAATGCAGAACAACCAATGTCACTCAACACCCTTAAAGAAAGGACTCCTTTACACTTATTTATTGCTTCTATTGTTCCACAAAACCATTTGGTCATAGTTGGTGAAGTGATGGTAATAGCCATATTCAAATTGAGAAGATTATTAAGAACGATGTAGATGTATTAGATAAGCATTTATAGATGTCAATTTGTTTAAGCATATATTGATATATTGATAACTATTGAATCTAAGTGCTATTTATAGTCTTTGAGTAATGATTTTTTTCATATATAAAAATAATTTCGCCGCCTTTACACCTCATTTTATTTATTTTATGAAGCATGAATATTTTTCAGATTAGGTCTGTCTCAGTATCAAACACTGATACAACACTAACACTTATAATTACACTGAATTATATTATTTTTTTAAAATTATCATCGGTATTGATGTATCAGTGTAAATATCGTGTCTGGTGTTTGCATATGTGTCTATCCTTAATAGTTTGTTTATGATAAGATACATATTTCAAGTTATCAACACATTTTTTTAAACTTTTTTTCTGTCTCAATAAATAAGTAGTGTAAATAGTGATGTAAACATTTTCATATGCAAAAGATATTTTTTTCAAGATAACTAACATTGTAGTGATGAGTAATTAAATACGTGTATCAATTTTGTTGCTGCTGAGAACATTGAAAATTTTGAAAAGATAAAAAAAATCACTTAGCTCCAAAATCTTATAAACTGTACCATTTAATGGTTACATAGAATTGGATAAAATATTGGAACCGCCCTGAAATATGGACATGAAAAATAAAAGCTCTGAACAGTACAGTTTCTTAGATTTATATTGAAATTGAAATATTTTTACAGCGTCTACAAGTCCTAACTCAACTGATAAAAATATTAAAATTATTTAGTTAAATGCTATTATCAGAGCTCAAATTTTAATTTCTTCACGTATGTATCAGAGTTTTCCGTAACTATTTCGTCTATCTACCAAAATAAATATAACTATACAAAAACATAAAACATCCCTAAGAAAAAGGTAGAAACATAGGACATCACATGGTAGTTCAATTACCACCAAATTATTATTGATTTTGTTTTTTTTTTCAATCTGTCTTCTAGGGGTCACTTTGTTGGTTACCTAACTAAAAGGAACTGTGACCAATAACTATTTTTCACTGTTGTCATGAAGTGAGTGTGAGTATGTGTAGATGAATCATTCATTTTAGAACAATTACTTTATCTTTTCAGTCTCAAATAGAAGCAATTTTTTAAAATTTATTAAATAATTAATATATTTAATCTATATTTTAGATTAAATAGATAAATTATTTACTAAACCTAATTTTTTTTTATTTACTTATGTTTAAGATTGGAGTAAGTATCTACAAATAGGTTACACATTGTGAAATGAAGAAATAGATATGGTGTAGTTACCGCGTGACCGCGTCACGCAGTAACTGTTGTCATCCGTCCGATCATAATTAATGATCACGATTGATTTTTATATGTTTAATTTAAACCATTTAATCTTAAATCAACGGCAATTATCCATTACAACGTAAAACCGAGGGAATCCATATAATACAATTCTCATTGGGCAAAAGAAATTCTCAAAATGAATTTGGAATTGTTCTGTTGTTGTCACTTGTCAGTTAATATTAAACACTACACAGTTACTTGAAGAGCATTGTTAAATAATAAAAGGTTAACTGAGTGTGGTGGTTGAATTGGCCATCCATCCTGTTTTATAGTTGTTATTTCCAGCTCTTCCTTGCAAAAAAAAAATTAGATACAAAATCTTTGGATGCAGTTGCTCTAAAAGTGAGCAATTTTTTTGACACCAACTGATTGGAATTGGATTATATGTAGTAGGACTGCATGTCATAAGTGATTTAGAATCGTCTAATCAAAATTGGACGTCGTGAAATCTACTGACTACATAATTGTAGTGCTTTTCGACAGCATAAAACACGTTCTCAATTGAGTCTATATGTGTCACACTATATGAGATAATTGAAATTTATTTAAGAATTTTTCAAGATTCAATTAAGAGATTAATATTCTTTTCACATAAATTTTTTAAACTATAGATTAATTGGTTAAGAGATTCAAATTTCTATCATTTATATCACACTATGTTGATAGTGATTAGTGAGCAAATTATTTAGTAGGAGAAAATAATTAACTTCTTCCATTCTTTTGAAATATAATTAATTTTTTCCATTTGTAAATAAATAAATAGTTTTTTATAATAGTAAATAAATAAATATGATTTCTTCCCTAAATGTATACTCCTTATTACTACTATATAATTTACAAAAATTGAGAATCATATAATTTTTTTTTTTGTTGTGTAAATCAAATATCAACTAACTCATCAAGTAAGGCAGGATCATCATAGTGGGCGGACAAATTCTCCCTCAATAGTTGTAACATTATTCAATTTCCATGATTGAATTTAAATCTAAGACCTCTAATTAAATTAAGTTGAAAATTAAACAGTTTAACTATATTATATATTAAATATGTCAATAATTTGTATTGACTTTCTAAAATAATGCTTCCATTATTAGAATTCATGCCTTTCATTTAATTAATAATTTTCTTGAATTTTTAATTTATTAATTATAGGTATTATTATAAAAGATACTTAATTCATTAAGTAATATAGAAATGGACTTGTCGTATGAGTTTAACTCGGTTGGCAAGAACATCATATTTTATATGCAAGGGTCGGAGTTCGAACTCCAAACATTCCACTCATTCATTTTAAGCGCTAGACTACATGATTTTTTTTTATAGAAATGGACTTATATAAGGAATACTTTTCTTAAAAAATAACTTAAAATAGAAATGGTTGATTGTCTTAAATCCATCCAACTTATTTAGCCAAATGATGACTTTGCTATCACTTAAATCAAACTAATAGGACCACCAAAAAAAAAAAAAACTAATAACCAAGACCACAAAATACTAATCAAGTGATTATAACTAAATCCAAAATCTTAATTCATTTTAGGTGTATAAATCATTCAATCTTAACTAATGTGAAACCAACCAGCCATACTTTTGAGTTGATGAGCCAAATCCAAATATTTGATGGCCTCACAATTTGAACACAGCTAAGGTACACAAAAAATTAAATGGAAAATAACTTAAACAAGGTGCTGGAAAAGTGGTTCCATGTTACATTACTTCAGTTCTGTGGGCTGAAATAGTGATTTAATTGCATTAACTCATTGGTAGAGATATAGTTTTCATATTTTAGTCCTTAGAATACGTCATTCCATTTTTCTAAAATTAATACTAGAAATGGCCGACAATAAATATGTATTTGATTTGCAAAAATATCAAGCATGACAAATATTTGGTAAGATATCAAGGAAAAATACAAGATTCTTTGTATAATAATATAAGAAAGAAATTTAAAGAAGTTGAAAAGGAGAAATATTTTTGACTTAGAACATATTTGTATCCTACAAGTTAAGTCATAAAATTAAATTTGCAACATTATTTTGATACAATCCAAGATATTGTTGTATTTAGTGTAATGAAAATTAATTGTAAAATTACTACATGCATGCATGATATGGTTATATATAAGGTAACGTGCTTAAAAAAAAGATTATTTTGTTTAATTAAGTATAAAAATCTAGCCTTAAATGCTTTATCAATATTTCATAATTTTTTTTATCCATCCATCAATTACTAGTTCAATTATTTGGCATTTGATGCCCACCAATTTGTTTTATATGCAAGAATGGGAATTTTTGTCCTATGTTTAAAATTGTCTTGATGCACAATTACGGTTAAATAAATCCATAGCAAATCAATATTACTCATGTAATTTAAAAGTCAAAAGAAATCATGTTTGCACAAACTTGTATCTAAAGGGTATGTTTGGTTTCATAATGCAAGCATAAAGAACTCTAGAAATACTTCTTGAGTCTAACGTTTTGTAATTTATACTAAACATATGCACCATGTAATTTGTGGGTAATTAATTTACTAATTTGAATTGAGAAAAAGGAATGTACATCGGTATGGGATAATTTTATACTATCAACTAATAAAAATTATGTTTTTCGTTATATTACTTCACATTATATAATATAATAAATTAATAGTTTTTTATTTTATGGTTGTGCAAAACTCTTTTACGCTGTCAGCGTATCTTCGCTAAACTCATTTAAATTTGAAATTGTTGGATCATGAGGATTTTAGAATTCACCACATTGGAGTTTGAACAATTATACAAGTGAGTAAAACATTCTATCATAATTCAAAATTTTATTACATTAGATACAGGGTTATATCCATTAGGGATGTCAACGGGGCGGGGAATGTGCGGAGGAAACATCCCCGTTCCCCGCTCCGAAATGTCCGCGGGGGAATTTTTGCCTCCATCCCTATTTCCACGGGGGGATTTTCGCCTCCATCCCCATCCCCACGGATCCCCGCGGTTTCCGCGGGGATCCACGTAGATTGATTATCAGAAAATTTCTATATTTTATGAACAAAATTATGACGTTATTTTTTCTTTTTTTATTAAAAAAAAAATATATTTTGCATCTTTCTCTTTTAATGATCAAAACAACACATAATGCATTTCATAACTAAAAAACAATGCATAACAACATATGCATAATCCTACAAAAATTCATAACCAAAATATATCATAATTCATACAAAATAGAAACCTAGAATTGTCAAATATAAATAAATCTAGAATAATAATAGTAGTAAAAATATATATTTAAGTATATATAGGAACGGGGAAAAATCTCCGTTTTCGGATCTCCGAACGGGGCAATCCCCGCGGGGATCCGCTCTGATGGATGCGAATTGACATCCCTAATATTCGTTCAAAAAGATACAAGAGTATAGCTCTCCCCCTTAAAGGAATTTTTTTTATCTATATATATATTTGCATCTTTGTTACTTGCTTTGAATGTGATGAGTTATTTTATCGCAAGTGCACGATTAAGTTATAGTATTAAAAACGGGATGTCGAACCACGAGGATTGTGGTAATCAGTCGACTAGGCAATTTATGCTAAACTCCATTTTTGTAATATGTATCGGGGGAGGTTTTGTTGTATGAAAATTCGCTAAAAAGACTTAGAAAGCAAGTTGTGCGGCGATTGGATTCCTTCGGTGCATATCGGTGCAACTAGTTTGGCGAATTGAATTTCATATAGATGAATACACAATCTTATTTCAAGATGAATTAACCAAAACTGATCATATCCAATTTCTTGGTAATATGATCCTCTCATTCCATCTCCACTCTCTAATCACTTAGATGAGTGGTGATTTAATGAGGTTTTTCACACATAATCCAATGATCCCAATTACTAATCTAATATCTCTAAAATGATAGCAATTGTTCAATTTTCCCTATTTCCTAGATTCATTTTCACTCTCATGATAAAACAAATCTATTCGATCAATCACATAATTGGCCTAATTATGTAAAGCATTAAACACAAAGGATAATTGATTGAAATTTAATCATGATTCATACAATACTAATTCAACTCACATAGATCAAACTAATAACATGATAATTCCCTAAGAATCCAATCTAATTATCTAGAAATCCATAGTAAAGACAAAGATTACATGGATATGAATCAAAGAATTCATGATCAAAGTGTGGAAGAAGCTCCAATCTTCAATCTTCTTGGATCCAGGACCAATGCAGCTCCAAAGCTTCAAAATTCGTCACAAACTGCCGAACCCGGATCCAAAATATGGCTTTCCCTTATATAGGACATGTCTGCTGCGCCTACGCGCCAGAACTGTAACAGATCTGCGCCTATGCGCAGCAGTATCGCGCCAAGGCGCAGGCTAAAAGGCTGGAAAACAGAACCAAACATCCTCATCTCGCGCCGGGGCGCAGCACTATTGCGCCAGGGCGCAGGCAAAACAGCAGAAAAACAGAATCAACAGCCACATCTCGCGCCGGGGCGCAGCACTATTGCGCCAGGGCGCCAGGCCTCAGCAGAACCACTGCAGTCACCGGAGTAGGCTGCGCCAACGCGCAATATCCTTGCGCCAGGGCGCCAAATACCCTGAATACAGCCTTCTTTCTTCACCCACAAGTCATCTCTTCAATCATATACTTTTCCTCCTTTATTTTAACTTAAAACTTAACAAAAACTCCTAAATTCGCCCTGAATTTGCCTCAAATACTATGCTATGACCATAAGTCATCAGAATGAGACATGCCGTTTGAACACTTGGTTTAGTTTCGATACAAAAAATCGGTTAAACAATTAACTCTAATATGTTGGATTACAAAATCTAAAAGATCATCACATTGACTTTGAACAATCATACATATATAAGTGAGTTAAACATCATCCTTATCCTTATCGTAAACAAAAAATTTATAAGACATTAAATAAATATGTCTTATCATATAAATAGTGTTAAACATTTATCTGATCTTTCCACTAAATATATAAGTTGCTTACTCACATTTGAAACCAACAAAAAATGTGAACAATTTTTCGTAACCTCAAACCATAATTTATTGTATGAAGTGTTTATAATACATACGTATCACGTTGATTTTATAATTTTCTTCAACTTATGGAAAAATAAATGTACCAAACGGAAAGAAATAATCTTTTACTAGAAACTTGGATGGATGCATCCCTAACCACTTTCAATTTGTTTGGATATTAATAATAAAATACATAGATGATTTTATCTTTCATATGCATGGTATCTCAAATCACACGTGTACTAATTAATCAGATCATATAAGTGGATATCCAAATTATTCGAGTATTATCCAAATTTCACTTCAAGAAATTAAATTTTATAATTTTCGAAACAAAGCCATGCAATTTTACGATAGGTCTTGATTCATAGTATAAACATAGATGGTCTTGGTTCATAGTACAGACAAATCTTTAATTAGATGTTAATTATAATTATAATTATTGTACCGTAAAGCTGTTGTAGGGATCCAAGTCCAAACCATACACAAGTTAAGGGTTTATTTAGATTTATTTATTTTTGAGCTTATCTGGAATAGTTTTTTACCTTGTGTGAAATAGTTTATAAAAATAAATAAGTTTTTATGTGGTGTTATGAGCTTTAAGATAGTTTATGAAAAATCATCTTATAAAAATACAATTTTTGTTAGTAAAAGTTTATAAATTAACACAAAATTTTATTTGTTCGCATAAGCTATTTTCATAAACTCAAAAATAAGTTAAATCCAAACATATTCTCACTCTTATAGTTGATAATGTTAATTAATTTTTTTTGTTTTCAACACTAATTTAATCTAGTTTAGGAGTCAGTTATAGTATCAAGTGGTTTCAGTCCCCTCTCGATCACAGTTGCGGGGGATCGAACTGTGGTCCTTCCTACTAAGTTCAGTGTCAATCACCACTGAACCAACTAACGATTGATTGATAATATTAATTAATTTACACAATATTATGCTAAACAAGTGTCATTAAATTATTTGGCAGAGATGTCCTATAAGTGTAGCTCAAATGGTAGCTACCATGAACGTTATTGGAGTGGTCGGGGTTCGAACCCCGGATTCCACGCTTCTCCACATTTAAAATGTGTGAGTCTTGCCATTTAGACTACTTGACCAAAAAAATTATTTGGCAGAGATGTAACAAGCTAGCTAGCCTACAATTTGGTTCAAAATCCTGGTGCAAGTGCTATCAATTATCTTTGGAGCTAGTTGCATTGCATTGCATGTACTAATAATTAAGGTGTGATGTTTACAGGGAATGGTGTGTGTGGTCCTACTTTGCTTAATTAATTGTTAGTAAATCCTTTGACATTGACATATATAAGTGGTGGTGGGGGCTTAGATGTTCCATATTTCAGCATGGAGCAATGTATATGGGAGTTAAGAAGAGATATCAATCACCAATGTCTCGTGAGCTTAGTTCTAAAGTTGGAGTTTGAATTTTAGATCGACATTTTACTTATTTATTTTAAAATAAAAATTTTAACAATTAAATTATTTGACAAAAAAATTAAAAAGGAGATTATAAAAAGTATTCTACCCACTACCGTAGGATAAATACATTGCAATACTCAAACCAATATAGGAGCCGAAGTAATAACAACCAAAACCAAAACTAAAATGGTTCACGGAAGATATACCACCCCATCCAAAGTACTATCTAATTATACAATCTAGAGTATATATGCATCCATTCATAATACGAACATGACGACTTATGTTTCTTAGCTATGAACCACTTCCAAGAAGTACAATTGATCCTCTCAATCGTATTAGCCAAATCAGACACTTTATCGGAGATTTTTTTTTCATTCCTACAACGACGAATAGTCCAAACCACCAAATATTTTCCAACAACACTTCAATTACACTACATCATCAGTATATCTCCAACCAAATCGACCTAGCAAAGGGACACAAAATGAATAGATGATCATATCCTTAATTTCTAGCCTCCCTCCACATAATAAAGCGTACACCGCATAAGCTCCCACTAGGATTACACTTCTAGGCACCGAGTTCAACTTAATTAGTATGAATTCTTGAAAGCAAAGTTTCCCTTGAAAAGACGATGACTTTTGATGGAGCCTAACTACACCACACCCTTTGCAACCTCATATTGCCTTAACGACAAGGAAAGAGACGATGCCAACTTCGAAGAAAGGGAGGAATAATCAACCTTCACCGAGAATCCACCACTATCCGGACTATAGATCCAATATTGTTTCTCAATAGTGATCGGGACAACCTTGCAAGGGAAAAAGAAGATTCCGATAAAACTCTTCCTCCCAAGTAAAAAAGAGACTCGACCACTTGCCAAAGCCAAATTCCACTCTCTCACACTCCCATCTCTTCAATACTCACTCCATCCCACAATGAGTGACACATGCACTATTCATATATCATGGTTTGACCATATTTTTCTACTAATAAATATTAGCATATAAGATGTTGTTGGATTCATCTCGATGAGTATTTTCAAAATATCAAATTTTTATTATTATACAATTAAAAATATTAATCGTCAAAGTTATGTATTGACATATGTGAAACAGTCAAATGTGTTACTCATTGTTGGACGGAGGAAATACTAAACTCCAATTGAAGAGAGATCCTATGGAACCTTGGAAAAACGATATTTCTAATTACTGTAGTTTTTAAATTTTGGTTAATATACTTATTGTATTTGTATTTAACATATTTTGATATTTGATCCATGAAATAAATACATTATATTTACATGCAATATTATTTCATAATTTACTTCAAGTAATTTTATTTTTTTAAAATGTAGTCATATATTAAAAATATGTTTACATTCAATGTTAACACCTCAACAAAAAAAAAAAAAACACTGGCAACACATTTTTTTTATCTGATTAAAATTTATATGAACTAGGGACATATTGAAGAGCTAAATAGGGGCTCCAACCAAAATATATATACTATCCCCCTCTTCTCACTAATATAAACAAAATTTTATTTTTTAGGTCTAATAAATAACTAATGTATTTAATATACATTAAATATATCGATTATTCATTTAATCTAAAGTGAACTTTTTTATACTATAATATCAAAAGGGTGTGTAAATTATAAGTTGGTCATATGTGTTATGTGCGTGTCTCGTGTATGTACAAGTGGTGCAAAGAGATGGGCCTTTAATGACTATAGCTTGCTAATGACACCTCCTAATTAACTCAATCTAGTTCTTTCTAATAATATCTAAATTATATTTTTATATATATGTACATGTATACAATGATTTTTTTTAGTAAACTGCCAAATTGGTCCCTGACTCTGTAACTCACTTTCAAATAGGTCTCTGACTCTTCAATATCTCAAATTAGTCTCTGTCTTTGTCAAACATTTCTCAAATTGGTCCCTCCGTTAACTTAAAAATGCTATAAATTACAAAACCAAGAATATAATCAACAAACAGAAGTTAAAGGACGGACCAATTTGACGGTCCACGTCAGCAGAGTTAACAGAATCAGCAAACAGTTGAGATATTGAAGAGTTAGTGACCTATTTGAGAGTGAGTTACAGAGTCAGAGATCAATTTGACGATTTACTTTTTTTTTATACACACACTTATCGTTAACTGTTTTAAAATGTTTTTTGACGAGATTTAATACGGTACGACATGTCTAAAAAAACACAAGGATTGAAGAGATGTATCATGTATGTTCTTGCTAACCATTTATAACATGACTTGATTTTGTTTTTGGAAGATTAAAAGTTTGAAAAAATTTCAATCCATACCCCATGTATGCTCAGCACCCTCCAACTTTTCATTTTGTTCTTTTACCTGATTGACCTTTTTAGATGAGAATTATTATTATGTGTCAAATGCAAAATTTGGTTTGAAATTTTTTGCTGATGTTTTGCACATGTTCTAAAACACAAATTTCATCAAAAATAGTTAAGTTTAGAATAACTTTTCTCAATTCAACCACTATATTCTGAGAAACCCCTTCAAAATTGTGGTACAGTGTTTGAGATTATGAATTTCATGATAAAACTTATATGTTACAAATACAAACTGCAAGATTGACCAATTCGATAAGAAATTTTGGAGAGCTTTGAAAGTGTAAAGGTGAAACTTACACTAAAGAAATTGAAAATAATTCATGGGCAAAATTGAAATTTCAGAGGGATAACAGAAATGTAGGAGAGAAGATTTTTTTTAAAAGTTATTTAGGAGAGGGAATATTGGAACAAACCCAAATAATAAATGAAAGTTTCTCAACCGACCCCACCAATATTCCAATTTTACCCCACAAAATGTGTTTTCAAGGCAAAAAAAACTCCGATTTTTAAAAACTGAAGTTTTTAGTAAGAGCAAAATTGTAAATCCGGGGGTAAAAAATAATGGCGGGGGTGGGTTGAGAAACTTTCAAAACAAATTATTGTAAGTAGAATCCTAATGGGCTTGGAGCCCAAAGCATCAAGATAATAACAAAAACAATAAAATGAAATACAACAACCAAAAAACAAAGAAAATAAAATCAATTAAATAATTTAAAAGTAAAAACTAATAAAACATAAGAAGTGTAGTGGTACTACTATTTTTCTTTCTTCCTAATTTTTTTTAAGAGTGGTGAGTTTGATGAGTTATAGTTCTATTGATTATATGGGCTGTTGTCTGGATCATCTTGAGATTTTGGATGTTCTTAAACCAACTAAAATAATAAATGTCCCTTTAGAAGAGCTAAATTTTTTGTGGCAAGGACGGAGCCATGGCTTACAAATAAGTTTATTTGTTAAAGTTATTAGAAATAAAATTATCCTGTGTTTGATAAATTTAAAGATAGATTTTCTAAAGAAAAATTCGTTAAACACTTATTCTAAATTTTACGGGGTGTTTGGTATGATGTGATGAGGTAGTTAAGTTTCTTTTTCATTCCTCCTAACATTGCTAGTGATTATTCTCTTTAATTTGGAGAATGTGTATTATTAAGTAAGGATGTTCCAAATATTTTACATTTGATTTGGATAACTTTCTGTCACATGGGTGGAAGGGGTAACATAATTGTTTGTACTAGTTGCGCTAAATGTTAAAGAAGTTGAAGGTCTAAGGCTCAAGTTTTGGTCAGGAGAAAAACTAACATATAATGTAATATACTAACAACTAACAATTTGCCATTAAAACAAAAGACTTTCTGTTGCACTATTTAGGAGAGAAATAATTGTATTTTTAAGAATAAAATGATGTCTAAGGATATTTGGTGAATAAATAGTATTTGAATAGTTTCTTGGTGGTGGCTTAATAGTAAATACTAATTAACTAGGAAGAATTTTTGTTGACTTTGATTTAAATAAGTGGTGGTTAAACTCTTGTATGTGTTGACTTGGATTATTGTTCTTTGATGTAGATTGATTGTGTTGGGTGCTTTGGTGATCTCTTTCTTCTGCATACTGGCTGCCTTTGAGGTGTGCTTTTGTCTTTAGCCATGTAATTTGTTATTGTCCGTTTCTTCTTGTTGGTTTTGTGCAAACCTCTTGACTTTGTAACCTTTGTGTTGCCATGTCTTATGTCTTGTAATGTTAAGTTTATTTCTTTGGCTTTTTTAATAAGTTAAGCTATAGGCAGTTTTTAATGGAATTGAGAATAGCTTATAAGCTCCTCCCTATTATAAGCAAAAAAACTACTTTTTCTTGTCCCAAATTATACGGAAAAAAAAAAATCAATTTTTACTATTTTTAAGGTTTACTTTTACTTATTCTCATAAAATTTACCCTATCTCTTCTTTTATAAAATGTTTCTATAATTTGGGACGGAGAGATTAATTTTTAATGTTTTCAAGTAAGATGATAGATGTAAAGTAACTTGAAATAACGTTTGAAAAATAAGCTATAAGCTTGTAAAATAAGTTATAAGCTCTTTTTTAAACATTGTTACAAAAATCAAAACTTTTAACTTATAAACTATACTCCCTCCGGTCTCATATATAAGAAAAAAAAAAAAAAAAACACCCTTTAAGAAAGTGGAGTAAATGATTAGGAAAAATATGTCATTTCCACTTTTACCCTTACTTTTTGTTTAAATTAAATTATTATTTATTATGGGGAAAAGTAAAACAAAGGGTAAAATTAGAATATTCAAAATAAATATAATGATTGTAGTAACTTTTTCTTATATTTAAGATTTTGTATTTTTTTTTTTTGTTTATTATATATGAGACCGGAGAGAGTAAGATATAAGCTATAAGCTAACTTATTGTTCCAAACCGAGCTTCATACTTCTAGACTCAACCAAAATCTGTTTATGAAACTATTGCCTCGTACGCTTGGTACGCTTCCTTGATGAATTGATACGCGTGATTCTTGCTTGATCTCAAACCAACATACAAAAACGTCATTTTATGTTGTTGTGTCTACACTTCTGATTTACGTGTCGCATGGGTCATGTCCTACTTTATTTGATTATCATGTTTTTCATGACTATGAGTAGTACACTCATTCAATCATTAACCACATCATTACTTACTCCTCCTTTTATCTACAAATACGTCACGTGATTAGAGGAGGACTCTTTATTTTTAGATAAACTATTTTTTTTCTTTAAGTTAGTTGACAAAAACATTACTACACTATATTAAGAAGTCATAATTCATTGTTTCAAAAAAAAAAAAAAAAGTCATAATTCAAACTCCGATCATTCTATTTTAGATGGTGCTCGTCCTCGAGCCTAATATGCTCTTTTCTTTCCTTTTAATTTTTGATGTATAAAAGAAAGGTACTTTTATTTTTAACTGCTAATGAGTAATAATGGTAGTTTTTTCTTTTCCTCTATTTTTTTTTGTATAGTAATCTAATGCTAGAAAATTCATCTTAAAAGTGAATAAGTGAATTATCCGAGGTTGAAATCTTGACTTATACATAATACATGTGATATTCCTATCATCTGAACTATATTTACCGAAATTTCTTTATTTATTTTATTAAGCAATGACAATCAATACCCCACAGTATAATTAATGAAATAAAAACGGTAATATAATATTCAAAGTATGGCTGTCAATACCTTAAAAATTTAGGAAAAAAATATTTTCTACTTAAAATTTAAAATTTAAAATTTAAAATCTATGATTTGTTTTTATTTTTATTTTTTCCACAACATTATTTTCGTCACAAACATAAACAACCTCAAACGTTTTAAAAACATATATATTCTTCATATGAATCCAAATCTCACGTTTGACTCAGTTCCAGGTTGTTTATTATTATTCCTTCCTTATTTGTTAATTTCATCATAATTCAGACTTTTTCTCTTCGCCACCTTAAATAATTAATCACAAATTTTGATCCTTTCCTCACAAACCCTTCTATATCATCATGTTCCAAACATTGTTTTCCTCAAACCCATAAAACAAAAACAACCTTATTCATGCTTGACGCATGTTTTTCTTCAATTTTTTATCTAAAGATTTGATTTTTAGTTGTAATTCTGCATAATTTTATTGATATCTGATCTGGGTATTTTCCTTTTTCATATATTCACTTAATCACTTTGAAGCTTTTATCTTTTATCTTATAAAAATCTCATCTTTTTCCTTTTTGATTTTTTGGTATAATCATGGGTGGTTGTATGAGTAAAAGAGAATCAGAACCACAACAAAGACATATTGTTGCTGTTTCTGGTAGGCATAATCATAATCACAATCGAACAAAATCCCCTTATCAACAACCTAACAAACATGCCCCAAGAAGTCCAGTACCAAATGTTCAAAGACCAATTACAAACACAATCCTAGGTAAAAAATTTGAGGATGTGAGAAAAAGTTACACACTTGGTAAAGAATTAGGGAGAGGACAATTTGGTGTGACTTATCTATGTACTGAGAATTCAACAGGTTTGAAATATGCATGCAAATCAATTTCTAAGAGGAAACTTGTTAGTAAAGCTGATAAAGAAGATATTAAGAGAGAGATTCAAATTATGCAACATATGAGTGGACAATCAAGTATTGTTGAGTTTAAAGGTGCTTATGAGGATAAAAATTCAGTTCATGTTGTTATGGAACTTTGTGCTGGTGGTGAACTTTTTGATAGGATTATTGCTAAAGGGAAATATAGTGAAAGAGCTGCAGCTTCAATTTGTAGACAAATTGTTAATGTTGTTCATATTTGTCATTTTATGGGTGTCATGCATAGAGATTTGAAGCCTGAAAATTTCTTGTTGTCTAGTAAGGATGATAAGGCTACTATCAAGGCCACTGATTTCGGCTTGTCGGTTTTCATCGAAGAAGGTATACTTTTTGATTCATACATTGGTCTTTCTTTATTGTATCTTAAAAGTTATTATAGTAATATTTGGGAATTATAGAATGTGAACTATGTGAATTGTAGCATAGTCTTAAAAATTTCATTTTAGCTGCAATACATTGTCAATAATTGTCATCATTAGAACTTATTTGTCAAGAATTACTACTAAGTTTGAGAGCCTTTTTGTTAGTATTTGTTTAATTGGATTTTTTTTAAGATGATGCTTTGAATTAGCTTCTTCTAACTATTTTTTCTCTAAGTAAAAACATGGGAAGTAATGTACTATTGTCCCATTATGTATTTGGTTATAATGTATGTTGGAAATATAGGGTATGCAGACTAACATGCATGCTTTGGTTTGCAATCGAAAAACTGCAAGTGCACTTTTAATCTCGGCATCTATAGAGTTCTTCTAGGACAAATGTAATGTGGCTACTGCAATTGTAGGCATTGGACTGTTGCAATGCATATTGTGGTTGTTGCAGCGTGAACTTATTTTATATTTGCACCAAATATTATTATTATTATTAGAATGCAAGTCTTTGCAATGATGCCATTTGTGTCCTTTCATTTGCACTGTCAGAAATAATATGAAGCTCGCAATGAAGTTTGATAGACTAAATGTATCTGTGCTGTTCATCCTAGTTAATTACTCAGGAGTACCGAGATGAAATAATTGATCAAATGAGTCAGAATGGAAGAATCTATCATTTCACTTGTTCCATGCGTTATAATAGTTGTATTCTTTGGTTTCATAAAATTCTTGAACTTTAAAATGGTTTACTAATATCAATATCATTACAATGTCAAATTTTAGCAAGAAGATTACTGCTTATTTTAGTTTCATCAGAATCCATGACACATGACAATGACATGCATATTATGTTATGCATATTCTTGTCTTTTGATTAGAGGATTTATCATTTTTTAAAGATCAGGATTGTCTTCCTTTTAAAATATTCACTAACGTTTTTTCTGATTATCTATTCGCAGGAAAGATACACCGAGATGTAGTTGGAAGTGCTTATTATGTTGCGCCTGAAGTTCTACGTCGTAAATATGGGAAGGAAATAGATATATGGAGTGCAGGAGTTATATTGTATATCTTACTTTGCGGTGTGCCTCCATTTTGGGCAGGTAAAATCAACTTGTTCATTAGTATTTTCATTATAGAATAATTAATCACCTTGTACTAGGCTTGAACTAATTTTTCCCTAAAATATGTGTTCTAGACACGGAAAAGGGAATATTTGATGCCATATTGTACGGTCATATTGACTTTGAAAGTCGTCCATGGCCAAGCATATCAAACAGTGCTAAGGACCTCGTCCGTCAGATGCTTACACAAGATCCAAAGAAACGCATTACTTCTTCTCAGGTTCTAGGTAGGTGTCTTTTATTCTATTTTCACCTCATCGACTATTTTGTTGACTTCTTATTTCAATGGCAAATGTTAGTACAGTTAGTATTACCGTTGACTGATAGCATCGTTGCGGCGGCATCCTTAAGAATTTTCTAGGTTAATGTTTTGTAACTTCTCTACTAATTGACTCTTATGTAATGTTTTGGATTATTAGAACATCCATGGCTTAAAGAAGGTGGAAATGCTTCTGACCAGCCAATAGACAGTGCAGTACTTTCCAGAATGAAGCAATTCAGAGCAATGAATAAACTAAAAAAACTCGCCCTCAAGGTTAGTACAGCCACAATATATATGAAGGGATCAGAGTATTCTTTTATGCTTATTTTATTAAATGGTTACTTCTTTGCTTATTTTATAGCATAAGCAAACTATTTCTGTAACAACTAACAAGAGATAATAGCATCGAAAACTGCTTATAGACATGTCACAAGCTGTTTTCATAAGTTATTCTAAAGAGCTTATGGAAATGAGCTGAAGATGTCTTATGGACATGTCACAAGCTGTTTTCATAAGTTCTCCTAGTCCTAAATAGTATCACAAGTGTTCATTTCAGTGGATAAGCTCAAATAAGCTAATACAAATAGGTCTAATGTCTATTTCAGTCGATAATTACACATTGAGAGACAAAACTATTTGCCTAATGTTCTCATCACGACTCTTAGTTTTTATATTTTGTTTAACTTTATGGTGCCGTTTATGTAGTATAACTCTATACCATTTCAGCTGTTCAAAAAAAAAAAAAAAAACTCTACCATTTCAGATTGATTGAGCGGATTTTGATAAATATTTCAGGTCATTGCTGAAAATCTTTCTTCAGAAGAGATTCAAGGTTTGAAGGCGATGTTTACAAACATGGACACAGACAAAAGTGGTACAATCACATTTGAGGAGTTGAGGGCCGGATTGCAAAGACTCGGCTCGACGCTTACTGAAGCCGAAGTGCGACAGCTTATGGAAGCTGTAAGCCATTAGCCCATTACTGATTTACAACATCTGTTTTGTTCTAGTTTTTTTTTTGTTAATTATTCTAAAAACTATATTCCTTTGCTTAAATTTAGGCCGATGTAGATGGAAATGGATCAATTGACTACATAGAATTCATCACTGCAACAATGCATAGACATAGGTTAGAAAGAGATGAACATCTTTACATGGCCTTCCAATATTTTGATAAAGACAATAGCGGGTAAGTGCTTCTACCTTCAAGTTCAATTTCTTCAATCTTTCACATATACCCTTTAATGAACATTGATTAGTGAATCATCAATTTAATGAACATATACCTTTGTTTTTATTTGATTCCTTCACAGTTTTATTACAAGAGATGAACTGGAAACAGCCATGAAGGAATACGACATGGGTGACGAAGACACTGTCAGGGAAATTATATCCGAAGTTGATACCGATAATGTAAGCCTATTTGTATTTTACCCTGGATTTTCTTTAGTTAAAAATAGTAAAAAACGGTAGTCAGTACAATGAACATATCAGAGTCGTCAGATGAAGATCAAATGACTCATATTCTAACCTCACAAAACATGAATTCAGAATATGAGCTGTCTAATCTTTCATCTGTTGGCTCGGATTGCTGGCTGCACCGTTTTTTAATTACATCAAATCCAAGATAAATTTTTACTGACTTGTTATACAAGTTAATATTACTAGTTCCATAATTAAAACTCAATGTTGTGATTTCTCAGGATGGTAGAATTAACTATGAAGAATTTTGTGCAATGATGAGGAGTGGAGTCCAACAACAAGTCACACTATTCTAAATAAATCATACAATTATGTCACTAGTTTGATTCTCCTGCAGCTATTACCAGCAAGTGAAAAGGCTTAAACTTCTTTAGTTTTATACATGATATGATAGGCATGTAAAGATTCTTTTATAGATTTGTGGTAGTGAAAAATTAAAATGCTATGCTTGAGTGGTTAATCTACTCTCTTATTTCTATTTTTGGGCTTCTTTAAAGTCAAGTTTTGAATGATCTTGTAATTTGTTTTGGACACTCATAAAGTAAGAAAGGTGATTTTCACAGAAATAAAGTAAGATTTTTTATTATTACACGACGCTTCCACATTCATTCTAAACATATCTTATAATATTTTAATTTGTCTCTTCTAGTTTAACCAAGGTCCTGGGTTCGACCTCTGACTTGAGCATGAAGAAACGTTAAAACTCTTAAGGAGAGATTGCCAACTATTTGGGTCCCACAAGGCTCAAGGATAAGCCTCTGCAGTTGCATACAGAGGATACCGGTTACACCGGGAAAAAAAAACACAAACGTGAATTAATCTTGATGTGGTCCTTTCTGACAAGATTGGCATGAAGAAGGAAGTGAGAAACATTCTTGCTCTTTGATCACCTTGGTTTCTGTGTCCACCTGAGAAATGAGAATGAAGCTTCTGTTGATTCTCTTGTAATGTCCTTCCACAACATTATTTTGGTCGCTCAAACATTTTAAAAATATATTCTGCATATAAATTAATCACAAATTTTGATCCTTTCCTCAAAACCCTTCTATATCAACTTTCAAACCTTGGTTTCTTCACACCAGAAAAACAAAAACGAACCTTCACACTCTACGCGTATTTTTGTTCTAAAGCTTTGAACTTTAGTTATAAATCTGCATAGTTTTTTTGATGAATCCTGATATGGGTTTTTTCCATTTTCACATTTTCACTGAATCACTTTGAAGCTTTGATCTTGTATCTGATAAAAACTCATCTTTTTTCCTTTTTGGTTTTGTGCTATAATCATGGGTGCTTGTCTCAGTAAAAAAGAACCAGAACCACAACATAGACATGTTGGTGTTTCTGGTATGCATAATCACAATCATAATCTCAATCACAAGAATCGTGAACCCTATGTGAATCAATCAAAAGTCCCTTTTCAACAACCTTACCAATTACCTAACAAACAAGCTCCAAGGCCAAGACCTACTGTTAAAAGACCAGATACAAGCACAATCCTAGGTAAACAGTTTGATGTTAAAAGACCAGATGATACAAACACAATCCTAGGTAAACAGTTTGATGTTAAGAAATCAGACACAAACGCAATCCTAGGTAAACAATTCGATGTTAAAAAACCAGATATAAACACAATCCTAGGTAAACAATTTGAAGATGTAAGAAAAATTTACACACTTGGGGAAGAATTAGGGAGAGGAAACAGTGGTGTGACTTATCTATGTACTGAGAAATCAACTGGTTTGAAATATGCTTGCAAGTCAATTTCAAAGAGCAAATTTATTAGTAAAGCCGAAAAAGAAGAGATAAAGAGGGAGATTCAAATCATGCAGCATATGAGTGGAAAACCAAATATTGTTGAGTTTAAAGGTGCTTATGAGGATAAAAATTCAGTTCATGTTGTTATGGAACTTTGCGCCGGTGGTCAACTTTTTGATAGGATTACTGCTAAGGGAAGATATAGTGAAAGAGATGCAGCTTCAATTTGCAGACAAATTGTTAACATTGTTCATATTTGTCATTTTAAGGGTGTGATGCATAGAGATTTGAAGCCTGAAAATCTCTTGTTGTCTAGTGAGGATGATAAGGCTACTATCATGGCCACTGATTTCGGCTTGTCGGTTTTCATCGAAGAAGGTAACATTTTTATCCTTTTGTTGGTTTTTCTTTCTAATAACTTGAAAGTTATAGTTATATTTATGAACTCGAGAATGTGAAGTATGTGAAATGTAGCTTACATAATCTTGAAATTTTAACTGCTAAAGTTTACTTTTGAGAGGTTTTGTACAATTTCTGATTGGAATTTTTTTAGTGAGTAGGCGCAATCGGTCGAACTTCGTCATCAAACATTGCGTATTTCTCTATATGCATTTTCGTATCTTGTCAAAAGACATGACACTTTTACTAAATTAACCTTATTAGCAATTGGTGTGTTTCCACCATCATTAATGTAAAGGGAATTGTCTTCTTTTTAGAATTAACACTAAAAAATTTCTGATGATTTATTTTCAGGAAAGGTATATACTGATATAGTTGGCAGTCCATATTACGTTGCACCAGAAGTTCTACGTCAGAAATATGGGAAGGAAATAGATATATGGAGTGCAGGGATTATTTTGTATATCTTACTTTGCGGCGTGCCTCCATTTTGGGCAGGTAAAATCAACTGGTTCGTAAGTACTTTCATTATGGAATATAAAAATCACCTTGTACTAGGCTTGAACTAATTTTTCCATAAAATACGTTTTCTAGAGACGCAAAAGGAAATATTCGATGCTATATTGAAAGGTCATATTGACTTTGAAAGTCCTCCATGGCCAATCATATCAAACAGTGCTAAGGACCTTGTTCGTAAGATGCTTACACATGATCCAAAGCAACGCATTACTGCTTCTCAGGTTCTAGGTAGGTGACTTTTATTCTGTTTTCACCTCATCAATATTACCGTTGACTGATAGCATCGTTGCGGTATCCGTAAGAATTTTCTTTGTTAATGTTTTGTAGTTTCTATACTAATTGACTCTTATGTATTGTATGAATTATTAGAGCATCCATGGCTTAAACAAGGTGGAAATGATTCTGACAACTGACAAGCCAATAGCTTATGGAAATATGCTCAAAAGTTATTTCTGTAAGGTCCCCTCAACAGTATCACAAGTGTTTATGTCGGTAGATAAGCTCAATAAGCTAATACAAATAGGCCTAATGTCTCTTTCAGTCAATAATTACACATTGAGAGACAAAAGTATTTGCCTAATGTTTCTTTCAGGTAATTGCGGAGAATCTTTCTTCAGAAGAGATTCAAGGTTTGAAGGCAATGTTTACAAACATGGACAGACATGGACAAAAGTGGTACCATCACATATGAGATTCAAGGTTTGTTTGCAAAGACTCGGCTCAAAGCTTACCGAAGCTGAAGTGCGACAGCTTATGGAGGCTGTAAGTCATTGCGGATTTACAAGACTTGTTCTAACTAATCTATCTTTTTTCGGTTAATTCTTCTAAACACATATTCCTTTGTATAATTTAGGCTGATGTAGAGGGAAATGGAACAGTTGACTACATAGAATTCAACACTGCTACGATGCATAGACATTGGTTAGAAAGAGATGAACAATCTGTCGCATTGTCACGTTGCCTAATCTTTTATTGCAATATACCTTCTAGTGCTGTGAAATAGCGGCTACAGTACTAAACTGTAACGGAATTTGAACAAATCGTTATTGTTATGTGATAGACTATTTAGTACAAAATGATGCAATCCGTAAAGTGAACAGATCAGAGCTGTTCAATGAAGGTTGGATGACTCATATTCTAACCTTGCGAATCAGATTCAAAACATGGATTCGAAATATGAGCTGTCTAATCTTTCATCTGTTGGCTCATATTGCTGGCTGCATCATTTCTTAATTACATCAAATCCAAGATAAATTTTTATTTACTTGTTATACAAGTTAGTATTCTAGTTGCATAATTAAAACTCAATGTTTTCGACGTTTTGTATATCTCAGGACGGTAGAACTAACCATGAAGGTTTTTTATGAATTTCGTCTACAATTAAAGTAAGATTTTTTATGCTTATGCGACGCTTCCACGTTCGTTCTAAACAGGTCTTATTATATATGCATCATAAGCATAACCATAATCACCAAATATTCCAATGCAATCTATCAAAATAATAATAATCATAATAATAATATTCCATTCTGTGTCTTATTTAGTAAATAAACAACACTCTCATCTTAATTCAAACTTTAGCAACTTTGATTAATATTAATACAAGCATGCATATATATGCATATAGAAAACACAAACATGTATATTAATCTTGATCAAAAACCATGAATCTTGATGCTGTCCTTTCTGACAAGATTAGCATGAACAAGAAAGTGAGAAACATTCTTGCGTTGATCGCCTTGGAGTTGAATAATCTTGCCAAGATCCTTACAATTCACAACATTTCCATTGCAACAAAACTCTTTCTTGAGATCTTTTAAGATCTTCTCATAGCTGAACTCCTTTTTCAGCCCTTGAACCGTCGTTAGGCTCTTCTTTCCATTCCTTTGTTGTATGCGAATATGCACGTACTCTTTTGTACCCGGTGCATCCGACTCTTTAGCTTCCGCAAATGGATCGAACGTGCTTGGGATCTGAATATCAACCATATGTACACTTCCTTTGTGATTAACTCTCAAGCAACTGCAATAAAATTGGATTCCAATTAATTTTCGCGAGATCGTAGTTATATCTTAAAATTGGTTTGGTGAAGTTAGAATTTAAATCGTCTTATCTTCATCTAACAAGTAAGATTCTTAATTATGTGACTATATGCTTCTCCTAATTCTTAATTATGTGATCTTCATGGAATATGTACAATTAGATGTGCACTTTAGAAGATAAATTGATTAAAAATAAAATATTGATGAGATTGTGATCAAATACATATAGACATTTTTTTTTTGTTTCCCAAATACATGTAGACATATAGTTGTTAAAATAATAATGATTTTTAATATTTATTGTCTAAAGGTATATTTCCTATCATTAATTAAATGTGTTAAAACTATGATTTATCATATATATGAAATGAACAAAAATAAAAAATCTTGAGGGAAAGATAGAAAGTAGGAAAAGATAGAAAGACAAACCTATAGTCTGCAGAGGGAGATTGGAAGGCTAGAAAACAAAGAGAAGAGAGTTGAGGAGATTGGGAATGTGGAGATAGGTATATATAGACAGGGTGAAAGTTCTTCGAGAAATCTTTACACCTTACGTGTATAAAGAATCTATAAATTCTAGTTTAATTGTCAATATCGATATTGTTTTACCGAACATTTTTATTCAGAACTTCGCAGTTGGATCTGTAAGTTTTAGTAATATTTACTACTTTATCTACTACGGATCCAAAAAAATTACATGCAAAATACTTTAAAGAGTTAAAATAATTTACATGTATAAAATTAAAAGTTTTTATTCTAAGAATTTGTTCATCAATTGCAATGGGTGATACTTAATTGAGGAGTTGACGTGTGCAGAATATATATATAAGGTGGTTTTAGATAAATGGAGTATCCTATTCTTGATGGGATTGACAACTGGTGGTAGGGCACCATATGGACCAAACACAAGATAATTTGTGAGGCAATGGTGGGAGAGAATGAGGGCTAAGAGAATCTTAGACTCAAAATTGATTTGAAGATTCCATTCCTTTTATGGTTTATCCTTTGCAAGAATTTTCTTTTCCTAATTAGTAGTTTTTTTTTCTTCCATGGTGAGACATAGGGTCCGTTTGGATTAGTTTATGTTTGAGTTTATGCAAACAATTTAATTAGAATTAGGAGTAACATAATTATAAAAACCTTAATTTGGTGACATATATAAAATGAAGGACTTGACAGAAAAACTAAATAAAGGAAAAGTAGAATTAGAAGTAACATAATTAGGTATAACTTAATTTGTAAGCAAAGGGATGTAAGTTCGATTTCCATACGATACAAATTTGAATTTGAATTTTTTTTAATATAATGGACCACATCTTTTATCTCTTATATATTATAAGTTTTGTCTGGTTTGCTATTCCTAATCTTAATTTTTTCCCACTCATTTTCCCTCCCATTTTTTTAATATAACGTGACTTTTTTTTTGTTTTCCTTTGCTTTTTACAAGAGTCCAAAAACTTTTTCCGTTTTATAATATCTAGAATCATATCCAATTGTTTAACAGTTGTGATAATAATGTTGTAAACTATAAAGGCAAGGTAGCGGGATCATGATTTTTTTTTTACAAGAACGTGCTTATAACATTTCATTAATCAAAATGTGTTCAATATGATATATCATGAATTTTAATAGTTATCAAGAAGAGTGATAAGATGATTTTGCATGATATCATAAGCTATTATAGTATACTTCAAGCATTACATTACATTAACATGCAAGAGAAGAAAATCATTTATATATGAATAGCAGTACTAGTTCAAATCATATTTGTGATCCAATTTAATCTTTTGATACTTTCAAGCACATTGCTACCTCTTTCATCACAATCAAAATTCTCTGCTGCCTTCAAAGAGGCTTCAATTTGACCAATAGACATAAAACATGTTCCATTAATCTTCTCAAACTTGTATCCATTTTTCATGTACAAGGCATTCAGAAATGACTAGGTGAAGAATACCAAGATAAAAAGGAAAATAAATAGGGCCAGCAAACCACATATCATCATGATCTGACCCTTTGCACTCGTCTTCTTCATCACCATCGCCACTCTTTTCTGAAATCATGAACAAAGAGACACGCTTCAACTTACACATTCAAAGCTTTTCCATTCATATTTTTATTACCAGCAATTTAAAGTCAGATAGAAAAAACTAAAAGTAGAAACTCACTTGGACAAAATCTAAACGATTGGATGTACTGTCCATCTCATTGCCAAGTTCATCTAGAATTTTTTCCTGAAGCATCAAGATTTTGACAATTTAGAAAGAAAATTCAGTCAGCAACAAAATTAGAAATGAGAGCACAACTTCTATTGAAGACACTTGAGGAAAACACATAACTACATAAATGTTGCCTAGTCTACATCATAGAACATAAATATCTCAAACCTACCTGGCCAAGGAGCTCTTCATGTATTGTAAGTCCAACACCTCCGATTCTTTGTACACTTAAACTAAGCTCATCTAACTCCTCATCCTGCTTTCTATCAGCAACAGTAAATATTACATTAAAAAAATATGATAACTAGCGGTTTCCAGAAAGGATATGCATTTATAAAAGGTTCCCTGAGTTCGAGGTATAGTTTTCTGTTTTATATGTTGAAATTTTCAAAATCCAAAACTAGTTTCAGTTTTGAACTTTTGAGTTAAGCCACTCTATTTACTTCTTCACTTCACTATGAATTTACCCAATATAAAACAGAAACTGACAAATTATAAAATATGAATCAAGCAAAGTAGAAAGACGATAAAACAAAGGATGTATACAAAGAATATATAGTCTTCCTAAGCAAACCCAACGCCACAAACAAAGTAAAACAATTAAGCACAATTTACTATCATCGATCAAAAGTCCACTTCTGAAAGTACTTCTATATAATCGAAAAGCAACTAGGATTACACTGTCGAAATCAACCGCAGGTGATCACTATCCATTCAACAGTATCTAAAGAGCTAAACTCATATCAGATCATCAGATAACTAAATCATACAGAGATAATTGGAAAATTTTGATAGAAGGAGGAGCATAATAATTCACATTGTTGATATTATAATTTATTATGTTACTAAATTTTGTAACCAGTACTGTGGAGCATAACTTCAAAAGATTTAGAAGTTTGATGCACAAGTCGTGATTTAGAATTTCAAGATCGAGTAGTGTTTCAAAAGTTTCTGGAGCATGGGACATGCACTAAAACTGAGAAACTACCCTCCCTACTGCCAACTCAGTAGTTAGTTCCATAATGGTAACCTTAACTGAGAAACTAGCCTCCCTAGCTTAAAGTACAAGATGCAGCCTACAAATGCTATATCTCAACCAAAGGAGCCACAGGATAACAATGCCAAGAAAAAATAAACACAAAAAACAGAGTAACAACGTTGAGTGCAGAAGGGAACCGGTATGGCAGACTGAGAAATTGTATCGAAGGACTTACGGTGACACACACAGGGGAGGTTACAGTGTCGCGTGCAGGGATGGCGTCACATGAAAGGTGTCACTTGCATTAATGATGTCACACAAAGGAACAACATCTTGCAGGAATGGTGTCATAAAGGAACAGTGTTGCGCACAGCACGGTGGTGTTGTGCCATAACTGGAACAGAGGTGGTGGAAGCAAAACAGCGGGGGGGGGGGGGGGGGGGGGGGCGTCCATAAGAGAAGACGCATGAAGCATCAAAAGAGAATACACGATGGATACAAGGAGAACGCTTTCGGTGTTAAAATAAAAACAACGATCAGAAAACGTATTTTAACCTAACATGTTTTGTTTCCAAATTTAACATTTAAAACAAAAAACCAGAAACTCACGATCACCCCGAAGGTATTGTGCACTGTATTCCGTGCCTATATGTATGTTAAAGTTACTAGCCACAGTTTAGACTATTTTTTCCCGATTTTCCTTTTCTTCTATAGGAATTAAAAACCGAATCCACCATTTCAGTTATATTGTTTATCTAACGGTAATAGTAGATTCAAACAACATTTAAAAAATTAGCAAGGATGACAAGGAAGAATAATATTAATTAATAGAATTTCTTAGTGGAGTAGCACAAAAAACATATGTGCATATTTTCACAATTGAATGCAAGTACAAAGGATCCCACATCTGGTAAGAAAGCAAAATATAATGCATTCTGCTCAAGAGGCCAAACTAATAACCAAGAGAATATTTTCCATCCCATGCAGAAAAGTGACCACTGTTGGAGTTTGATATCATGAACAAGTTCGCAAATTCAATTTAAGGTGGGAAAAAGGCAAATAATTCAAAGCAACGTGCAAGAGAGATGAAGGGCAGAAAAAGTACTTTATAAGAAGCATTTGCCTATCTGATTCTGATTCTATGAAATCATCATTATCCCCAGCGGAATATTGGTTAGACTTGGACGTACTTTGATGAGAATCTGGAAGCCTCATTAATTCCCTATGCATCCCATTTATACTAGCATGAGTTGCTGTATTTGATCCCTTACCAGCTTCCACTGTTTTCTTAACTGTGCGCACCTATTAATGAACAACATTCATGTGTACCATGCAGATAAGTAAAAGGCAATGAAATGGAAATCTAATGTGTGATTTATATATGCTAAATGAGCAACTTTAGATTATGTTTAGAAAATTTTGACAGTGTATTCCTCAGTCTTGTTAAAGTCTGGCATAGGCTTTGGATACCTGAGTGCGAGCATTGCTGGTCCACCTCCTCCGGTTTTCAATCTCAACTTCATCAATGCCATACCAAGAAGGATCTCTAGATGCTACAGAAATTGCTTTGTCCAATTCATCCACCTTTCTATCAAAAAATTTACATATTTCAGCAGTTTGAACAGGTTGTATCGCAGCAAAACATACCATATAAGTTGAAGGAGACTTTCTATCTTAAACAATCAGTTTAATCCTTAAACAGGCACTCTCTCTTCAATTTAGTCTCTAAACTATATAAGTAAAGAAATCCCTAAAGTATATAAAATCCATCAATATAATCCCTGATATATTTATCAATAAACTATTATATCAATGTTTCAAATAACGATATTTACAGATATTTTGCATACAATGTTCATGAATTAAACTATTCAGCAAAAGAACTTCTGAACATTGGAACATTACTTACTTCCTCCAACTGATCTAGATTAAACTCCAAATCCGACATACCTTAAGTGTGTGTTTAATAATTCACACATCCTAGTTCATAACTAATTTAATAAAAATTCACTGGCCAAATTGTGTAAGGTACTACTAAAAATGCAATAGAGACAAACCTGCCACTCAATACTTCCACAAGCAGCAAGAACTTCCTTTGAAAGGTTCAAATGCTCTCCACTATCAGAAGTGTTTTCCCATTGCTGAAAATTAGATTGCAACCTATCAATCTTGCCACACAAAAAAGCAATATATATCAGTCACACCCAAATAATATTTGATAATTAAAAACAAGCAAATACAAACACCCAATTTTAATCAAAATCAAAACTTTGCATTAACCAAGTAATTGGACTCAAGTGGTTAATGAGCTCCCCCTAGGACAAATTGTTCGGGAGAACCCGAGTTCGATTCCTGGGGAACAATTCCTGCTCAGATTTTAGTTACCTCGCAGTGGAAGCAGAGGATTAATACAAACCAAAAACTTTGCATTAAGGTTCATAGTTACAAATCGCAACTGGATTTTCTTCAAAATCAAAACTTTGCATTAACAAAATTAGGAACTAGGTTTTATTCAAAATCAAAACTTTGTATCAACAAAAATAGCATAGTAAGACCAATTATCAAAGAAATTATCTTAATTAGATTGGATCACGTAATTAAGTCACGGATCAACTGAAATCATAAATGATGTAGAAATTCATTGCAAATTCGATTCTAATAATTCTGAAATGAAGGTGAAAAGGAAGAACTTACAGAATCTTGAATATCTTCTTTGACAACGTAAAATGGATCTTGAGCTGAGGGCATTTTATCTTTGGAATTGGAAGAAGAGAAATTGGGGAAGAAATGGAGTCTAATGATAGAAATAGAGTAGAAAGTGAAAGGAAATTTCTGTTGTTTGGGATCAGAGAAAGTTAACTGAAAGAAATATCAGATATTTACGATTTTATGTTCCCTTATTTAGTTGGATCGAAGTTAAGAGTGATTGACGTTAAATTTGTTTGGGAGGATCACCGACCTAATTTGCAATTGAAATTAGTAAAGTGCTTCAACCACTTGATACTAAATCTGACCCCGAATCAGATTAGACACTTAGGTCACATACCGGTGGAAAAAAAAAGTGTCTATTGATTTTTAAGTTTTTTTAGGTAATTAATAAGTCCTTTAAATTTTTAGCTAACAAATTGGTTTTTTTTAAGTTTCTAACTTGTTGTATCGTTACTCTTCTTTAGTTATCTTTCCTTCAAGGGACTTTAATTGTCTGAGTCTCATGGTTTATATCATATTGAACCTCGAATTCAACATGGTTAACAGCAAAATTAACGGCCACGTCAATGTTTTAGTGTTTTTGTAAACATAAGATAACTTAAAGGAACTGTTTATTATCTGAAAAACTTAAGAGACCTAATTGTTAAAAATGTGAAACTTAAAGAACTTTGGAATGTATTTTACCAAAAAATAAACTTATAATTCAATTTTAATTTTCTCTCTCATGTTGATGAATGAGATTCCACTTGAGAAAATTTGAGAGAAATCTCTATTGAGAGAATCCACTCTTCACCATATCTAACCTGCTAAAATGACAAAGAGAGAGTGAGACAAGTTAGTCCGTCTGATCAATTAGTATTAATTTTTTTTTTCTTTCAATTAATATTAAGTTCTAAGTCACAATTACTTTTTTTATTGTCTCAGCAGAAAAAAAATCATTTAATTAAATTATTTTGGTTTTATGATTTTAACTAAATATGAGATTAATCAAATGATTGAATTCAGGTGGTTAATAATTTTTCTCTATAATAAAACGTTCGAAAGAACATGAATTCGATTTTTGGATGAATATTAATTATTGAGGCCTCATTATCATAAAAATCAGAGGGTTAAAATCAACGAAACAAAAAAATATATAACTTGTAAGCTAAGAAATGTGTCGCCGGTGATTTTTTATATATTTTTTTTAGGGGATAACTTTTATTAAAAAAATAATATTAAATCTCAATGGTAAAAATAAAAAAGCGCCAATATTAATTAGATTTCAAATCGTTACCAAAAATAAAACCCTTGCACCGCACGCTACAATATATAATAAGGTATAAAAGCCAAAGAAAATAAACAAACCCTAATTTTCAACACTTGACGGCAAAAGAAAAATCACAAGAGCTTCTACAAATCACAGGAGCTTCTTCTACATTTCTCTCTGCTTTCAACTCTGAAAATGGAGGAAAGTGTTTCTGTTTCTAAGGTATTAAATGAACTTGATGGTGATGATTATTTGATGGTTGAAAAATTACTAAATTTGCGTTCTGAATCTTTAGCTAAACAATTCAAAGATGATGTTTCTCGTGTTCTTTGTTCGAACAACGTGAATTCTAAGGCTGTTTGTTGCAACAATGATTCTAGGGCGAAAACAACCGAAAACTTAAGAACCAAGCAATCAAAGACTAATGATTGTGGCAGTCTTAAGTTTTCTATGCTTGAATCAAAGAATCATGAGGTTTCTGCTTGTAAACGCGATGAGCGTGTTGGGAAAATGATTATCAAGATAAGAACAAGTGATTTTTCGGCCAGAGTTGATTTTGGAAATGTTGGTACAAAGATTCATGAGGCGGCTGACGAGAAAAGTTTGTTTGATGATGGTTCTGAGAAGAAAAGAAAAGTCGGGGATGAAAGATCAAGGAAACCGTCAAAGGAAGACAATCACGAGGTTAATGCTTGCAGATGCGATGAGAGTGTTGGGAAAAGGATTATCAAGATAAGAACAGGTGATCATCGATCGCTGAGAGTTGATTTTGGCAATGTTGATACGAAGAATCATGAGGCGGCTGCCGAGGGAACTTCATCTGATGAGGGTTCCAAGAAGGAAATGAAGAAAAGAAAAGCTAAGGATGAAAGATCAAGCAAACCGTCAAAGAAACGTAAGAACTCTGAAAACAATGATAATGTTAATGATCAGATAGAAGAAGAGTACCCTGAACTTCCATTGGCGTTTAAAGAAAAGATTGAAGAAATGGAAGGTAGTGAGGTGAAATTGGTGATCCAGAAGAAACTAACTGCGAGTGACGTGACCAAAAGCAAAAGCCGCTTCTCCATCCCAATAAAGAAGATGATTAAAGATTGTAAATTTTTGAGTTCAGAAGAGGAAATGTCTTTGGATTATGCGCGTCAAAAGAAAACAGACGGGAAGAAGCTTGATGGTATGTTAGTTTCCGTGTTGGATCCGAATCTTATGCTCCACGATGGTATTTGCTTCAAGAAGTGGAAAATGGAGAAGAATAATGAGATCTACAATCTCACAAAAAAATGGAACAATATCGTAGCAAAAAACGGTTTCAAAGAAAACGAAAAGGTGCAACTCTGGTCTTTCAGAAGTCATCAAAAGCTCTACTTTGCACTCATCAAGCTCTAGCTAAGATCGATTAATCAATGATGCGAGTACTTTTATATATAATCTTAGATTTCTCAGTACTTAGCCTTTTTTGGCTTTATTTACTTGCATTGGAATTGTAGTTATATATACTCAGATATATTGAATAGTAGAAGAATTTATGGACTAGATCGTTTTTATCTCATTTCCTTATTTCATTTTATTTCTTCTATGCTAATTTATTATTATTGTTGTTGAGATTGCCATGTCCTAATTAAGTAGAGATCATGATGAACATTTCAATCTATTAGGAAGAACATTAATAGGAATCTAGCATATCAGAACAAATATCAAAATGATAAAAGCTTCATTAAATTGATTTTTGGGATCTAGAGTCCTAATCCATTTGTGAGTCTCACATAGCTAGCTATCTAGTATTATGTTAGTGAGTGCCTCAGTAATCAGTATCACATATAATACATAGTTAAAGCTATTGTCTGCATCATCACCTGGTTTACCGCGATGAACTTTCTCAAAGCTCTTAGCAGTGAATGCTTTCACCCCCTATATGGAATATCAAGTCAAAAGAGTTTGTAAAACACAAAATAAATGAAATAAATAAAGTGTTAAGCAACTACTATATAGTTATCCAAACTCACGTCCAATTAATATAGGTAAGATATCTGCCCTTGTCTTTCGATGAATGCTCTTATACGGATTGTTAAGTCTGGTAGTGATGTTCGTAAAGAGAAGCCTTCTGTTTCTCTTTAAATGTTGTCAATGTCGGAAGACGGGCCTCGTCTGATCATCAGAGGTGGAGAGTTGTCCTTTAATTGACCTTTGTGAGATTGGTAATTCTGTGTCACAATCTGCAGCGCCTAGTAAGCCCTGAAGTGAAACAGGTTTTGTCTAAAGAAGATATTGTGAGGGTTAGGCAGGTTTTTTGAGATCAATCTCCTTAACTGTGAATTTTGTTAGGTTGGTGCATAGAGGAATCTAGTTGGCTTGGTTTCTGAGAAAACTTGGGATTTTGTTTCTTGTTTAGTTTTTGTGTTGAAGTGTAGATCATTAGGTTCCCAACAAGCCGCCACGTCTGATGGTTGCATCCCTCTACTTATCAACATGATTGAGGCTAAAGTGGTGCGAGATAACTTGCAACTCAAGCAATTGTAAACTTAATGATTTTGGCGCAAAATCGGAGATAACTCGAGAAGGATGATAAAAAGTAATCCAAATTTAGTCTAGTTTCTTGATCCAAGTCCACAAAACACAGCAAAAAAATATGCGGTTTCTTGCCTCGGATCACTTTCTTCAAGTAAGAAATGTAAGAAGGCCATTGTTGCCCCATATTCTGGACACATGTTTGCAATCATAGCCCTATCAGGTAACGACAGTTCACTGACACCTTCGCGGCTTCGCCATAAGACAAATATTTAAATAGGCACTCATTTCTGATAACACCATTGCTCCGCAACATTTGAGTCACAGTCAAAACCAAGGCAGTATGGCTGCCTCAGTTTCAATCCCTCCAACTCTCCATCCAGTAACTCCCAACCCATCAATCATTAGTGTGTTGTGAATCACAGTACCAACCACACTATCAGTGTTGAAAACTACTCTTCCTAGGTATTCTAGATTAAATGGACTTAGAATATCGCATTCCAAGTCGATTTGTAACTTGCACTTTGTTATCGAAAGCAGATGACCTCCTTAGGAAACCAAATTCTACAGTTGCTTGTACTGTATCCTCTGATCTTTGCTACATCAACCTGCACTGAATGATCATTAGTCCAGGTTATAATTGCAAATTCAATAAATGCACACGTTCAATCAAGTGTTATAATTGCAGATTTGGCATAATCAGACCAGGTTGGCCTGCAATGCATCTCAACTGGTATAGACAAAATGAAATCTTTATAATATGGTGAGATCTATTCTACCCCTTCATAATTTGGGAGTATTTACCCATCAACCAACGAAAACAAGCCACATAAGTGGATTTGCATGTGGTACGTACAACTAACTCTTGTAACAAACTTTATTCCTACCAACTTCTAATTTTTGACTGTACAAACAACTTCTCTTCAAAAAGCCTTCAAAACAACATATTTAAATTTAACTAATTAACCTTGAAATTTCTAAAACATCATCAAGTAAACACTAGTAGTTATAACATTTATTTAGTAATGCAATCCATTTCCATTGACATTTCCATATACATATTCTTGCCTACAAGGTTGTGGTTTTGTTTCTGATCCGTTTTGATTGACGAGATATCATTGCTTACTCCTCTTGAAGAGTGTTGCAAGACAGCTTCAAGCTGTCCACACGTGCTGCTGCAATAAACCCTGTTGTGTTTTGATATTAACCAAACCAAAAGTTAAAATCTCATTTTTCTTATAAAATAAAATGTTTAAATCTCATAAATCTAAAATTATTTTTTATTCTTTGACAAAAAGGTTTAGTCCAAGCTAAGAAATGTAGGGGTGATAGTAGAACCAACCCAAAAGTAAATCCCAACCGATCCAAACCGAAAACCATAAATAACCGTATTTAGTGTGAACTGTACGGATCATGTTTCTTCTAAACCGTGTAGTTTGGTTTGCGGTTTTCATTTTAGAAAACCGAACCAAACCAAATCAAACCGCAATACTTAACTCTATCAACTAGTAGCAATCAACATATTACCTAGTCCAACTTAGCAAGTAACCCAACTTGAGTCTATAAAACATTAGGCCGTCAAAACATATCATTTCATGCGATCCAAAACTATATTGTTGGTATTAAAAATTTTGACGGACCTTATTTATTTCCAGAACATGAACAAGTAGACATTTTATGCAATGAAAAGGAAAGAAAAACAATTCTTAGTCGACGCGATTAGAACTGATGTGGACGACCAAACCATTTTTAATAAAAAATGTAGGGGAATAGACCAAATCCATAAAGAAGTTCCTAGATGGTCACACACCTTAGTCGACGAAGTGGAGCAACCGATGGAAACCGTAACAAAGGATGCTGAGATTTGTTGCTCGAACAGTTCCCAAAAACTCATTTAATTATTACTTTTGGGTAGATTTTTGCCTCTTGTAATTTTTTATGTATATGTGATTTATGTATATGCATATTATATCATATCATGTAAACAATAAAATAAATTAAAATTTTCTATGTTTATTTTGTAACAAGTTGGTAATATTGTCTTATTTTTTATATCGCGATAAACCTCACAAACCGAACCAATCTTAACCGCATTGGTTGGTTTGGATGACTTTTTAAAAACCAACCGAACAAAATCAAACCGCATGCATTTTTATTTCGCGGTTAATTAGGGAATAAGTCTTCGACCCTAATTTATTTTTTATTTTTTTAGGGAATAAGTTTTATTAAGAAAAAATATTCAATCTTAATGGTAAAAATAAAAAAGCGCCAATATTAATTAGATTTCAAATCGTTACCAAAAAGAAAAACCCTTCCACAACACGCTACAGTATAAGGAATAAAAGCCAAGAAAATAAACAAACCCTAATTCAACACTTGACGGCAAAAGAATAAGGAAGAAAAATTCCAAGAGCTTCTACAAATCACAGGATTGAGCTTCTTCTACATTTCTCTCTGCTTTCAACTCTGAAAATGGAGGAAAGTGTTTTTGTTTCTAAAGTATTAAATGATCTTGATGGTGATGATTATTTGATGGTTGAAAAATTACTAAATTTGCGTTCTGAGTCTTTAGCTAAACAATTCAAAGATGATGTTTCTCGTGTTCTTCGTTCGAACAACGTGAAATCTAGGGCTGTTTGTTGCAAAAACGATTCTAGGGCGAAAACAACCGAAAACTTAAGAAACAAGCAATCAAAGACTAATGATTGTGGCAGTCTTAAGTTTTCTATGCTTGAATCAAAGAATCACGAGGTTTCTGCTTGTAAACGCGATGAGCGTGTTGGGAATATGATTATCAAGATAAGAACAAGTGATTTTTCGGCCAGAGTTGATTTTGGAAATGTTGGTACAAAGACTCATGAGGCGGTTTCCGAGAAAAGTTTGTCCGACGAGGTTTCTAAGAAGAAAAGAAAAGTCGTGGATGAAAGATCAAGGAAACTGTCAAAGGAAGACAATCACGAGGTTGATGCTTGTAGACGCGATGAGAGTGTTGGGAAAAGGATTATCAAGAAAAGAACAGGTGATCATCGATCGCTGAGGGTTGATTTTGGCAATATTGATACGAAGAATCATGAGGCGACTGCCAAGGGAACTTCATCTGATGAGGGTTCCAAAAAGGAAATGAAGAAAAGAAAAGCTAAGGATGAAAGATCAAGCAAACCGTCAAAGAAACGTATGAACCCCGAAAACAACAATAATGGTCATGTTAACGACCAGATAGAAGAAGAGTACCCTGAGCTTCCATTGGAGTTTAAAGAAAAGATTGAAGAAATGGAAGGTAGTGAGGTGAAATTGGTGATCCAGAAGAAACTAACCGCGAGTGACGTGACCAAAAGCAAAAGCCGCTTCTCCATTCCAATAAAGAAGATGATTAAAGATTGTAAATTTTTGAGTTCAGAAGAGGAAATGTCTTTGGATTATGCGCGTCAAAAGAAAACAGACGGGAAGAAGCTTGATGGTATGTTAGTTTCCGTGTTGGATCCGAATCTTATACTCCACGATGGTATTTGCTTCAAGAAGTGGAAAATGGAGAAGAATAATGAGATCTATAATCTCACAAAAAAATGGAACAATCTCGTAGCAAAAAACGGTTTCAAAGAAAACGAAAAAGTGCAACTATGGTCTTTCAGAAGTCATCAAAAGCTCTACTTTGCACTCATCAAGCTCTAGCTAAGATCGATTAATCAATGATGCGAGTACTTTTATATATAGTCTTAAATTTCTCAGTATTTAGACTTTTTTGGCTTTATTTATTTGCATTGGAATTGTAGATATTTTGAATAGTAGAAGAATTTATGGACTGGATATTAGTTTTTATCTCATTTCCTTATTTCTTCTATGCTAATTTATTATTATTGTTGTTGAGATTGCCATGTCCTAATAAACTAGATATCATGATGAACATTTCAATCTATTAGGAAGAACATTAATAGGAATCTAGCACATCAGAACAAATTTTGAAAAGATAAGCTTCATTAAATTGATTTTCGGGATCTAGAGTACTAATCTATTTCTGAGTTTCACATAACTAGCTATCTAGTAGTATGTTAGTGAGTGCCTCAGTAAGTCTAGGCTGTGTCGAAAGACTCTAAGAGAAGTTAATGAATAATCTGAGTTGTGTTTGAAGGAGAAATATTAGGGTAAGCTAAGGATGCATCTCAGTGATCTTGATACATTAATAGGAAAATTTGATTTGAATTTAAAGGATTGTAAACAAAAACTAGTGTGTTTGGTGAAACAACTGTGCCATTCACTGTTTCTGGTTCTATACCAGAATCAAATATTGCAACTCATAGCAGTATAAAGAAACTACTTGCTACCTCTTATAATGATTGTTAAGTCTGGTAGTGATGTTGGTAAAGAGAAGCCTACTGTTCCTCTTTAGTTGGTGTCAATATCAGAAGACCGGCCTCGTGTGATCATCAGACATGGAGAGGTACGCCCGTTAATCGAGCTTTGTCAGAACACAATCTGCAGCACCTAGTACTTTGAAGAACACTTCAGTTGTTCCTGAAGTGAGACAGCTTTTGGCTGAAGAAGATATTGTAAGGAGACAGTTTTTTTGAGATCAATCTCCTTAACTGTGAATTTTGTTAGGTTAGTGCAGAGAGGAATCTAGCTGGCTTGGTTTCTGAGCAAACTTTGGATTTTTTTTCTTGTTTAGTTTGTTGTGAAGTGTGGATCATTAGGTGCACAAACAGTTAAAGATAACTTGCAACTCAAGCAACTCAAAACTATTTTTTTTCCTCGTAAAATCAAAGATATGTTAAGAAGGATGATAAAAAGTATTCCAAATTTAGTCTAGTTGCTTGATCCGAAAACCTTTTGCAACCTGTCACTCTGCCAAACAAAGCGGTGCAATAAAACTATCAATGTGGTGCTTCCTTAGTGAATGAAATAAAATGGAGTTTCTATATATGCGACTAACTATAGTAATATTGGACACGATAATCAAATTACATTTTCCTTTTGAAGTTCTTGAAGCTTGGATTGATATTCCTCAAACTTAGAGTCAGGCCAGACTCACATCGTTAACATTCGACCTCCCACTTATCTCTCTACATATTCTTTGGATTTGTGACTGTACATATGTGAAGTCCTTTATTCTTTCTTCCCTTTGTTGCCATAATTGTTTAATTAAACAACAAAATGATTAAACAAACCAACAGTACACAATGTGAATCCAAAATCAAGTAAGCCATAGTGAAAGCAAACTCAAAATTCAATGTGAACACAAACATTGAACTCCATTGCACCAAATTATCCATCTCAACAGCTAAAACTAACAAATTAAAATAAAGATCTTCGAAAATCAAGCCAAAAAAAAAATCATAAATTATCACTACAAACCTTTGAATCAACGCATCTCTTACGATCTCCATTGCCGAATTCAATCTCACCATTTCTGTCCAAATTCCGCATCAACATCAAACATTCGAATCAACGCATCTCTTACGATCTCACAGCTCTTACAATTAACGTCATCATAAAATCAATCTCTTCCTTCTTCGGATCCGACACTGAAGTTGAAGGAGATTTTGGATCTCGATTTTTTTTCTTTTTTATTGAAGACTTCAAGACTACTCCCGAAGACTTCATTACATGCAGTCAAACCTTCACGCCGTCGTACAATTAGAGAAGCTCCGGCCGTCTGATTAAGATCGGACGGTTCGGATCTCATCCGATCTATACCGTCCGATCTTTATCAAACGGCCGGAGCTTCTCTAATTGTACGACGACGTGAAGGTTTGACCACATGCAATCATTGCTCTGTGTGGTACTGAAATCAAATAAGAACAACAAAGAAATCAGTTAAAAAAAGAAAAAAAAGAACAATCGAGTTCATAAGAAGAATGAAAAGCAACCTTAGCCGCCACGGTGGATATCCTCTAAGACAGAACGTTCCAATGATGTTTGACACAACCGCAATTCCGCATCAACAGAGAACCTTCAACCACTTTCAATCTCATAGATCTGACACCAAAATTGAAGGATCGATGTTTTTTGTTTTGTTTTCTTTTTTATCGAAGACTTCGAGGTTGCGCCCAAAGTCTTCATTGCATGCGGTACACAATTCACCGGTCATACGGTTAGGGAAGCTATCGTCGTCCGATTAAGATCGGACGTTGTTGGCAGTTGTCGGAGTCGTGTGTTTTTTAGTGACGAGTAAGGTTGCTTTTCGTTCTTAACTCAATTATTTTTGTTTTTTTTTTTAACTCAATTGTTTTTTGTTTTCTCATTTTGATTTCAGTTCAGACGGAGCAATGATTGCATGCAGTAAACAATGCACCGGTCATACGGTTAGGGATGCTATCGCCGTCCGATTATTCTTTCTTCCTTTTGTTGCCATAACTGTTTAATTAAACAACAGAATAATTAAACAAACCAAAAAACAGTTCACAATGTGAATCCAGAATGAAGTAAGACATAGTGAAAGCAAACTCAAAATTCAATGTGAACTCAAACATTGAACTCCATTGCCCCAAATTATCCATCTCAACCGCTAAAACTAACAAATTAAATTAAAGATCTTTGAAAATCAAGCCAAAAAAAATCATAAATTATCACTAAAATTACATATTGCGTAAATACGGTTAAGAATCATTGCATTCCATGAATTACATCTAAAAATCAAATCAAGCTCAATCAACTCGATGGAGATACCTCTTAAGTGCCTCAGTGGCGTAAACGTAGATATCAGCGTATTTTGAAAGGGTCATTGAAGTTGCATACGGAGCAACTGATTCTGATTCTCGTATCTTCTTCAAATTCTCAAAATTCAACTCAAGTTTTTGTTCGGCGGTAGAAGCCATTTTCTGTGTGGTGTGTTACTCTGTTTGGTACTTTCCCTAACCGTATGACCGGTGCATTGTTTACCACATGCAATCATTGCTCCGTCTGAACTGAAATCAAAATGAAAAAACAAAAAACAATTGAGTTAAGAACGAAAAGCAACCTTACTCGTCGCTACGGTGGTTATCCACTGCAGCGCAAGGACGAATGCAACATCGAGACCTCTTATAAAAAAACGACTCCGACAACTACCAACAACGTCACCGCTGCAACCTCAAATCGACGAGCGGGGTAGTTAACCTGTCTTTGATTCGCAGATCTATCATCAGCTGTTGACATTGCAACTTCGACGCATCACGCAAAATACTACGTAAGTTAGAATCGGCCATTGCATAAATTCTTGCGTGGTGTGTGAGTGATTGTAAAAATTGCGGATATACGAGTTGGAAGCCAACAAACACGTTTTCATCAATGGTCTTGTAGAGAGAAAGCCTCTCTAATACCATTTTGAGTCCAGAAGCCACTTCATAATCACCGCTTTTTGAATTCTCTGGCATGATTGGATCAACAGCTCGACGGAGGTACCTCTTAAGTGCTTCAGTGGCATAAACGTAGATATCGGGGTATTTTGAAAGGGACATTGAAGTTGCATACGGAGCAACTGATTCTGATTCTCGTATCTTCTTCAAATTCTCAAAATTCAACTCAAGTCCTTTCATGATAGCATCTGCGATTGATTTATCAATTGCATCATAAACTACAAGTTTTTGTTCAGCGGTAGAAGCCATTTTCTGTGTGGTGTGTTACTCTGTTTGGTATTCTAAAATGGTGTTACTCTGTTCTAAAATGGTGTGTTACCTTGTAAATGTTTATAAAAGGTTTGGCGCCAATTTTGTAAGTGAACGAATCGGTTAAGAAATATTTTGTAAGCGTGTGAGTTTGTTGGATACAAAGATTTCTAAAATTATAAGCGTGCAAGTTCATTTTGCTTCTTGTTACATCGTACAACACAAAATTTGTTCAATACTTTAAACGTTCGTCTTGTGTTATTATGTCTTGTATTGTTCTGTTATGTTATGCCCAATATTTATATTGTGCAGATTAAACGGACCTTTAGGGCATGTTTGAAACAATTTTGATTTTTAGTTTTTAAAATGTGTTTTATAAAAGTATTTTCGAAAACTGATTTTAAAAAGAGAAAATCAAAACTTCTTGAACTTGTTTTACTCTTTTAGTTTTAAAAATTGATAAACAGAAAACGGTTTTGTAAAATTGGATTACCAGAATCAAACAGGCCCTTACTTTTCACACACCCCAAACCTCACGCGCCCCCTGAAATTATCAAACTAACCCCTCACTTTCTAAAATGCGAGCACTGTTCACACTCTAAGTTGCGAGTGGCAATATTTTTAACGCAACCCCGATGTTTGCGCCCGTTAGATGAAAAATATCATGAAAAAAAGAGTTAGCATTTTAAAACGCGAACTGAGTTCGTAGTTTGGATCCTAGGAAGCGAACTCTTTTTTCCCCAAATTTTGTTATTTACACACTCGCATTATAGTATTCCTCCATGAAATATATGTGTACTTATTAATATAAGAATAAAAATGTTTTAACATTAACGATGAAAAGTGTTTTAACATACTCACGATCATCATCATGGAAGCATGAACTTATTAATAAAGCAGCAACACTAACAATGAAAAGTGATATACATATACATCTAACCCTATTTTAGTGATTATAACAATGACTTTCGATGGTCATTGTGATTTTAAAGCCCTAGTTAGAGTATTTGACATTCAATGACAATAAAACATTAAACAGGTGCAAATTTGGAAGAAAAAAAAAGGTAGTCTTCAAATAAGGAAGGAACATTTGAAATACAAAATGTGTTTTCTAAGAACAACACCTACCAAATAGGAGTAAAAGGACAATAAAACAAATTTGTGCCAAGTATTCATAATAAGATTCAAATATAAAGCTAGTAGGCTAAAATGTTGCAGCCAAATAGGAAAAGCAAATGCATAAATCAAAATGGAGGAGTTGCCTTGAAGATTTGGTAGAGCCTTTCACGACTTTCCAATTCAGTTTGAGCCTCTGAATTTGATCTTCAACACTTATCAATTTAACTTGATCATCAGCAAGACGATGGAAAATTGATTTAACTTCTTTGTTCAAAGATGTGATCTTATGTTTCTCTTGATCTTGAATCCAAAAGAAATGGAAGGTAGTGAGGTGAAATTGGTGATCCAGAAGAAACTAATAGCGAGTGACGTGACCAAAAGCAAAAGCAAAAGCAAAAGCCGCTTCTCCATTCCAATAAAGAAGATGATTAAAGATTGTAAACTTTTGAGTTCAGAAGAGGAAATGTCTTTGGATTATACTCGTCAAAAGAAAACATACGGGAAGAAGCTTGATGGTATGTTAGTTTCCGTGTTGGATCCGAATCTTATGCTCCACGATGGTATTTGCTTCAAGAAGTGGAAAATGGAGAAGAATAATGAGATCTACAATCTCACAAAAAAATGGAACAATCTTGTAGAAAAAACGGTTTCAAAGAAAAGGAAAAGGTGCAACTCTGGTCTTTCAGAAGTCATCAAAAGCTCTACTTTGCACTCATCAAGCTCTAGCTAAGATCGATCAATCAATGATGCGAGTACTTTTATATATAGTCTTAAATTTCGGAGTATTTAGACTTTTTTGGCTTTATTTACTTGCATTGGAATCGTAGATATTTTGAATAGTAGAAGAATTTATGGACTAGATCTTAGTTTTTATCTCATTTCCTTATTTCTTTTTATTTTTCCTATGCTATTTTATTATTATTATTGTTGTTGAGATTGCCATGTCCTAATAAACTAGATATCACAACAAACTTCGAAATGATAAAAGCTTCATTAAATTGATTTTCGGGATCTAGAGTACTAATCCATTTCTGAGTCTCACATGGCTAGCTATTTAGTAGTATGTTAGTGAGTGCATCAGTAATCAGTATCACATATAATACATAGTTTGTCTGCGTCATCACCTGGTTTACCGCGATGAATTTTCTCAAAGCTCTTAGCAGTGAATGCTTTCACCCCCTATATGGAATACCAAGTTGAAAGAGTCTGTAAAACCCAAGAAATGAAATAAATAAAGTGTTATGTAACTATATACTTATCCAAACTACCGTCTGATTAATATAGGTAAGATAACTTCCCTTGTTTTTCGAAGATTGCTCTTTGCAAGGAGCAATTGTAGGCTGTGTCGAAATACGCTAAGAAAATTTATTGAATTATCTGAGTTGTGTTTGAAGGAGAAATATTAGGGTAAGTTAAGGATGCATATTGCGCCATTCGCTGTTTCTGGTTCTATACCAGAATCAGGTATTGCAACACATAGCAGTTGGTAAAGAGAAGCCTATTGTTCCTCTTCAAAAGTTGTCCATGTCGGAATACACAACTTGTGTGATCATCAGACATGGAGGGGTTCATCTGTTAATTGAGCTATGTCAAATTGACAATTCTGTGTGGCTATCTGCAGAAGTGAGACCTGTTTTGGCTGAAGAAGATATTGTAAGGGTTAGAGTTTTTTTTTTGAGATCAATCTAAATTTTGTTAGGTTGGTGTAGAGAGGAATCTCGGTGGCTTGGTTTCTGAGAAAACTTTGGATTTTTTTCTTGTTTAGTTTGTCTTGAAGTGTGGATCATTAGGTGCACAAACAGTGAAAGATAATGTTATGGTCCCTAATAACAATGAAACTAAAACAAACTTAAAAAAGATAATAATTGCTAACAACTAATCCTAATAAGCAGGAAAAAGATAATTATTTCTAACAACTAATCCTAAGAAACAGGATTAAACCTCTTCCTCTTCTGATTGTTTTCCCACAAACGAGTCCATATCAGATAACTTGCAGCTCAAGCAACTGCAAACTAAATGACTTTGTCGTAAAATCAGAGATGTGTTAAGTTAAGAAGGATGATAAAAAGTATTTAGTCCAGTTGCTTAATCCGAGTCCATAAAACACTTCGGAACTAGTTTAGTGAAAACTTTTGGTGACATGTATTCATTACAAATTGTGCTAATTTAATAAATGTTGGAACAAAATTCTCATTGGTGTGTGAATTGAAAATAAAATTTTGAGTCTCATATAGGATATTAGAACATACCAGTACATTGTAGCATACTAATGTGTAATTTGAGGAAATAAATAAATTAAGTCTCTTATTTATTTATTTTATGGTGATTTATTATCATCAATTTTTAACCGATTAAGTTTATGGGATAATAAACCTCAGTTAATATTAGATAACTCAGCCGCTACTTATATGAATAGAGAGATTGAAAAAAAATAAAATGCATAGGACACTTAATTCTCTCATAGGAATGGCACATCAAAGCAACGATCTTCTCCACTAGCAAAAAGCATTTCTGTCAAAAGGACAGACCATTCGATCACTTGGGGTTGTCACACACATTGAGGTTTTCTTCTCTTCTCATTGTTGGAAGCTATATATGTAAATATCCAACTCAAACTTGTCAATTGGATTTTAGTATTTTATTCTGACTTCTCAATTAGTGTGAGATGGAATAAATGATTGCTACCCAAATATTAGTATTAATTTATTCAAGGGTGATTGAATTATATATTAGAATATTTCATAAGTTGAAGCTTTGAATAAAATAGAATGATTTAAGTATAAGTAGTTCCTATAAATTAAGAATGGTCATAGTACCATAATCCCTGATTGGTATTAGTATTATATTATAATGACCTCAGTGTTATTATATTGATTAATATTGTAGTATCAATATGAGTGGTATCGTAGTACCACTGATGGTATCGTAGCACCCTTGACTCATAGATTGATATTGTAGTATCAATACGGAATGTATCGTACTACCGCTGAGTCATAGATTGATATTGTAGTATCAATTCGGGTGGTATCGTAGTACCATTCAAGAAGGTGTATTCTTTGACCGATTTCTACCGTGCAGTAGTAAATCGGTATACGTTTGTAACTGGGTTGTTTTATCCTGGGGACTTCGTGGTTGATAGTGTGCTTGCACAATTTTGGTCGGTGCCGCGAAACGTCTTAAAGAGAGCGACCTAGTCCGCGACTCAACCCAATAATCTCTTTAGTGACTGAAAATTATTTTAATGATTTTTTAACTCTGGTAACAACAATAACACTTTCATATAATTGAAATGTGTGCATCTTCCATCTATCATTTTTTGAGAAAAGCTTGTTAGAGTCTCCTATATTGTGGACTTATAAATCAACTTGGACTATGATATTCTTAAGTCCATTTATCAGCAAGTTCGTTAAATTTTTTGGTAAGTTAACTATGATGAGACTGCACGCATAGGATAAATTCTTAACAATTTTCACTGCTTCTTCACAAATGAGTGAAGGTGTGGGTGAACTGTCGTTATAGAGCTATGGTTGCAAATATGTGTGCAGAATATGGGGGAAATGGCATATTTTTTCCTGTGTTTTGCGGACTCGGATCAAGCAACTGGACTAAATTTGGAATAGTTATTATCATCCTTCTTAACTTAACTTATCTCTGATTTTACGACAAAATCATTTAGTTTGCAATTGCTTGAGTTGCAAGTTATCATCCACCATATGCTTTAGCCTCAAGCATGTTGATAAGTAGAGGGATGCAACCAACAGACGTCGCGGCTTGTTGGGAACCTAATAATCCACACTTCAACACAAAAACTAAACAAGAAAGAAAATCCGAGGTTTTCTCAGAAACCAAGTCAACTAGATTCCTCTATGCACCAACCTAAAAATATTCACAGTTAAGGAGATTGTTCTCATTCTCAAAAAGCCTGCCTAACCTTCACAATATCTTCTTCAGACAAAACCTGTCTCACTTCAGGGACAACTAAAATGTTCTTCAAATTAAATTACTAGGCGCTGCAGATTGTGAAACATAATTACCAATCTCACAAAGCTTGATTAACGGACGAACCTCTCCACCTCTGATGATCACACGAGGCCCGTCTTCCGACATTGACAACATTTAAAAAGGAACAGTAGGCTTCTCTTTACCAACATCACTACCAGACTTAACAATCCTTATAAGAGGTAGCAAGTAGTTCCTTTATACTGCTATGTGTTGCAATATCTGATTCTGGTATAGATCCAGAAACAGTGAATGGCACAGTAGTTTCACCAATTATGGAGTATATATAACTACAAATAAGCAAAAAAAAGGGCTAAGTACTGAGAAATTTAAGACTATATATAAAAGTACTCGTATCATTGATTAATCGAATTCAAAATAAATATACAATGGATTCATATATGTATAAGATAGGTTTACAATGATTAATAGATTATATATATGCAAAAGTACATGCATCACTGATTAATAGGTCTTGTTCTTGTGCTAGAGTTTGACGAGTGCAAAGCAGAGTTGTCGATCACTTCTAAAAGACCAGAGCTGCACCTTTTGGCCTTCTTCCAATTGATTTTTTGCTACGAGTTTGTTCCATTTACCTGTGATATTGTAGATTTCAGATTTCACCATTCTCCACTTCTTGAAGCACATACCATCGTAGAGATTAAGACTTGGATCCAACACCGACACAGACATACCAATACGCTTCTTGCGTCCCTCTTCACGATCATAATCCAAGGAAGATTTCTCATTTGGTTCTAGAAAATTCTCGTTAATTACTTGTTTTTCTGGGATGGACAAGCGACCATTGTTTTCTGTCACGTCAGTCTTGGTCAGTTGCTTTTGCATCACCAACATCACGTCACTACCTTCCATCAGATCAATCTTTTCTTTAAACACCAATGGAAGCTCGGGACGCTCTTCTTGTAGCTGGATATTATCATTATTGTTGTTGTTGATCTTGCGTTTCTTCGATGGTTTGTTTGATCTTTCATTCTTTACTTCCCTTTTCGTGATCTTCTTCTTAGAACCCTCGGAAGTTTCATCAGCATCACTATTAACCTTATCAAAAATTTCAAACTCAACTCTATGGGATGTATTTGATATTCTTCTTTTCTTTGGTGTTAATTTCTCAAAACCTTCATTGTATCCACAAACAACATCCTCACGATTCTTTGATTCAAGGATATATTCAATAATGTTGCTAAAATCGCGTCTCTTTGATCGCTTGCTTCTTCGTTTCTTAAAATTATCTTTGCATTCTGAAACAGCAGCATAGTAGCCGAGGTTATTTGAACCGCGAACACGAGAAGCATCATCTTTGAATTGATTACCTAAAGACACATATCAAAAGCTTATTAAATTTTCAGTCATCAAATATTCTAAAATTACTTTAAACAGTAATCAATGTATATAACAAAAAGAAAGTATCAGCATATGTGAAGTGCAATAAATAAGCATTAAGCAATTAAACATAAACTACTTACCAGTCGTCTCGGGAACATCAAGTTGAAAAGGAATTGTGATTTGATATTTAGTTGGCAAGAAGAGATTGAACCCCAAAGTTAAATCTTTATGCTCTTTAAGCAGCTCCTTCAATCGTGCCACGAAACTTCTTATATCAACTCTTTCGTACTTCCAATCCATCATAATATTTAAAAACTCATCAAAACTTTCTCTCTTATCTTGAAACGCGTCTTTTACTGCCCTATAAAACGTCGATCCATCTTCAAGCTCTAACCTAGGAATGATTTGATGTTCCTTGGGCAAGAAGGTATTGAATCCCAAGATTAAATTTGTATGTTCTTGAAACAATCCCTTCACTCTTACTTTCATACCTCCTATATCAATTTTTCCAGCCTTGTAATCTTTTAGCATTTCTCTAAACACTTCATACTTGATCCTATTATGTTGAAACGCGACTTCTACTTGCTTAAGAAAAGCGAACGCATCATCAAGTTTACTAGAGAACTCCATCTTTATTTAAAAAATCAATAATTGTTTAACTTCTAATTGACCTAAAAGATCATTTGATTGATTTTTTGTTTTTGCTAGGTGATATACTGTTATATATATAGACTGTAACTCTAGTGGATATAGTATTTTTCATTTCAACCCTAACTAATAATCTTGGCGGTTATTATGATAAGATATATTAGTTTGTTTTAAATCTTTTATTTGTGAAATAGATTTTTTAACAAACTAATAATAATGATTAGATCCGCAAAATCTTTTCTTTTTTTATAATAAAATTTTAAAGTGAGGGGATAGTGTCCCACTCTACGGTAGGGAAGGCCTTAGGGCTCAAAGAGCGCTTAAGATTTAAATCCTTTAAAAAGAATAAAGTGAAAAAATTAAAAATTAAAAATTTAATTTGTAACAAACTTTTTTTTTTATAAGGATTTGTAACAAACTTATAATTTATTATGATGTGTTTTTCATATCTATTTTGAATTTATTAATTAACTAACGGATTGAACACGGATTGAGATATTACTGACTTTATGGTTTACACTCACTTTGATGTGAGTCAGGTCTATATTAAAAAGTGTTCTTTTGAATATACCAAATCTATGAACAAATCTAAAATATGTTATTGTATTCTCTTTGTTCCAAAATCTAACGGAAAATGCTCAAAGAAAATTGATGTATTTGATTAAAAATTTGAATTAAATACATCAATTTTGGTTCATCAATTTTCTCTTATATTTTAGAACGGATGGTGTACTAATTAATTACTACTAACAATTTTGTGTGTTATGTTTTTTTAAATCGGTATCTAATTTAAATATCTACTAATCTAGAAAATCAATTCCACTTACCATTATTAGGTAAAATAAAAATCCACTAAACATTACTCTCTCCGTCTCGTCTCATAATGAGCGATTCAGTTGACTGTTTTACGCATGCCAATATATAATTTTGAAAATTAATATTTTTATCAAAATTTGATATTTGAAGAGTTTTATTTTAATAAAAATGGTGATAGTTTTAAAAGAAAGTGTTAAAGCATAGCATGCCATACGGTGGTTGTCATCGGTGTCAAATAGGGGTGGTGTGGTTCGAGGGTATGGATCATCTCCTTCACTAAATCTTCTCCCGCTCTCTCCTTCACTATTATGGCTCTATCTCTCTCTTGCATTTTCTCTCACTTCTTCTTTTTATTATTTTTTATTGATTTTATCTCTCCTCTTACACTTGTATTTTGGAAGGAGGGAGAAGGATGGAAGGAGATGATCCACTCTCATTTTATTTAGCTCTGCAAAGATGTGATATTCGGATTATGGTCTAGTTGCATTTCATGTATCATTTTTTTTTTAATGAGAAATAGATATATCATGTGAAGGGTATCAGAAGTACTCAACAACAAAGTGTCATACATTATTAATTTGTATAAAGTGTCATTTAAATAGTTTCTTATACCGATTTTATTTTATTTCATCTTTATGGCCAAGCATTTTTTATTTTTTTTTTGTCTTAAAAGAAGTGTTAATCCACTGAAATTAAACTCACAAATAATTGTGAGATATCGGGTTCGAACCCGGATCACGACGTCCAACCTAACAATTTGGGCATTTTTGTCAGTTGAGATAGGACTTATGGGCATCATTTTATTATTATTCTTTTGATAAAAATTTGTCCTTACATTTTAAATGTGGTCATAGTTACAAAATATATGAAGTTGATGTGTTTGGCGTACCTGTTGCGGGATAAATAAAGAAGGTTTCATTAGTCTATAATTGTAAATTAAATTCTTAGCAATTTTATAGCTATTTAGTTGTAAATTTAACTCTGTCAAAAAAAGTTGAAAATTTAACATATTTGAAGTTGATGACTTTTAGTATTTTGGATTTAATAAGTTTTCCTAAATTTTTTCAATAATGAATATCTTGTAATTTTGCGAAAATAACGATGGTGACTTGTTTGAGAAAAACAGTGTAGTATATTTCCACTAAACAAAAGAATTAGTCATAACGTTTGTGCATTCTCAGGAGTTCAGATTTCCAGGTAGAGGATTAGTTTGTGTCGCTTGGATACTGAAGATTGCATTAGGAGGTTGTCTTTACTTTTATTATTTCAATTATTATCACTCGAGTCGCAATATTATAACGCTGAGAGCGAACTTATTTAGTTTCGGTTGCTTTATTTTCAAGAATTTTAAAGATGATGTTTTTCTTTTAAGTTGGTTGATTCTAATATGAATATTTGATGTTTTATTTCAACCATCAAATTGTTATTTGAAATTTTTAATTAATTCCGCTGTGTATTTTTAAATAATTAATTATTTTTTTACGTAGGTGTGCGAGTGCGACATCCTAAATACTAGCACATATAAATTAAATATTTTTTATTTAAAATATTAATTGGGGTTTTAGGATGTGACAATCCCAAATATTTGACTTAGGAAATTTTTGTGCATCTATTGACATGGTAAACTAAGCATGAATAAAATCAAGTTATAATTTTAGCTAATTCAATATTTAGCAGTAGATAGAGATAGTAGATTTAGAGAAGATTATGATGCTGAAGATAATTGATTTCAACATGAGTAACCACTCAAATTACAAAACAAGATAATTGTAAGTTCCCTTCCAATAACTTTTCATAATACGCGCAGCAACCGCAATTACCACAATCGCATCAACTGCAATTGTTACTGCACTCGCCACCGCAACTACGATTTAAAACGATGATCTGCAGCTCCAAAGGTCTCAGAAATTTCCTCTGGTGTCTTGCCTTTTATCATGCCATCTATTTTACTCCAAGTCAGCTTCATCAGACTATTTACTCCGATCCTTCTAGAATGTTGAAGAGCTTCATGATCCCCTCCTGCAAAGTCTTTAATCCTTCTTCAAAGGTGATTACATTCCTCCTCCTTGTTGGCGTCCTCGCGTTGTTGAAAAGGTTGAAGTTGAATCCAAAAGGCATTGCCCAAGAGAGAAAAACTAAACCAATTAACCCTAAACCTAATTTGTCGAAAAGATTGAAGTTGAATCCAAAAGGCATCGTCTGAGAGAGAGAAACAAAACCCTGAGAATGAATGAAAGGAGTAAGAATGAGAGCACTATTTTGGTTTCTTAAGTAAGAATGTAACTAAGCTTAAAAATAGTTACATAAGCTGTTTCACATAAGCTTAAAAATAAGCCAATCATGCCCTAAAACCACTTAATCCTAAACCTGATTTGGTTAACTACTAATTCCTACTTAGATGACCAATGTTAATTGGTTCGATTCTCCGCAACTGCGATCGGAGTGATTGTAACAATTTGATAACAGAACTGATCCGAACCAGGTTAAACTAGTACTAAAACAAAACAAAAAAAGAACATAAAAAATTCCTACTTAAAATTTTTTCTCTAGCAATTCACTATTGAGAAAAAGAGAGTACATTACATAGCCGGTGGTGATTAAGATTACCTGTTAGCGGCGATTGGGTGGGGAGAGTGGAGATGACAGGAAGATCCACGAATGTGAAGGCAGAATTTGTCTCTTTTTGTGTAACCCTTTATATATAGTGTTAGGATTGGGTTAAATCTTTTTCTGTTATTTGACTCTTTTTTATATTTTTTTCATCTGATCTCTTTTTATTTTTTATATTTTTTCGGATTTTTTTTTTTTGGACAAAAAATAAATAATACAAAAAAATTTAGGCTTAATTGCAATTCAGTCCTCCTATTTTAACAAATTTTGGATTTTAGTCCCCCTATTTTTAAATAAGTAATTTTAATCCCCCTATTTTAACAAATTTTGGATTTTGGTCCCCCTATTATTTTTAAATAAGCAATTTTAGTCCCCCTATTTTGTAAATTTTTGAAATTAGACTCGTGGCTACAAGGAGGGTGATGATGGTGTTTTACTGTTTACAAGGAACTCACAAATTTATTTTTTGATTAATTATTTTTTATTTTTCTAGTTTTTAGTACTTTTTAAAAAAAAATTAATATTAAATCATTTTTATTTTGTAAAATCTGATGTGTCAGTAATTTTTTAAATTTATAAATGTCACATCACCTTAAGAGAAAAATGATGAATCTAATTTCAAAAATTGATAACATAGGGAGATCAAAATTGCTTATTTTAAAATAGGAGGACCAAAATCCATAATTTGTTAAAGTAGGGGGACCAAAATTGTTTATTTAAAAATAGGGAGACCAAAATCCAAAATTTATTAAAATAGAGGGACTGAAATTGCAATTAAGCCAAAAACTTAAGATAAAAATTCTCAAATAAAAAAATAAGCTAAAAAGAAAGATGACTAAAGTAGGGATATGAATAAATAGAGTATTTATGAAAATACAGAGATCTCGACAAATATATATAATATAGCAATATGTGATTAGAGATACTCCCTCTGTTTCTTTTCAAGAGTATTTTTAACGAGTATTATACCTTTATTTCAATCCGCCAATAAATTTTCATTTTTTTGCAGATACTATCTATTTCCAATAAATTTAATATATTATGCAAAAAAAAAAAAAAAAAAACTTTAGTTTATCAAATATATAACATTAATTAATTTTATTGAAAATAATAAGAATAGTGGACAATGGTTATATACTCTGTAAATAAACGACAAATTGTATCTTTAAAACGGGATACGATTAATTAGTTAATGTTTCACAATTTAATGTTGGTTCATTAGAACGATATATAAACACATTTGTCTTTCATTCGAGTGCTATTATCTTATGCATATATATTATCAACAAAGTAAATAAAATAAAATAAAACTATTTATCCGGATTGATCTATTATATTATTGTTAGTGATATTATAGGATAATTTAGATTTTAAAAAAACTTTTTGACGAAGAAAAGATTTGTTATAGTAACGTACTAAACACGCCAAAGCTTCTATATAAGAAACAACAAAGTGTATCACTCAATTACAAATCAAACAAAATCAGTAACTTAACTGAATAATAATTTTCTGAAGAAAGATGGAGAATTCTACAAAACTGAATGAAGCATTGGAGTATCTTAAGTCAGTAGAAGTTGAATTTCAACATGATAGGATCAAGTATGATGTGTTTACAGAAGTGCTTAAAGATTACAAGGCTGAAAAAATTGATATCGAAGGTATGAAAGTAAGAGTGAAAGGATTGTTTCAAGAGCATACAAATTTAATTTCAAGATTCAATGCCTTCTTGCCCAAGGAACATCAAATCACTCCTAGGATAGAGCTTGAAGATGGATTGGCGTTTTATAGGGCAGTAAAAGACGCGTTTCAAGATAAGAGAGAAAGTTTTGATGAGTTTTTAAATATTATGATGGATTGGAAGTACGAAAGAGTTGATATAAGAAGTTTCGTGGCACGAATGAAGGAGTTGCTTAAAGAGCATACGGATTTAATTTTGGGATTCAATCTCTTCCTGCTAACTAAATATCAAACCACAATTCCTTTTCAACTTGATGTTCCCGAGACGAGTGGTAAGTAGTTTATGCTTAATTGCTTAATGCTTATTGATTGCACTTCACATATGTTCACACTTTCTTTTTGTTATATACATTGATTACTGTTTAGAGTGTTTTTGTGTTTAGAAGGAACATGTTGGTGATGACTATTTGAAGACTGAAAATTTACTAAGTTTTTGATTTGTGTCTTTAGGTAATCAATTCAAAGGCGATGCTTCTCGTATTCATTGTTCAAATGACCGCGAGGATGTTGTTGTATTTGAATACAATGAAGGTTTTGAGAAATTAACACCAAAGAAAAGAAGAATATCAAATACATCACATAGAGTTGAGTTTGAAATTCTTGATAAGGTTAATAGTGATGCTGATTCCGAAGAGGGTTCTATGAAGAAGATCATGAAAAGGGAAGCAAAGAGTGAAAGATCAAACAAACCATTGAAGAAACGCAAGATCAACAACAACAATAATGATAATGACCAGCTACAAGAAGAGCGTCATGAGCTTCCATTGGTGTTTAAAGAAAAGATTGAACAGATGGAAGGTAGTGACGTGATGTTGGTGATGCAAAAGAAACTGACCAAGACTGACGTGACAGAAAACAATGGTCGCTTGTCCATTCCAGAAAAACAAGTAATTAACGAGAACTTTCTAAAACCAAATGAGAAATCATCCTTGGATTATGATCGTCAAGAGGGACGCAAAAAGCGTATTGGTATATCTGTGTCTGTGTTGGATCCAAGTCTTAACCTCTACGATGGGATGTGCTTCAAGAAGTGGAGAATGGTGAAATCTGAAATCTACAATATCACAGGCGAATGGAACAAGCTTATAGCAAAAAATCATTTGAAAGAAGGCCAAGAGGTGCAAGTCTGGTCTTTTAGAAGTCATCTTCATCATCTCTGCTTTGCACTCGTCAAGCTCTAGCAAAAGATCTATTAATCAGTGATGCATGTACTTTTGCATATAATCTATTAGTCATTGTCTATTTATTTATTATGAATTCTTTTAAATGTGTTTGTGAATGTGTTGTTTCTCAAGTCAGTCACAATTCTCATTCCTAAGGCGTTAGAACTGAATAACTAAATGTAACAGAATTAACTGTCAAAACAGAATAACAGTCTTAAGAGTCTGTTTAGATGACATTATTAATGTAATTTTGAAGAGTAATTAGAGTTGTTTGGTTTTAACTTTTAAAAGAATGAAAACTGTACTAAATTTAATCGATTTTACAAAATTAATTTTGATATATAGGCTTTGGTAAAATTAAGCTATAAGTTAAGTTATAACTACAAAGTTGGTTGATAGATGAAATGCTAACGTATAGCGGTGGTAAGTATAAAACAACATAAAAGTGCAGGATTATTATTGGGTAGTTATTAGTATATTTTTAAAAAAATAAAGAAATAATAAAATAAAAATAATAGGAGAGAAATGGGATAACATGTAAAAAGTTATAAGCTATAAATTTATTTGCTACTTGAAATAACATCTAAAAAAACGTTTTAAACTAATTAGAAAAGTGTGTTATCTAACACGTTTTATCGAACAAATTTATAAGTTAGTTCAATAAACTATAAGCTACCTTATTAGCAAATAGACACATAACGTAATTAAAGCTTAGTGTAGTACTCCCTCTGATTCTATATATTAAAAAACTAATGTATTTAGAAAGTTAAATTTTGCTTATATATAGAACCGTAGCGAGTATATATCTTTTTCCAATGGAAGCTGTAGATTCTCTTTTCTAGTTAGATTTCATTGTTTGGAGATGTTTCAGGGTTCGATCCATGGCCGATAGGTTGTGTTGAGACGGTAATTTGATTAGTGTCGGTTCGATAAAAGCAAAAAAAGTAATTAAATTGATTACGGTCCATTTGAATTTGGCTTATTTTTTTGCTTAAGAAAATATTTTGTGCAAATAAATAAATTTTTGTTTTAATTCATAAGTTTTCACTAATAAAAATGGTATCGTTATAAATTATTTTCTCATAAACTATCTTGAAAAACTTATAATAATATATAAAAAGCTTATTTAGTTGCATACATTGTTTTGTATAAGCTCAAAAATAAGTCAATCTAAATTGGCGTAAATTAAAAAGAATGCTTTTATCAATTATCAATACAATTCCTAACTACTACTCTCTCCGTTCCTTTATAAGAGTCTTTCGACGTCGGATTTAACATTCATATTTAACCATTTTTATTTTTTTTATTTTAAAGGTACGATTTTTCAAGATTAAAAAACGGATGGAGTAATAAATTCAAGATAAATCTTATTTTATTTATTTTAGAATATCGTGAGTTTGTTATAATCAAACTATTAATTTTCTTATTTTATTTAGGGTTAGATATGTTTTTAGTCCCTACATTTTGCGAAATTGTTAAGAATGGTCCCTACATTTTAAAAATAGTAAAAAAAAAACCTATAAAATTTTGCACTATCAAGATTAGTCCAATCCGTAGAGAATAGTCCCTACATTTTGCAAAATTGTCAAGAATAGTCTCTACCTTTTAATATTTTTAGTCCCTACATTTTGGAAAATTGTCAAGAATATTCCCTACCTTTTAATGTTTTTAGTCCCTACATTTTGGAAAATTGTCAAGAATATTCCCTACCTTTTAATGTTTTTAGTCCCTACATTTTACGAAATTGTCAAGAATGGTCCTTAAAGGATAAACACATGGACTAATCTTGATAGTACAAAATTTTATAGGATTTTTTTACCATTTTTAAAATGTAGGGACCATTCTTAACAATTTTCCAAAATATAGGGACTAAAAATATATTTAACCCTCTTATTTATTTTAAAAGATCTAAATCTTATTAGAAGAGGTTGCCTTCAACCAAATGATTATTAACTCTTTTTTTAAGGAACAGTTGCTCAAAAATAAAAAATAATAACACATTAGGTTGCCTTCTATTGGTTCCATCCATGTATGTACTTATCAAACAGTGGAAGAAAACTTGCAGCTCAAGCAATTGCAAACTTAATGATTTTGTTGCAAAATTAGAAAGAATTGTTCCAAATTTAGTCCAGTTGCTTGATTCAAGTCCACAAAACACATTTCATCCCATATTTGGAACACGTGTGTACAATCGAAGCCCTATTAGGTAACGATAGTTCACCGTAAGACAAGTATTTAAACAGGCACAGTCATTTGTGCAGATGCTGTGAAAATTGTTAATAGAATTAGAGGTGGAATTTTGATAAATTTACCAGAAGATGCAAAGGTTTATACCAGCAAGAGTATTTTACACACAAATTCATGAAGTTGTATTGATCTATCATACATTTTAGTAACTAATTCATACAGGAAAAAAATTAATTGATATTGTTTAACCGATTAATTTAAATTTGATACAGACGACATGGATTAGTTACTAAAATTTTTTCTCTAATTAATGGTGATTCATAGGAGTTAAATTAATGGTTAGTTAAGGGTTCAGGTAAACACTTAAGCTTGCTCTCTACCTCTTAACTGTTAACATGCAACATTTTGATAGTTCTTTGTGTTGACAATCAATTTTCGTTATTTTTATTTTCAAGAACATGCAACAGTTATCCACTTCTATATTGATTCAGAGCAGAACACAATTTATTAAAAGGAATTAAGAACAGAGAAATAGAAACATGACACAATATATTAAAAGAAATTACTGCTAAAAAAATCTAATTTATCTTCATCAATCCAAATATATTAGAAGTAATTACTACCGAGTTTATTAATTTTTCCTCATTAACTTTAATAATATCCAAATTTTCTATCATTCTCAGTAATTTTACTCTAATGAGAATATACATGAAAATAGAACTAAAACAATAGCTTTATTAAAAAAAAAAAATAGGAATAGAAAAAATATGAAAAAATATGCAATTTAGGGTATGTTGGGTAAAATTAAGCTATAAGCTAGCTAATAGCCGATTGAAATTAAAGTGTTTGGTAAAATTAGCTTTTAAATTTTTAAATTGGTTGATAAATATAAAATGATATAAAAGGATATATATGTTTAGTGGGTATTTTTTTTTTGCCATAGTATCCGGTCTACTGGATCATCTAATCTGGTTCGGAGGTCATATATGTTTAGTGGGCAGTTGTGGGGGAGCGAATCATGATCCTCCCTATCAAGTTTAGTGTTGATCACCGTTGAACTAACTAACTATTGATATTTAGTGAGTAGTTTTTGTCTTTAGTGGATAGTTTTTTATTTTATAAAAAATGGTTAAAAATGGAAAAAACTTTGCAAAAAAAAACTATAATGAGAAAAACTTTTTATCAAACAAGCTTATAAGTTTTTTTTTTTTGACAAAAGCTTATAAGTTAATATAATAAGCTAACTTATTTTATTTACCAAGTAGATACGTTAAGCATCACAAATAGGAACAAAAACAAAATAAGAATATCCATAAAAAACACGAGTAGAAGGTAGATAAAAGAAATTGGATAAATATTTGTTATTGATAATTATAATTTATTACAAAAATCAATCATACACAAGAAATATGTTTATCATAAATCAATAATAAATGTTTTAAATTTTTGTTTTTTAAATAATAATTCCAATAATTAGAATATATTAATTATATATATTTTTTAAACATAGAACATATTAATTATAGGTATCAAAGAACATATTAATTATAATTTATTTAAAAATATACATGGTAAAATAAGTTTAATAAAAATTCGAACAATTTTAAAATATACAAGTGATTCTGTAAAAAAAGAAATATATATACAAGTGACAATATTTTTTTTTTTGTAAATCAAATGTGTCCTCCGCGTTCAACTGCAGAGACTAATCCTTTCGAAACAACTTAAATTCATTTAAAGGATTGAATTCTTCCAATAAAAAAACATACGTATGACAATAGTTTTAATAAAATTGACTTAAATATCGAATAAAAGACGGTAAGACTCTTGCATAAACTATTTAGCATTGAGTTTATACGGGCGGATAAATAGAATGGGCCGACCCGAATACCCAAATTAAAAGTGGCCTTTGTTCTTTGTTTGATGTACTTATTTATATATATATATATATCAGACGCAAGATTATATTGAAGTTGAACACGAGAAGAAAGGAAAAAGCCCTTCGTCTCAAATCACTCTTTTTTGTGAGTTTGTAGCTCTAATTTCGTTCTTACATTCCTATATGTTTTCATCATTCAGAAATTTCTGTTTTCAAAATTTAACATCAATCAATGTATGTTTACGTTTTGTGCTTAAGCGTTGTTTTGTTATGGAAAACCTAAAATATTGATATGTGATTATGATGATAGAAAAAATTTAGGGATTCTGATCATGATGTAGTAATTTTTGGTCTTCATGCATCAAACTTCTCATCAAGTTCAGGGATTAAATCATTAATCTATTAGTTAGAAATATGGAAATAGCATTACATGAATTCTATTAATCACGTGTTTCTAAATGTTTTAGACTTCGAGAACAAATAATACTGAATGTATGAATTCATGCCTATAAATTATTTGAGTTCTATTAATCATGTGTTTCTATAACTGTTTATGAAGCACGAACACTCGTTGGATTAGGCGTGTCTCGTGTCAGACATGCCTCGGTGTCCGACACCAACACTTATCATTATATTGAATTATGTTTTTTTTTTCTCTTCAAATTATCGCTGTTGACGTATCAATGTCCTTGTTGTGTTTGTGTCTGTGTCTGTGCTTCATCATACTTTTAGACTTCGAACAAATGATCTTGAAATGAATTCATGCCTATAACCGAATGCATATGATGATGGCAGCATTTAACTTCAAATGCTTTTTTTTTTTTTATGTTAATATCTGAATTGCAGCTGATTTAAAAGACTATGGACCCATATAGAGCGCAGCAGATGAGTAATCTACTAATCAAAGTCAAGGAACAACCTAGAGTTCGAATCAAATCTAGGTTACCTGTGGTGCCATATGAACGGATGTTCCCTTTCATGACTCCCGCAATTGGCCCTGACAAAACCAATGAACTTGAAGCTTTATTTGACAAATATAAGGTCTGTTCCCCCAAACCGGTTTTACTTTCATTTCTTTTTCCCCCTCTTTTGTTATATAAACTATTTAAATTTGTGGTGCAATGATTTGCCATATTACTAACTTTTTGTCTTGTTTGTTCTAGAGAGCTGAAATGCCTGATCATACTTTTTTCTCGCGTATGAAAGACATTGTGGGGAAGGAGCTGATTTCATCAGCAACAACAAAATTGCTAGAACAAGTAGAGTAGATAGTTAGTGCAGTTTTACTGATGATTTTTTCTATAAGGCAGTTAAATATTGATTTCAAGGTTATATTGTTTTCATTGTAGAACAGAAGTCAGCAGGTCACAGGCAACAAACGGCCTAGAACCGAAATCCATTCTAGTAAACAACTGGTGCCATTTAACCAACTTTTCCCATTCCTGACTCCCCAAATTGACTCAGACAAAGCCAATGAGATTCAAACTTTAGCTGACCAATATGAGGTTCTATTACCCCAAACCAGTTTCACTATCGTTACTTTTTCCCTCTATTATGTGCTAAATACTATTTAAGTTTGCGGTGCAAGGATTTGCCATATTACTAACTTTTTTGTGTCATTTGTTCTAGAGAGGTGAATTGCCCAAGCATACTTGTGTACCACTTATGAAAGCCATTTTGGGGGAGCAGATGCTTAGATCAGCAATAACAGAATTTGAAGGACAGGTAGGTAGAGTAGATGATTTATGTTAAGAACAGGTTGCTGATGATTTTTCCACAGGGCAGTTGAATATTGATTTCAAGGTTATGTTAAGAACTATATATTTTTTTTCCTTTGTAGAAAAGCAATCAACAAGTTGCAGTCAATGAACAGCCTAGAACACAAACCAATTCTGGTGAACCGGTGTTGCCATTTGACCAACTTGCCCTTTTCATGATTCCCCAAATTGACCATGACAAAGCCATTGAACTTCAAACTTTAGTTCACAAATATCAGGTTTGTTACCCCAACAAAGTTTCACTATCATTTCTTTTTCTTTCTCTTCTGTGATAACAACTATTTAAGTTTGTGGTGTAAGGCTTTTCCATATTACTAACTTTTTTGTCTCATTTGTTCCAGAGAAGGGAAGTTCCCAAGTATAATTTTCTACCGCATATGAAACGCATTTTGGGGGAGCAGATGCTTAGATCAGCAGGAGCAAAATTGGAAGAACATGTAGGTAGATTAGATGGTTTATTTTTTTTTCTAATCAACGAGTAGATGGTTTATGTTAAGAACAGGTTTCGTATGAGGCAGTTGAATATTGACTTCAAGGTTATGTTAAGAACTATATTGTTTTCCTTGTAGAAAAGAAATATGCCGGCCACAGCCAACGAACAGCCTGGAACTGAAATCCATTCTATTAAAACGACAGTGCCAATTGACCATCTGTTCCGTTTCTTGATTCCCCAAATTGACGTAGAGAAAGCCATCAAAATTCAAACATTAGCTGAGCAATATCAGGTTGGTTATACCAAATCAGTTTCATTATCATATCTTGTATTCCCTCATTTCTGTGCTAAAAACTATTTAAGTTTGTGGTGCAAAGATATGCCATATACTAACTTTTTTTTGTCATTTGTTCTAGAGAGGTGAACTACCCAGGTATATGGTTTTCCTGCTTATGAAATGCATTGTGGGGGAGAAGGTGCTTTCATCAGCAGCAGCAAAATTGCTAGAAGAGGTAGGTAGGGTAGATGGTTTATGTTAATAACATGTTGCTGATGAATTTTCTATAAGGCAGTTGAATATTGATTTCAAGGTTTTTTTTCCCTTGTAGAAAAGCAAACTAGAGGTCACAGTCATTGGACAACCTGAAATCCAAGTCAATCCTAGTAATCTGAAGGTGCCATTGGACCAGCTGTTCAGTTCCTTGATTCCCCAAGTTGACCCAGATAAAGTCACTGAACTTCAAACTTTGGCTGAGAAATCTAAGGTTTGTTACGCCAAACTAGTTTCACTGTTATTTTTTTTCCCTCTCTTCTATGATGCTTAAAGCTATTTAAGTTTGTGGTGCAAGGCTTTACCATATTGCTAACATTTTTGTGTCATTTGTTCTAGAGAGGTGAGATACGCTCGCATAATGTTGTAGAGCGTATGAAAGGAATTGTGGGGGAGCAGATTCTTAGATCAGCAACAGCAAAATTGCTAGCAGAGGTAGGTAGAGTTGATGGTTTATGTTTAAGAACAGGTTGCTGATGAATTTTCTATTATGCAGTTGAATATTTTGATTTCAAGGTTATGCTAAGAACTACTATTTTTGTCCCTGTAGAAATTCAATCTACATGTCACAGTCCATGAACAACCTAGAACCCAAATCAAGTCTAGTAACTGGGTAGTGCCATCTGGTCCGCTTTTCCGGCTCTTGATGCCCCATATTGATGCTGGCAAAGCGATTGAAATTCAAACTTTAGCTTACAAATATGAGGTTTGTTAAGCCAAACTAGGTTCAATATTATTTTTTCTCCTTATCTTCTGTGCTAAAAACTATTTAAGTTTGTGGTGCAAGGGTTGCTAACTTTTGTGTCTCATTTGTTATAGAGAGGTGAAATACCCAAGTGTGAAATTCGTTCGCTTATGGAAGGCATTATGGGGGAGCAGATTTTTAGATCAGCAGTAGCAAAAGCACGAGAACAGGTAGGTAGAGTTGATATGGTTTATGTTAAGAACATGTTTGCTGATGAATTTTCTATAAGACAGTTGAATATTTTGATTTCAAGGTTATGCTAAGAACTGTTATTCTTTTTTCTGTGTAGAAAAGAACCGGTACAAAATCTTCTGTCACATCTCTCTATATAGATGTATGAATGCTGATATTAAGAAAGCAAGCCGTGAGTTGGTTAAATGTTGATGGATTTTATCCACTTCTTTTTGGAACCTTGTTCTTTGTTCCTACTTATTATGTGAAAATGTGGTTTAGTCATGCAATTTATTAGAATGGATTTCAAAGCTCATTAACCTGTCATGATGAGTTTGTCAACATGATATTGAAGTTCATGAATCATATATTAGTATGTAGTATTTAAAGAATCTTTTCATAATTGAATTCTAAATCATGCATCCATGCGTACCAGATTCATTTATGTTAAGCAATGAATCAAAATGGACTATATATAAACAATAAATCTTTTTGCGATCTTCCTAGCGTAACTTTATGAGATGAAGGGTAAGGGTCTATTTGTTCCAGCTTTAAAAAAATGAATTTTTTTTTTCTTTGTTTTTTTGAAAATAGATTTTGTATAACTGTATTTCAAAATATTACAAGTTTTTTTGTATTCGTTTTTTCTAAATTGAAAAACTAATTTTGACATCATATAACATAAATGTACACAATTGAAGTTCAAAACATAGTCAAAATCACAATTTTTTCAAAAAGTTGTATTTCAAAATTAAATGATTTTTTGAAATTTTGATATCCAAATTTTTTTTTCAATAAAATGATGAAATGCCTAAAATAACATGTTAAGAATAACTATTCAAACAAAATTTTCATTTGAAGTTTTTATAAAAAAAAATAAAAATTTGTATTGTCAAAAAAGTAAATTTTTTTTATATACAATTTTCTAACACTGGGCCGAAATAATTTGAACCATGATTAGCTAAAAATTCAGATTGCAAATCTATTAATAATTTTCAACCATCAAATAGTCATAACCACCGTGTCTCATTAATATTCTAGTAATAATCCCATTAAATACTCAAATGGGTTGAATATTTGGTTATGGGTGTATTTGTTTTAGTTTTTTTTTTCTTTGTATTTTTTGAAATTATATTTAGGCTAAATTGCTATTTTGTCCCTCCAAATTTTTTAATTGTGCGATTTTGACACTCAAAATTTCAAATGAGCGAACTTGGCCCTTCACATTTGCCCCATTTTGTATTTCATGGTTCCTCTTTTGACCAAAAAATTGGTGACATGAAATTTTTTTAACATGTGTCTTAATTATATTGGACAACTTGATAATTTTTTTTTTTTAAATAAACCGAGTGAGGTATTATTTTTGTAGAATAAAAAAAAATCAATCATAAAAAAACCATGGTTGTTTTATGATAATTTAATTATAAATATTAAAAGTTATTTTAAATCCAATCTGTTTATAAATTAAAAGTGATTTTGACATTCAATAACAAAGAAAATCACATTTATTTACTATCATGAGAAAGAAAAATTATTTAAAATACTATTTTTATTTTATAAGCATTTAAAATACTATTTTGATTTATTTCGTTTGTTCCTTAAAAATGGATCATGCTCATGCCACATGTTTTGGTGGTGTGTGGGTGAATAGTGGTGAGCTTTTGATAGATAAAAGAATAGAAATGTTATTCAAACATCAAATCTTCAACATCTCTACAACCTTAAAAGGGAGTCGCGTGTATATAACCGGAGAGTTCTTCAACACATTTGGTTAACTGGCATAAATTAAATTTGATCTTCAACTCCTCAACTATTTGTTTACGAGAAATTGTATATGAGACACATTTTGATTGTTTGCGGATGATAAAGTTAAAACAAAGTTAAAAGTAAATATTTTTTCAAGTTTGAAAGATTTTATGCCAGTTAACCAAATGTGTTGAAGAACTCCATAATTATATACACGCGACTCCCCTTTGATGTTGGAGATTTAATGTTGGTATAACATTTGTGATAAAAGAATGGGTCACGTTAACATTGAGGAAAAAGATTTGGCACGTGATCAATTGTACTTTGTGGGCCTAGGTGCATGAAATTTAATTTTTTGTATAGAGAGAAAGAGAGAAAAGAATTGTTCATTGGCTAGAAGCAAAGGAGCACATATTGCAAGGAATATTTTGTACTCCGTAAAGGGAATTGTTGGATGACAATCCTGATAACATGGAAGACAAAATATTATATAGTGTATATATATACACACACATACTGTCTTCCTAACGAGTGTTCCCAGAACACTCATTAAATATTATATTTAAAGAAATAATTTTTTAAAAAGTAAAATATTTCAATTTTTAATGCGTTGACTTCACACATTTTCATACAAAATTCACAAAAACTTACTAATTAAGGTGCTTAAATAGTGTCCCGATGACACTGTTTAGCATTTTCCATATATATATATATATATATATATATATAAGACTTCACCAAGTATTCCATGGTGCACAAGTTGCGATTATTATTATAATGAATATGAATTTTACAAAATACACCGTTAGATTGAAAATTAATATCATATAGATGATCCATAAAAATTTTGAAAATTATTTGATATGTTATTGAGACTCATCAAAATTAATTTACAACATATCAAATGATTTTCAATTTTTTTCAAAATTTTTATGGATGATCTATATGATACAAATTTTCAATCTAACAGTGGATTTTGTAAAATTCGTATTTGTTATAATATAGTCGCAACTTGTGCATGATGCAACATTTGGGTCACTTGTGCACATTTAAAATTGCCTCTATATATATATATATATACACGAACCTGTTAATTATAAATAATACTGTAGTAGGGAGGGGGCTTGATTATTTTGCTCTATATTATATAGATCCCATACTATATATAGATACACCAACCTGTTGTTAATTAAATCCACACTATGGCCATTTCATATAATAATAATGCATTAAGAAAGGACCCAGCTCCCATTTCTCAAACAGTTCTCATCACTACAAACAATATTCCACTTTTGTCTATTTTTAAGGTAATTATAGCATCGATATAGTATACATATCTCTCACTCTATGGGACATTTTATTTTATACATTGGCAAAAAGATACCGACTAAATATATCTATGTGGTTGTTTCAAAAAAATATATCAACTCTACCTAAAGTTTCCATGCAAATTGATGTTAAAAAAACTATGAAAAAGTGGATTCATTTTCTGAATTCATTGACAAGCCATTGCTTCCATCTAAGGTATATTAATAATGTTTTTGTTGCTTCTCCAAATAAAGCCACAAAACACATACACTAAACACTGTTCTGAATCTTTAAATTGTGTGTTCTATTTATTACATGTTCATTGTGAAATTGCAGAGTAACTTTGCTCCTGTGGAAGAGTTTGGGGAAGCCATATATACTTGTGACTTGCATTCAAGGACAAATTCCTAGTGATTTTCACTCCTAATTAACAATAAAAAAACATGGTTAGACAATTATGCTATTATACTATATAATGTAATTGTTAAAACATGGCTAGACAGAGACAGACAATTATACAATTGTATATTTGCATCAAATGTATTTGTTTTGTTGGGGGGAAAGAAGAAAACATTGTGCTTAGAAATTTCATGACACTACACTAGTTATGTTCAATTGAACACAAATGCAAACAATCTTTTGAGGACCCAACACAAATTATATTCACCAACAAACTTTAAGAAAAACATGACATTGAAGAATTACATACATGTACATACTTCATTAAAGACTCAAAAACAAAGAAAAATAATACAATCCTTCCATTCATGACCAATTTGGTTTGGTACTCCTCTATAACAACCAAATTCAGCTAATTCATCCATAATTTAAAATTGTTTTTCTTCATACACTATATTCAACATCAGAAAAAGGAAAATGCAACTGTCAATCAATATCAACCATGTTTTCCGCCACGTCACTTCACTTTTTTGTATGACATGACAAAATAATAGTTTGTTATTGAATGTTCGTGTAAAACTATTTTACACCGTCGGTGCATCTCCATTAAACTCATTATACATTGATGATTGCTAACCAGACCAACAAGAATTAATTTAAATGTCTAACTAAATAGGAATATAAATCTAATAAATGTGTATATTAAATAAGAATCATATTCAATTTTGTGTTAAAGCTTGTGAACCCAATTAGAATCGGAAAATCATAAATAAAGAAAGTCATAAATGCACACAATCAGCAAACCCACAAATTCACTCATAAATAAATATAGTATCACTATTACCTAATCTGCTTCAGGGTCCACAACGTTTTCCACTTGATCAAGAAACTGCGTTGGAAGATCGAAATAAGTATGAACCTCAATCCCAAAATACTCTACCGCCTCTTCAGGAAAAGCTTCCGGCGGAAGGGGGAGGTTGACGAAAAGTTTGTCAATGTCAAGCTCCTCCTCCTCCTCCTCCTCAAGTGGTGGTGAACGTGGTGGTGATGGTGATGGTAAAGTAAAGAGGTTCTCAACATCAGTGGCAAAATAGTTTGCAGCGTTGATCATAAAGGGTGGTGGTGGTGGTGGATTATGAAAATCAGAAAACAAATGCATGTCGATAATGGAAAGTGCTTCGTTAACGTTCGCTGAGGGTGGTACTAGCGGTGGTGGTGAAGGTGGCAGGTTAAACGGAATCTCATCATCAGCAATGTGAAGGAAATGATGATGACTTAGTCGTTCAGCAACCTCTGTTCTTTCTTCCTCCTTTGCCATTTCAGCTGTTGAAGCAAAAACGGCCATCAATCCCTGGTAATCATCGTTGTCTGGCTCTGACATGGTTCTTGATTTTTGCAACAAACTTCAAAATGGTGAGAGTTGAAATGAAATTGACCTAATTAATACTGGTAGTCACTGTTGTAATAAAGTGATGGAATGGAATAGTCACTCATTTTTAAATAACCGGGTTTGGACTTTGGACTTTGGATATACTCACCTCACCTTTTGGGCTTTCCTTTTTTATAATATTATATTATTCTTTAATTTCACATAGCTGATCATAAGAGAAAATGAAGAAATCAATATATGGTAAGTTTTTTAAAATGAAAAGAGAAAATCATTTAATTAATATGATAATAAAAATAACAAAAAAGTTGGGGGATATCAAACACCTCTTCAACCCGTACATTTTGCGCCAAATTCGCACCAACATAAAAGTTAAGGGATATTTCTTCCTCAATGTATAAAACATCTCCAGTCAATATACTAGCTTCTACCTCCTTAGATCTTATTATTATATTAATAATAAGGAGTCTACATCCGCCACAACTTTATTGTTGTTTTCCGCTTTGTCCACTTGCCTTTTTTGAACAAAATCATCTTTAATTTGTTTTATAACGGGATCATTTTTAGTGGAGACCATTTCTCGAACAATAATAACGAGGGTTTTCATCTATGAAGCACAGACACTGACACGTCGACATCGATAATAGTTTTAAAAAATGACATAATTTAGTGTAATTATAAGGAGTGTCCGCGCTTCATAGGTTTTCATACTCAATCTCATTGTCAAAAGAATACCAGTCATATTGATTTCTACTAGTACTCGTGCATAATGACCAAATGAATAATTTGGAGTACCTATCACCTCCACAATCTCAATTGAAAAAGAAGTGATATACTTCAATATAATGAAAATCTATCCTTTTTTTTTGTTACATAATGAAAATAATAGGCGGTTACATGTTCAAACTTTCAATAAATCAGCATTATTTCATAGAGATGCAGTTGTTGGACAAACCAACTGTCAATTGTTCGAACTTGGATTGACAATATTTCATTGTTGATAGAATTTAGATGTATAAATAGAATGTTATTTTCATTCCATGCAAGCAATGAAAGATCTTTATAAATCATATGCATTAATAGGCTTGCAAATGCACAAAATAATATAGTTTTCACCTTCTGCATAGGAAAGCTAAACTCACAATTATTCTATCTTTACTTTACAAATTTGTAATAAAGTTTTTCACCTTCTGCAACATCTTTGTACATCTAGCATACTAATCACTTTATTTTATTATTAATACAAACTCAGGAAATCATAAATTGATCATATCCAATTCAGTGCAGTCCATCCAGTGATGTTTGGTGCATCAGAATCAGAAGCAAATAATTGACCTTATCTCTTTACAGCTTAATCTCTCTTCACTTATAGTAGTTCAGACAGTGGACCATAATAACTTGTATTACTGACACGGCCTATGTAGTATGAGACTCCTAAGCCCAATATCCGAGAATGATATCGATAATCCAAATATCTTAGGTTGAGTCACATAGCCACATGAGTGTATTTACTTGGTCAAGTTCATAGTGGACACAACTTTCATAAAACCAACGAAGTGTGAAGTTATCCGAGATAACTGCCACACGCGATTTGAGGAGTTAAACTAGAAAGCTTCTCTGTCCTTAGCTTCTCCTCCAATCTAAGGGGTTCCGGTGCCCCTAATTCCGTCGGGTCCAAACCCACGTCCACTCCATCCAGTCGCCTTCATATCCAACGCCAGACTCTTCGCAGCAATACTCTTGTATAGTATCCTTCAATTCACCGAATTTGTTGATCACTTGCTCCACAAGTAACCTTCAATTCACCGAGATTGTAAAAAACTTGCAATCTAGTACAAATATCTGCTTGGTTCAACCCTTCCATTCCTCTTTCTATAGAACCTTCATTGCTTTGTTGCATAGGCTGATGATCTCATAATGGAACTGTAAGGTTTTAGCGAGATCGATTAAAACAAAACAATGAACCAATATAACGAAATAAAATCAATGGATCAAGGAAGATTTGATGCATTTGTGTGACGTTGTTGAAGGAATATCTTATGCCCATTTTCAACTAAAAAAGTCTCATAAAATCCTAAACTCCGTTTCACAAAGTAATTCAACAAAAATTGTAGATTTCATAATACCAAAAGAATTTGTATAAGTTTCACTTAGACCAAAATGAAAAACCAATGTATTAGTGTTGCAGTAAAGTGACTTAAGTGGTTATCTAAGAACTTGCTTAGATATTAAAAGAATAAAATTCTCACATTTAAAATATAGCAATTCAAATGAATAACAAGAATATTTAGTAGCTAGATTACAAGAAAAACCAATAATCAACAAGGGGACTAAGTGCATCTCTAAGCTTCCAAAAAACCGTTTAGTAAGCATTCTAACAGGATCGGTCGCATACAATAAATTTACACCTATATACTGTGAATGTGATACATTGATTAAAACAATATGACAAATCAGTCTTGAATGTTTTTCTTGACTTTTAATCTTCCATGAATCACCTACCACAGTTCCAACATAGGAAGCAAAAACATAACAACCTTATTAAAATGAAAAGAATCAGCACAGGTTCTTCTGTCACATCTCTCTATATAGATGTATGAATGCTGGACCCTGTCAAATTTTCTCAAAGCTCTTACCAATGTCTGTATTCACACCCTATATTGAATTTTCTTAACTTTGAAGAATATTTTAGCTGGTGCTGAAGTGAGACAGATTTTGGTTAAAGAAGGTATTGTGAGGGTTATCCGGTTATGATCAATCTCTTCTGTTATAAAGCGCATGCAGCTGAGTGCTTGCAGAATCTCACTGCAAGCAATGAGAATTTGAGAAGGTCGATATGTTATATCATTTCAGAAGGCAGTGTCCTCGGAATCGTTTTATTTATCATGATGGTCCATTTCCTCAAGAATCTGCCACTGCGTCTGTTGGTTCCATCCATGTACTTATCAAACATGCTGGAAGAAGCTATAGCAAACAGTGCAAGAAAACTTGCAGCTCAAGTAATTGCAAACTTATGATTTTGTTGCAAAATTGGAAATAATTGTTCCAAATTTAGTCTAGTTGCTTGAAGAATTCTATCATAGATATTAGTAACTAATTCATAGAGGAAACAACTAATTAATATTGTTTAACCGATTGATTTAAATTTGATACAGACATGGATCATCTAACAAACAATTAAACACTAGCCTACAAAATCTCAAACCTCCCATCATTGGAGTTTAGTTTGCTTAATTAGCTGTTAGTTCAAGTAAACTCTTAAGCTTGCTCTCTATCTTTCTATTATACCCTAATTTTAATCCATTATGTACAAAAAAAAAAAGAATATGTTATGTACCAAAAAAATTGACAATGGTTATAATTGACAAATTGTAACCATAAAACACTGAAAGGGTGGTTTAGTGTCCAACACCAACACTTATCATTACGTTGAATTATGTCGGTTTTCTTAAATTATCGGTGTCGACGTGTTAGTGTCCTTGTGGTGTCTGTGTTTGTGCTTCTCATACTTTTAGACTTGGAACAAATGATCTTGAAATGAATTCATGCATATAACCAAATGCATATGATGATGACACCATTTAACTTCAGATGCTTTTTTCTTTTATGTTAATATCTGAATTGCAGTTGATTTAAAAGACTATTGTTAGAAATAATATAAAACCATTGATGTAGTCTTTCCTAACAGCTTAAGCTTTTGGGATAATCGGTTATTTGACATGGTATCAGAGCCTCTATGACTAAGTGGTCTAGAGTTCGATCCCCGCTCCCCTCACTTTCTAATTAAAAAGTGGAATTTAAGCATATGGTAGGTGGGCCTATGCATTATCCACGCTTCAAGCCCAAGTGGGCTCTTGCGTGAGGGGGCGTGTTAGAAATAATATAAAACCATTGATGTAGCCTTTCCTAACAGCTTAAGCTTTTGGGATAATCGGTTATTTGACAGGACCCATCTAGAGTCAGCCTTATTAATTAAAAGAAACTTGTTACAAAAATACTTATCACCGGTACATAAATTGGATAAAATTTTTGATTGACAATTCCTCCGTTTTAGAACAATAACACCAAATTAATAAAGTGTATTTTTGTTCTTTATTTTTTTATTATACTCTAATTTTAATCCAACAATAAATAATTAAATAATAGTAGTAATAATAATAAACTTGTATTTTAAATCCAAGTCACATTGCCACGTTATCACGTTCTAATGACAAAGTTAAATATGAGAGATGGAATTTGGAGGATTTGATATTACAGGATGAAATCGAAACTTTTATTTTTATGTGGACTAAATATGGACTTCACTCCTATTACAAGGACTAAAATAGGAATTGACCCAAAAAGTTCATTAAAGTTTTAAATTTATTTTAATATAAATTAATATCAAATATGACATGTCATTAAATTTTGTCTTCGAATACCGGTATTTAACCAAACTCTAAGTGTACTCGAGTGTTCACCATCGATAAATATACCTAGTTGTTAAGAGGAGCGGGTTTGTCATCCAAAAAGAGTTAGCGGTGTAGCTTGTTACGAATAAGATTCCGGCTAAAAACATACAAGTGTTGTAATGTGTCTCTCCATGGGTATCTGGTAACCATTGTAAGAGTACAATCGGTGATTTGACAATAAAAGCAAGAAGAAATGCCTTATAGAATATTATTTCGAGCACCGATTGATTAGTTGATGTTTCAAAATTTAATGTTGGTTCATTAGAACCGTATAAACTCATTTGTCTTTCATTCAATTGTAATTATCTTATACATATACTCCCTCCGTTCCATAATACAAACAAAAAAAAATCACACTTATTAAGAAAAGTAAAATGTGATAGTTTGTTTGTCAAAAAAAAAAAAAGTGATAGTTTGAAATTTGAATTTTTGTGTTTTTCTTGAAATAAGTTTCATTTTGAAGATGTAAAAAGAATTTTGATTGGTTATTGATTATGGGGAAAAGAAGAGTGGGAGTAAATTTTATAAGAATAAGTAAAAGTAAACTTTATAAATGGTAAAAGTTGGTTTTTTTTGCTTAATTATAATTCGGGACAAGAAAAAGTAGTTTTCTTTGACGGAGGGAATATATTATCAACAAAGTAAATAAAATTAAAAATAAAAAACCATTTATCTTTCTACCAAAAAAAATAAAAGTTATCCGGATTTATCGATTATATTGTTAGTGATATATATTATATGATAATTTAGATTTTAAACAAACTTTTTGACGAAGGAAAGATTTGTTATAGTAAAGCATAAAAAGAAAAAAGATTTGTTATAGTAACGTACTAAACACGCCAAAGCTTCTATATAACAAAAGTGTATCACTCAATTCCAAATCAAACAAAATCAGTAATCAAACTGAATAATAATTTTCTAAATAAAGATGGAGAATTCTACAAAACTGAATGAAGCATTGGAGTATCTTAAGTCAGTAGAAGTTGAATTTCAACATGATAGGATCAAGTATGATGTGTTTACAGAAGTGCTTAAAGATTACAAGGCTGAAAAAATTGATATCGAAGGTATGAAAGTAAGAGTGAAAGGATTGTTTAAAGAGCATACAAATTTAATTTCAAGATTCAATGCCTTCTTGCCCAAGGAACATCAAATCACACCTAGGTTAGAGCTTGAAGATGGATTGGCGTTTTATAGGGCAGTAAAAGACGCGTTTCAAGATAAGAGAGAAAATTTTGATGAGTTTTTAAATCTTATGATGGATTGGAAGTACGAAAGAGTTGATATAAGAAGTTTTGTGGCACGAATGAAGGAGTTGCTTAAAGAGCATACGGATTTAATTTTGGGATTCAATCTCTTCATGCCATTTCAACTTGATGTTCCTGACACGACTTGTAAGTAGTTTATGCTTAATCGCTTTTTGATTACTGTTTAAAGTGTTTTTGGTTTTAGAATATTAAAGAAACATGCTGATAATGACTATTTTATGGCTGAAAATTGACTAAGTTTTTTATGTGTCTTTAGGTAATCAATTCAAAGGTGATGATGCTTCTCGTGTTCGCTGTTCAAATAACCGCGAGTACTATGCTGCTGTTTCAGAATGCAAAGATGATTTTAAGAAAGAAAGAAGCAAGCGATCAAAGAGACGAGATTTTAGCAGCATTATTGAATATATCCTTGAATCAAAGAATCGCGAGGATGTTGTTGGTCGATACAATGAAGGTTGTGAGAAATTAACACCAACGAAAAGAAGAACATCAAATACATCACATAGAGTTGAGTTTGAAATTGTTGATAAGGTTAATAGTGATGATGATGAAACTTTTTCATCCAACGAGGGTTCTAAGAAGAATATCACAAAAAGACAAGCGAAGAATGAAAGATCAAACAAACCACTGAAGAAACGCAAGATCAACAACAACAATAATAATGATAATGACCAGCTACAAGAAGAGCGACCTGAGCTTCCATTGGTGTTTAAAGAAAAGATTGATCTGATGGAAGGTAGTGATGTGATGTTGGTGATGCAAAAGGAACTGACCATGACTGACGTGACAGAAAACAATGCTCGCTTGTCCATTCCAGAAAAACAAGTAATTAACGAGAATTTTCTAGAACCAAATACATCACATAGAGTTGAGTTTGAAATTCTTGATAAGGTTAGTAGTGATGCTGATGAAACTTCTTCATCCGGAGCGGGTTCTAAGAAGAAGATCGTGAAAAGGGAAGCAAAGAATGAAAGATCAAACAAACCATTGAAGAAACACAAGATCAACAACAACAATAATGATAATGACCAGCTACGAGAAGAGCGTCCTGGGCTTCCGTTGGTGTTTAAAGAAAAGATTGAACAGATGGAAGGTAGTGATGTGATGTTGGTGATGCAAAAGAAACTGACCAAGACTGATGTGACAGCAAACAACAACCGGTTGTCCATCCCACAAAATGAATGTATTACCGAGAACTTTCTAGAATCTGAGGAGAAATCGTCCTTGGATTATGTGCGAGGGAAACACGATAAGTGTCATACTATGTCTGTATCTATGTTGGATCCTAGTGTTACACTCTACGATGGTATGTGCTTCAAGAAATGGAGAATGGTGAAATCTGAAACCTATAATATCACAGGTAAATGGAACAAACTCGTAGTAGAAAACCAATTGGAAGGAGGCCAAAAGGTGCAACTCTGGTCTTTTAGAAGTCATCGACAACTCTGCTTTGCACTCGTCAAGCTCTAGCAAAAGATCTATTAATCAATGATGTGTGTACTTTTGCATATAAAATCATTGTAAACCTATCATATACATATATGAATCTATTGTCTATTTATTATGAATTCCTTTGAATCAGCAGTTGGTCCACTGCCCTTGAATTTGTTTTCTTCTTTAGTTCATGTGTTGAAGTGTGGATCATTAAGGGCTCAACAAGACACTGCTTCTATTGGTTCCATCCATGTATGTACTTATCATACAGTGGAAGAAAACTTGCAGCTCAAGCAATTGCAAACTTAATGATTTTGTTGCAAAATTAGAAAGAATTATTCCAAATTTAGTCCAGTTGCTTGATTCAAGTCCACAAAACACATTTCATCCCATATTCAGAACACGTGTGTACAATCGAAGCCCTATTAGGTAACGATAGTTCACCGTAAGACATTCAAATTTAATGTCAGGATTCAATGCCTTCTTGCCCAAGGAACATCAAATCTCACCTAATTTCGAGGATGAAGATGCATTGGCATTTAATAATGCAGTAAAAGACGTGTTTCAAGATAAGGGAGAAAATTACAAGAAGTATTTAACTATTATTTTCGATTTGACGTACAAAGGAGTTGATATAAAAAGTATCGTAGCAAGAATGAAGGAGTTGCTTAAAGATCATATAGATTTATATTTTGGATTTGAAATTTTCCTGTCACCAACTGGTAAGTAGTTTATGCTTTTGTTTTTGTTATATATATTGATAAATAGATTATTGTTTAAAGTGCTTTTGTTTTTAGAATATTAAATTTACTAAGTTTTTGATTTGTGTCTTTAGGTAATCAATTCAAAGGTGATGATTCTAAGAATAAAATCATGAAAAGAGAAGCGGAAAATGAAAGATTAAACAAACAATCGAGGAAACTCAGGATCAACAACAACAATAATAATGATAATGACCAACTACAAGAAGAGCGACCTGAGCTTTCATTGGCGTTTAAAGAAAAGATCGAACAGATGAAAAGTAGTGATGTGATGTTGGTGATACAAAAGGAACTGACCAAGAATGACGTGGCAGAAAACAATAGTTGCTTGTCCATCCCAAAAAAACAAGTAATTAACGAGAATTTTCTAGAACCAAATACATCAAATAGAGTTGAGTTTGAAATTCTTGATAAGGTTAGTAGTGATGGTGATGAAACTTCTTCATCCGGAGAGGGTTCTAAGCAGAAGATCATGAAAAGAGAAGCGAAGAATGAAAGATCAAACAAACCATTGAAGAAACGCAAGATCAACAACAACAATAATGATAATGACCAGCTACAAGAAGAGCGTCCTGGGCTTCCATTGGTGTTTAAAGAAAAGATTGAACAAATGGAAGGTAGTGATGTGATGTTGGTGATGCAAAAGGAACTGACCAAGTGTGACGTGACAGCAAACAACGGCCGGTTGTCCATCCCACAAAATGAATGTATTACCGAGAACTTTCTAGTACCAGAGGAGAAATTGTCCTTGGATTATGTGCGAGGGAAACACGATAAGTGTCATACTATGTCTGTGTCTGTGTTGGATCCTAGTGTTACACTCTACGATGGCATGTGCTTCAAGAAATGGAAAATGGTGAAGTCTGAAATCTACAATATCACCGGTAAATGGAACAAACTCGTAGTAGAAAACCAATTGGAAAAACGCCAAAAGGTACAACTCTGGTCTTTTAGAAGTCATCAACAGCTCTGCTTTGCACTCGTCAAGCTCTAGCACAAGAACAATATTTTTTAATCAATGATGCATGTACTTTTGCTTATAACCTATTGATCATTGTATTTTATCAATTAGTATTTTTGTTGTTTGCTATGTACTCCTCTTCCGCAAGATTCATCCCGTTGGGTTCTCTTGAGAAAGTTTTTAACGAGGCAGATACCGAGAGACTTTGGTTGTCTTTACTTGGATTTTGGTCTAGTCCCCATGAGATGTAATTATCATTTTGCTTTTGCTTATTAATAATATTTCATTTTAATTCTTCTTTGCTCCTTTTAATTATTGTTTGTGAGAGAGACATTTCAATCAATTAATAACATATCAATACAGATTTCAAAATGCAGCAAATGTCAACTCCACTTGTAAATTGAGATTGGAATTTGGAACCTTCTAAATAACTCTAGTGTTTCTGCATCATCAACCAACTTGATGCAGAGGAATGAGCCCAATCCTAACAAGAGTATCGTGATGAATTTTCTCAAATATCTTACCAATGTCTATATTCACACCCTATATTGAATTTTCTCAACTTTGAAGAACATCTTAGCTGGTGCTGAAGTGAGACAGATTTTGGTTAAAGAAGGTATTGTGAGGGTCATCCTGTTATAAGACTAAAAATATATTTAACCAAAATATTAATTTATGTTTCAGTCCAGGGACATATAAAAAAAATTATTAAATGTAAAAATATTTACTTTCAAAACATACATTCACACTCTATCAAAAAAAAAATACATTCACTTATTTAAAATCGATGTAAAAATATTACTTTTAATTTTGTTAACATGTACTCTTAAAATACATGTTAGCAAACATATCAAAACACGCCCCGTGCCTTTTTTTTCTAAGTTTTTAATAAATCTTTGGTCACTTTCATTGTGCAAGTAATATGATTTTGCTTCGAGTAAAGGGGATCCGAATTTTCTACCGTAAATGTTTCACATAGTTTTTATTCTGAACTGTTAATATCATACTGGACGGATTAAAATTGAAAATTGTGTCTTTGTATTAAAACAATCTAGCCGGTAATTTTAAATCGAACAACTGAGATTGATTACAACATCCTGCATAACGGCAAGAAATCTGTTTCTTCACCACACACGCTACCATCAATAATACTCCTATAGTAATATAGAGATTTAATTAAATATTCAAGAAAGTTTTAATTGCATCAACCTCTTTATCCTTAAAAAATTGCAATTCCTGGAGTGCCAAATTTCTTGCCTCAATCACTTCTTTATCTTCCTTAAATCCCCTTTTTATCATTCCTTGAATAATCCCAACATAAAACCCAAATTTCCTTAATCTCTCAATTTCCTCTTCACACCCCCCTCCCAACACACCTCCACATACTGCCCCACACGCATGCAACCCACCTTCATATTTCTCCACAACACGCTTGATTTCTTCCACGTGGCACATCTCCTCACCGTTGGATTCACCATCCAAAGTTTTCCTATACTGCGCCTCTATCACCCCTCCTGAACCCACAGCCCGTGAGATCTCAACCATCACCCGCAAAATCCGCTCCGAATTTTCTCCACCGTCGGATCTAGCTAACAATTCAAATCCAAAAGGTACAATTCCATCACCTGTCATAAGTTCCACGCTAGGCCCATAAACATGGTTGACCACGGGCCTGGGCTTTGTCCCGGGCTTGGGCTTGGGCCTGTCCGTCAGTGGAAGATGCTCGTGGGTGTAAGTTGCTGATTCCATTATTAACAAAGCTGAAGCGGCGGATATGGCATGGTGGCGTTGACCTCCGACGAGCTCACATGCGGCGAGGCATAAAGCCGGCACGGTGGTTTTTGGGGCGGTGAAAACATGATGATGCATGGGCTCAAAAACCACGAAAGGTTCTTTGATTGTAAGAGAATGTTTGAGATGGGCTTCTATGTCGGCATGCAAAGAAGCCCAATAAGGATGTGGGTTATGCGTTTTAGTCATACTACTCATTTTGACTGTGGTGGGCTTGGGCTTTGTGTTTAAGTGTGAACGGTGTTGATTTGATATGCATGAAAAATGAACGGTGGATTTGGCATTAGTGAGGTTGGAAGTTCCAATAACCATTGTAGAAAGAAAAAAATAATGAGGTTAAGGTTGAAGACGAGAAAGAAATGAGAAGAATGAAAATATATAAGTCACAATAAGTGGTGCTATTGATGAAATGGATTCTTCATTCTAATTTGTATGCTAGATTCTTTCGTTCTATGATGTTGACATTTAACAAATGGAAATTTGGCTGCTTTTTTTGCTTGGCCACTTTCCAATGTTTATGTAATGTTAGGTGAGAATCTCGTGTCAATTAATAAAATGAGAATGAATGAATTATAGATGTGAGAGGGATGCAATCATGGATAGATGAGAGAAAATTCTGAAAATTTAAAAGAGAAGTAGTACATTATTCCATTTAAAATGGAACATAAATAAAAATTAATCGACAAAAAAATAGATATATTTCGTGTTAAATTTAGTTCAAATATATTTAATTTTTGTTGACTTATTTATATTTATATTTTGAAATTGAAATAGTAAGTATAACTTAATTGATAGAGATATTACATGATTTTGAGTTTGAACTCTAGTACTCCCACTTATTTATCTTAAAAAAGGTGAAATTTTAGTTATTAAACTTAAACTTGAGAAGAAGAAAAAAAGGAAAAGTATTGGACTTTATAAATTAGACTTAAAAATCATGCTTTTTTTATGGATAATGTAATGAGAGTCTTGAGAGAAAAGTGCCGGTCAACTTAGACCAACTACATTAGTAAAAAACAAAAAAACATTAGACCAACTTCATAAAAAAATGTTTTGCTGATGAGTGCTTCTGAGGTATTTTTTGAGTATTCCACTTAAAGAAATTTTTTATTCAAAAATTTAAACACTACAATTTCTAATGTGTTGACTTTACGTATTCTCATAAAAATTCAATGAAAAACTTACTATTTATAGTCTTAAACAGTGCCTTAGAAACACTATTTAGCATTTGCAAAAAAAAACTATTCTCCGTTAATTAAACAACTTTGAATCAGGTATGATAACTTGAGGCGAAGTCTAAAGAAGAGAAAATAGCAAGGGAGTAGAATTTTTTTAATCTTATGATTCCTAGGAAAAAAGGAGCAGTGATCTAGAATTTAGTTGTAAAATAAATAAAATGTTTTCATTAAAAATTAAAAATCAAATTCGGATAACAAGGAGAAGAATTAGACAAGTCACAACAAGTGGTGATATTGATGCATCCTTAATTCTAATTTTGTAGTGTCGCCAATGTTGATGTTCAACTAATGAAAATCCGGCTGCTTTGCTTGGTCATGGTAATTTATTAATGTCTTTGCTATTTTTATTTTTTTTTGACTAAAATGTCTTTGCTAGTATGTTAGACACTTAGACTTTATCTAGCATAAATAATTTAATGTGAGACATGTTAAATTTTCTTTTACAACCAATTTTTTTGTGTGTTAGATGAAGTGATAATCCACTGAAATTAAACTTATATAATTGCAAAATCTCGTATTCGAACCCAAGTCACGACGCCCGACTTAACAATTTCGACTGTCAGTTAAGCTAGAACTTATGGGACCAAAAAATAATATTTTATAAATGAAAAGACTAAAACAAAGCAATTAAATTTGGTTGTGGCAACTAGTGAGTGGAATTTTTGAGTTCAATCATAAGCTGCTTCAAGCAAGATGAACAAACATGAGAAAACGTGCTCTAATAATCAACATGTTTTTATACTGTTTGCATTTGACATTTTTGGCTTTCTCGCACCAGAGGCGGTAAATCTTTTGAAAATAGTTCAAAAGGTCATGCATAGTAATGTTGTGTCGCCCAGGTCTATGAATGTAGTTTTCCAAATATTAGGTTCGGCTATACAGAAATGTTTAGTAGCGCAGCTTGTCGCACGTCTACCTTTGGTTCATGTATAATTTTTTTTTTTTGGTACATATGTATAATTATTTCTTTTCTTTTTTTTTTTGGTTAAGATGTATAATAATTTCTATATATATATATATAATAAAAAAAATCATAAGCTTCTTAGTAAAAAAACTAAAAAATAATATTAAAAAAATCTAGGTAATGTCGGCATAGTAAAATTAGGGGTGAGAGAGAGATTAGAACAAAATGATTGTCCTCTATTTTTGGTTCCTCTGAATTCTCTTTCTTTCTTTCTTTCTTTCTTTCTGGGTCATTCATTGTCTTTCTCGTTTCCTGTTACTATTGTTTTTTCAATTTTTTATGGATAATAATAATAATAATAAAGATAAAGATGCAAAATCATTAGTTACATCTTTGCAAAACCTCAATTTGAATCCCAAATCCAACTTCAAATCCAAGTCCACCATTACCACAATCACCCATCCTCAATTTCCCGGTAATTCTTTCAACCCCTTTTTCTTTCTCTTATTATGCTTTTCTTTGTTTGAATTGCAGTCCAACTGTTTGTGATAATGTCAAGCAGAAAAAACTATCGTAAACTAAAACAAATATTCATAAAAACACTCTTTTATTATTGTGGTTGATAAATTCATGTTTTTATTGGTGTGCTAAGTGCTTTGACCTTAGATTATGTGTTTGTTATGATATAAGTTGATGAATTTTGTTGGGGAAGATTGGTTTGAATTTGGAACCTGAATATAGGATGATTGAAGTTTGTTGGTCTTTGAATTAGTCACTTGGTGTTTGTGTGATTTAAATTAGGTCATTGGTTTAAGGGCCCATTTGAATTTGGCGTATTTTTGAGCTTATGAAAAATAGCTTATGTAAATAAATAAACTTTTATGTTAATTCATAAGTTTTCACTAACAAAAATTGCGTCTTTATAAGATGTTTTTTCATAAACTATCTTGAAAAACTTATAATGATACATAAAAGTTTATTTATTTGCATAAGCTCAAAAATAAGTGAATTCAAACGGGCCCTAAATATTGTGCCATGTTAGGATAAACAACTTAATTAAGCGCACTTATTATATAAGTGTATGTGTAAGCTATTTTTATAACTGGTAAAGTAAAGTAAAACTAATTTCATATAATCTATAAGTTGTTTTCACAAACTATATTGTAGAGCTTACGGAAATAAGCTGAAAGCACCTTATAAGTTGTTTTCATAAGCTCTCACAAACAATCTCTCAACTCAAAATCTTATGCCAGTAGATTCTCAAATAAGCCAATCCAAACATGCCTTGGTGGGATGGTGTAACCATGTTCCAATGCTTTTTTCCCCCAAGCATATGCTAGTATGCTACAGAAGATGGCATGGCATTAATTAATTCTTTGAGAAATTTGTTGTGCAGGGTTGCTAACTAAGAAGACAAAGCCTCGAAGTCTAGTCAACCTCTGCATTGGACTTATTGGAAGACATTTGGAGGATATTGTTGAAGATTTGGATGAGATTGCTATCGTTTTGCCAGCTGAAATTAAGGTAGTTTGGTAGAGAATGATATTTTCTCTCTTTTAATCTCTTAATGCATCATTTATCCTGATGCACATACTTGTCTAAAGAGTATCCTTAATTGTTTATATGACGGTTGAAGAAGTAACCTTTAATGACAGTTAACGGTGGCAGCTATTGCTAGACGAAGAAAGTTGCTGAATGACGATGTCCTGATTGCATTAGCTGATGCTTCCTGGGATATCCTTGATGTCTCTGGCTCAGATGTTTCGGATTTTGGCTTGGTAAAAGCAGCTGAAGTATGTAAATTCATTAAAGCTCTGGATATAAGGTATATAATTGTAATCTTTTGATGAATATTCAAATTTCATAAACATTTCTTACAATAAGGCATAAGTTATAGTTTTAGCCTCAAGTTTATGTGATGTTACAAGAACATGATATGCCCCATGCAATGAACCAGCTGGCACTGGCAGGCATTTCCCAGTGTCACAAGTTTATTTATTGAAACTAGGTGATCAACACAAAGTTAGGTTTTTGCTTAAGTCTTCCATTATATTTCATAGTTTTGCTTCTATCAGATGTGATGATTATTAATTTTCTTCATTTTGATTCGGGCCTGTCAACAATGTCGCATGGGCTTAGCATATTGTGATTCGTGTCTAGCATTCTAGCAAACATATCCGTAGTTTCTTTTTAGTGTGTTTTTTATATTATATTTATTTCTTTCAGAATCACTTGATATGTTGAGACTATTTGCAGCCGGTGCACCAAAATTACTGCTACTGGTATATCTGAACTTGTGAAGCACTGCCATTCATTGGAGACATTGAGATGCGGGTACATATATTGCATTTATCCATTTGAAGTTATTATAATTCTATGTTAACACATCTTTTTTATCCATTGTGTTACTTGTGAAGTGTATTTCGTTGTCATTTAATAATTAATTGGAAAATGAAAATTTTGCTTCGATGGGCCAGTTTAGTACCATGTTCTCATTTCAGTTGCATATGTCATTCTTTTGTAGTTAGGATTGTAAATTAAGTTCATTTTGTAGTTAGGATTGTAAATTAAGTTCACTTATGATCAAAACATATCTACTCTTAATTATCTATGATACCCAAAATAACTAGTTTCCTACTCTAACATATGTTTTTCTTTTCACTCACCGTAACCACACTGGCTAAAAAATTGTTTTAACTTAGGATTACAAACCTCATAACAGGTAATGAACCATACTTAATATTGCAGAGGGTGTCCAAGGAGTGACAACACTGCACGGAGATGCTTGAGTATATTTAAACCAAGGCTAGAGTATGTGGAAGAGGATTCTTGGGAGGAGCTTGATACTAAAGAAATTGGTAGTGGTGCACAATCACTCAGGTGGCTAGTATGGGTATGTAGTTCAAACCTCTGTCTGGATTATGGTAATTTGTAAATGAATGCAGATCTTTGTCTTTTCAGAAGTGAAAAAAAAAACAAACTTGCATAGTCTAATGTTGTTTGAATCTTACATATTTTGTTTTTGCAGCCGAGCATCGATAATAATTCTCTAGAGAACTTATCTGTTGAGTGCCCGCGTATCGTAGTAAATCCTAAGCCATCTTCTCCCTTTGGGTTTATGGGAACTGAGGTTCCCTTTGAAGCATTTCAAAATATCATATTAGATGATGCAGTTGTCAAAGATATTGATCCCAAGACATGGACAATGCATGGGATTGCAAAAATGCCCATTTCTTCACCTTCTTCAAGCTCTATTGAATTATCAGTAGCTGAAAAATTCAGACTTGCCTTTGAAGAAAGGGACAACCGGTTAGCTCCGAAGCGAGCTAAAAATGCTCGGCAACATCAACGTCGGGCAGCGCGGGACTTGTTGTTAATGAGCGCAAGAGCCAAGGCGGCGGTCTTGGCATCGCAAGTAAGCAAGTCTCTTCATAGTCGAAACTTGTAGTCTTATAGAATTTTGAAACGTCTCATAGAATTTTGAAATGACCGAGTTTTTTTGGTCACCATAAAATGTACTATTAACTTCTGTGTGTATATGTAAGAAGTTGTTGGTTATTTATGTTCGATATCTAGAATATTTTCTTTAACAAGTTGGAAAGATCAGAGGTTTGAATTTTTGTCTTGTTTGATCTTTTGACATGCTGGCTTGGTGCTCAATTTATTTTTCAAGTGTCACCTAACGATTATGCTACCAAGAAGGACTTTGTGTAGTGGCATACTGAGAAGAATTGCGATTTGTCTGTTAGAAGTGCTTATAATTGATCGGTTTATGATTGACGAGAACAAAGACATTCATATAGTAAGACACGAGGGTCCCTTTTTTTCTTGCTAGTAGCTACTGTCAGGATACATGTTTAATCTCATCAATACAATAGCCTCTTCTTTATCTTTACTAATTTAGCAAACCAGTCATCGCCATGCATTCGACCAATTGGATCCACCCACCATACCGACACATATTTCCCCTTCATAAGATCTCAAATGTTAAGCGACTCATTCCGAACAATAATTTTCTGTTAGGACATGGTACCACAAAACTAATTTCTTCATTAGCAATTGCCATGTCCACTTTGCAAGAAGAGACTTGTTGAATTTCCTCAACTCCTTTGCCCCCAATTCACCCCAACATTTTGGGCGACAAAGATCCTTTCAGTTTACCCCACAAATCTTCTTCTCCCCAACAATACCATTATACCACCCTATGAAAGAATAAGGCACACACAAATTCATTCTGTCAATTTCTTTTTCTCTCGACAAGTTGTAAAATTAAAAAATATAGATTACAAACTCACTCAAGATTAATCTAATTGTTGAAACTTATATAAGTTTCATCTAATTGGAGAGTAAGTGTACAAGAGAGCTAAAAAGAGAGTGTTCTTGTCATTTCTCTCTGTTCTTTTCTAAATTAATAGCATTTTAAAAACAAAACGAGTATTTATTCAAAATAAAAAATAAATCAAAACAAGTATGCTCTCTAGATTTATAAGAGCAATAATTTCAAAATTCTTTAAAAATTAATTTTAAAATTACATAAGCAAACACAAAATATATTATAATATATATATATAAAAAAATCACTTTTGACAGTTTAAGGGCCCGTTTGTTACAGATTAAAAAAATAGTGATTTTGATGTTCAATAATTTATAGAATAGTAGAATTTACTTTGTGTTTGTTTATTGTAAGAAAAATCACTTTTTTAAATAAAATAAATATTTAGTTTGTTTGGATACAACATGTAAAAGTGATTTTTTTAATTACAAAATAACTTTATTCTTTTTTGGACATTTCTTTTCTGTCTTCTCTAAAAATAATATATTATTTGAGAAGCTACTCCTAGTCATTTTTAGCTGTTTTCTGATTATTTTTAGCTTCTGATTATTTTAAAAATTTATAACAAACAGGTACAATATTTTTAAAGTGATTTTTTTTCTAAAAAAAATTATAACAAACACCCTCTAAAACAAAAAGATAATTTATAGTTTGACTAGAGACAATAAACTTCAATAATACCTCTTGACCAAAATTGATTAAAAATATTACTCCCTCCGTTTTTTTTAAGTGTCCAGTTTTGTCGGATTTAGCGTTTCTATTTAACTGTCCATTTTGTATTTTAAGGGTACGATTTGTCAATTGTACCTTTTTTTAATTACACATATTTTTTCAATAAATATTTTTTTTATATATTTGAAAAACTAAAGGCTTTTTTTTTAAAAAAAAAAAAACAAAAAAGTTTGTTTATTGTTATATTTTATTGATAACAATAATTTGAAAATATTTTTTTTGTATAACAATAAATCTATTGACGAGGGTATAATAAGAAGATAAGGTGCAAAAATCCAATTTCTTAATTTGGTGTTACTATTCTAAACGGACACTTAAAAAAAACGGAGGGAGTATTTTGAAAGACTATACATACAATTTTTTTACCTCAAAAAAATATACATCTTGGGGTACAAAATATACATGCATATTATTTGTCTTAAACCAAAATTGAACTCTTCTTTTTTTATAGAACAAATTTGAACTTTTTTTTTGACAAATTTGAACTTGTTAATCACATTCCCAATTTTTCTTTTAATTTCATTTCTAAATATCAACCAAACAATATAAATTAGGTAAAATATTCCATTATATGTAAATAATTTTAAATAATAGGATAATAATGATAACAAAATATTAATCATATGATATGATTAAATTCCTATAATTTTCGTCCCGTGAACTTGGCTCGATTGGTTGGACATCGCATTTTATATGCAGGGACCGGGGTTCGAACCTCGGTCATCCCACTTATCCACCTTATGGGTGGAATTTCTAGCCGGTAGGCTACCTGACCAAAAAAAAAAATTCCTATAATTTTCATAGAAAGAGCTGCAAACAGAAGTAAGTAACGTGAAATAGCAATGTGGAGAAGAGGTTTCGTCACCGCCGTCGCCGCACTCCGCCACACAACTCCGTCGGGAGTTCGCGGCGCCGCCACCGTTTCATCATCAGCTGTAAACTCCATGATTCTTCGCTCCCTCAAAGATCACTACATGGATGCCGCCAAAATGAACATGCCCCCTGTAACCTCTCTCTCTCTCTGTTAGGGTTTTGGGTTTAACCTTTTTTCTATGTTTCTGACGTCACATTTTCATGGCAGAAAGTGAGTCCACCATCACCATTCACAATCGTGAAAGGAGCATTGGATTCAGAAGGTCCAGTTTTGAAACGAAACTATGGCAATGAAGAAGTTAGCATCTATGTTATGCGATTATCTCACTCCGATGATGAACAAGACGGTGCTATCGATCAATTGTTCATTCATGTTGATGTATCTAAACCTGGTCAGAAAGAATCGTTGAATTTCCTTTGTGGTCTCTATGAAGATGCTCTTGGAATTCACTCTGTTTCTATGAGACCTAAGCTTGAAGAATCTAATGGATACATTCTTATTCCTACACAGTATACTGGTCCTGTTTTTGCGTATGTTTCTTCAATCTTTTATTCTGTTATGAATTGATCATACACTAGGGTTTTACTCTTTTAATTTTGAAATCTGTTATTTATGTTTAGGTTTAGGGTTTATGTTTTGTGTAGTTTAGGGCAATTGAAAATAGTGGAGTTTGCAGCAATATAATATGAAAATAGATAGATGGAAGTGGAGAATTGGTTGGGGGGAATGGTTTTGAATATGTTTGATGAGTAGATATGATTTTTTGATATGGTAAGGAAGTAGGTGAGTTTTGGGATTTGATGAAAGTAGAATTTTCCTCCAATAATCACTTTTTTTTGTTTTGTAAGGGCCTGTTTGGATATACAGCTTATTTGAAGCTTATAGTATAAGTGCATATATGTATAAGCTTGCATAATCTATTTCTATAGCAGAAGATAAATTGAAGTTAACTTATTTTTGTATATGTTATAAGTTGTTTTCATAAGCTATCTTGAATACAAAAATAAGCTGAAAAAAGCTCATGAAAAATGTTTTAAGTTGTTTTCATAATTTTTCCGAAACAGTATCGCAAAACTTACGCCAGTGCCAGTAGATAAGATCAAATAAATCAATCCAAATAGACCCTAAGTAGAGCTTAGGCGTATGTTGATTCTAGGGGAAATTGTACACAACTACCTTATTTGCTTAAATGTAGTGTTGTTGCTAAAAATTGGTCGTGGCGTCGCCATGGTGGATTGTGGTGGCAGATGTTTTTACAACCACCATGGCCAATTTGTGATGGAGGCGGATATGGCGGCGCCATATAGGAGATTTTTTGCTTTTTGTCATGGTTTGCCATCAATAAGTCCAGAAATGACACCACTCTATTCTGCAAAAGAAATTGATTGATCTCCCTTCAATTACGCACCCTTTACAAGGGATGCGTGTGTGATTTAAGCCTATCTCAGGAGAGATTACTGCAATTTCCCCTTCATCGCTTTGTAATAGTTTTCTATTGTACCAACTACCAACATAATGAAAAGATAAGCGTGTATGTGTACTATACACATTATAGTTCCTACAAGATTAACAATAGATCCAATTCTTCCTTGCATTGTATCACAGGGATAGTTTTACAATAACAGATTGTCCTTTAATGATATTAGAAGTATAAAGGATAGTTAGAGTTTGTGGGTAGGTACTTTGTTAATCCTCCATAAGCTCTATATATAAATCTGATTGTATCTTGTATTCATTTTCTACATATTCTAATTTCTAATTAATTCAAAATGCTACTTCAGAGTATGCTCTCTACCTGTCCTATGCCTATGACCTTTTACCCCTCACTCTTGGGTCTCTCATAAATAAATCCCAAACTTACAATGACAACTGATAACTGTTATCAGAAAATATTGTCATTTTGTGTACTCTTTCATTTGTTTAACTGGAACTTAATGTGAGTGCTTAATTACTGTCAATGTGAATGCTTCATTTGTATGCTTTTTTGTGACATAAGATAGTAAGGGTTAACCGAGGTAAAACTGCTGAATCCGGTTTTGCATAAAACAAGCATTAGTTCTTATGTTGTTGGAAAATATGAACATCCATGCTATTTTTGGATTGCATATTTCATCTGATTTCTGTTTTAAATTCCAATTTTTGTAAGTGGTAAACTAGGAAATGTATGGGCACTTTTTGACTGACCTGTGTGTAAATTGACAGAGAACTAGATGAAAAGATGAGAGATGCATTTCACAGTTTCATTGAGGATCGAGGCATAAATGATAGCCTCTTTAAATTTCTTCAAGCGTGGCTATATGTGAAGGAACATCGGAATTTAATGCGTTGGTTCAAAACAATGGGCTTGTTTATCGACGGAAAGAAGCCAGCTACAGGTGCTTAATCTTTTCTCAATGGGCATGTATTTTGCCTATAGGGTCCAACAATGAGCAAGTTATGTATTCAAAACTAGAGGAATTTTGATTATCTTTTTTCTTTCAAAATATATCTTTTGATAATACCTAAAGTTTCATAGTTCACAATTAGGGGTGTTTGTTAGAGTTTTTATCAGTAAATTCTATCAGTTTAACTACTTGTGATGTGTTATTGCTATGAAGATCATGCATGCATTATAAAATTTAACTACTTGTTTGTTAGAGTTTTGTTAGAGTACTGAATGTAATAGTTGACATTATTTATATTATTGAAATGTCTTATTACTATTATTATTATTATTATTAATCAGTTATCAATTGTATACTAAACTAACTGCACTTGAAAGAGAGAAAACTAAAACTATTTTAAATCAAATTTCCATTATCAAACTTAAACTAAAACAAGTTGTGCACTTAAAAAATCACCAAAATTGCGTACCTCCTTCTGACTTGTGGCACTAGTCAATGACAGCAATCTGACACTTTATAGTATTTTACATGTTATACACGTTTAGTATTTCTAGTTTTATAATTAATTCTGTTTTTAGAGTAGTTTTTCATTAAAAGTGTGTTCTATCCATTCTACCAAAAAAAATGTGTTCTTTCTAGATTATAGTACATTTTTTGGTTTTGAGTGAGTGAAGGTCCATTTTTGCATTTTTTGGTTTTACCTGGGTAGGATCCATTAATATCAATTGTCAAAATCAATATACTTTTTTTCTCTGTAAATGTAAAATAAATTCAACTAACAAATAAATCATATATAATATCAACAATCTTGAATAAAATTTCAACTAATAATTTGAACACTCAAATACTCTAAAAGTTTTGTTGGAAAAGCATATTCAATCATTTAATCTCATGTTATTTTTTTATATTTAACTATTCTAAAATAAATTTAAATATTTAACTATTTCTTACTACAATGTATTGACACCCTACATAATTTCTGGTACCAGATATTTTTTTCATTAAAATTCCCCATTTGTAAAAAGTTATTCTTTTCAGTAATTTGTAACAAGTTATTAAGGAGATTAAATATATATACTGAAATATATTAGTTTCTAAAAATATTTTAAATTTTAAAGCTTTGATACACCTTGCATCAGTAATATTTTGAATTGTGAATAAAACAAGTAACAAATGAACAAATTAATCATCACATTTTCATTACTAAAAATAAAAACAACAATCATTAAACTAATAATTCAAACATTCCTCAACATTTGCCAAATATAGTAACAAAAAATAAAATCTCCAAATCAATTGAATTATTGAATACCAACCATCCAAAAATAACATCATGCTATAGATTTGTATCTATTCCAAAACAAATCTTAATTGAACAAATTAGGAACATGATTAGGCCACTGAAACTGCTCCATGCTATTACTTTGTGATTGCAAAAAGTTCAAGTTTGATTCAGCCTCAATTGTGGACAAGACATTGAAATTTGATTCAACTTCAAATTGTTGATTTTGGAGACAAGCAATTTGAGTTTGAATTTTGGCTAGCTCAACTTCTGCATCATGGATTTGTTGATACAATTTAGAGACAATCCCAACACATCCATAAACAGGATCTTGAATCCTACATTGTGCTTCTAAATACAAAGTATTTACAGCTTGATCTCGTACATATTCAGGCAATTGCTGCATCATTAAAATTCCATAATGAGATAGATTATATTAAAACATGCAAATTTTTATATAAATTATAATAACATATAACAACTATTCATGTATATATATTTAAAATAATTACAAAATGAAATATGCTGTTTCAAATATAATGCAACCTTAGTTCATAAAAAGAATTTAAATATTTCCGAGATATTAGAATTTGACATCAAACACCACATTCCAAACATATTCTATACGATTTACAATTTTACATTAAGTCATTCTCTTCTCTCAGAATCCAAACTCTTTTGAAAATGGATATATTTTATACGGTGTCAAAATTGTGTCAACATGTCAAAAAAGTTCATTAGAAAAAAATCTTATTTTTTACAACTTTGATATATTTCCAATTTGCATGCTATAATTATATTATATACTCTTGACCAAAAAAAAATTATATTATATACTAATACTAATATAAATTACTAGATACTAAATATTAATATATATATCATTGAAAGTACCTGAAGCATTTTTCCAACATTGCTACCACCATAGATTTTGTGAACATAAGCAAATCTTTGAGGATCATTGGCAGGGAAATAAGGAGAGAAAATGCAATCAGAAGGACACCTTCTTCTTTGACTCTTGCAAGCTGCACATCTACCATAAATCATGATTTCCAAATCTTTGTATAAAAGAAAAAAAATCCAAATATAAAATTTCACACTAAAGAAAGATTTTCTTTTCTAAATGTAAAGAGAAGAAAATCTTGCACAAAATTTTATGAATGATTTGCTAAGGGATTGTAGTATATTTGTATTGTAGATACTAAGTTTATTTAGGAAATGTTAACGGCTATATTCTAATGTTTAAGAAGGAAAGTTTTGTGTATTAAGTGTGAAATTCATAGAGGAGCATGGATTAAGGCAATGAGCATGAATTTGGTATTTAGAATAGAAATTAGAAATAGAAAGGCAAGTACATAAATACATGATGCGTTGACACCATATTTTGTACTCCTTCTAATGAATTTAATTTTAATTTAGCTGTTTACATATATGATCATACAAAATTGAAATATCATTTTAGCAAACAATTGAAATAAAATTAAATATCTAAAAATAAATGTAAAAAATAAAATATATATATATATATATATATATATATATATATATATATATTTGACTCACACAAACTAATAAAATTTGATTGGGAGTTGATAGGCAAGATAGACAAGAGAGATCGGGCTAATGGCCTAGCTCGAAGCTAAAAAGTTAGATTAACACTTATAGGCATGTAAATCCCAAATAAGTTATTAAAAAGCGGCATATAGAATTCATTAGGAAGATATTCCACTATAGAGAACTAATATTTTTTTTGTTAAGATAGAAAACTAATTTTTTTAAAAGAAAGACTATAATTAACAAGTCAATCGGTATTTTTATTTCTCTTCCGCCATGTGTGACGAACTTCAACTTGTCATTCCATTCCTTGGTGCGACTCCTCCAATCAATATAAATTTTAATTTTTTTGTCTTTCATCTATACCTATATATAAAGAGGATAGGTGAGTTTGGAGTGACTTTTCATAATGACAATATTACCCTTCAGTAATATATAAAGAGGATACATGAGTTTGAACTGATTTTTTTCTCTTTCCATAATTGCCCTTAACTTCCACTTATAATAACACAATAGTAACTACACAATTTATTTTTCTCATTAAATATCTCTCTTTTTAGGCGCGTAAGTTAAACACAGGCATGTGCGGAACGCGCCTGCTTCGCCCGCCAGTGTTCATAAAAAATTTGGTGCTTGTTAAAATAGTATCATCGTACGTCAGATTGTCTTACTCCTATAGTCCCCACACACGTACACGTATAAATGATGCAAATTTTTTAATTAAAATAAAAAATTTAATTCCAATTAAAAGTAGTACTAGTAGTATATAGAGCAATATTTTTGACGAAAAGTAGTAGTTCTAGAAAACAAAACGGGAATACGTGAACATAGACAAAAGTCCATAACAATCAACCAAAATATGTTACCTAAACACGTTTTGCACAAATAAATCATTTGACTGTGTTATAAAAATCACCATTAGCTTGACCAAAACTAAAAATAACCATTTGACTATCTAAAAATAAATCATCAAAAAGGAAAATTAAAAAAATATCATTTGACTAACATGAACCAAAGCGTGGCCAATGGCCATAAGTGATAAATAAAGAAACCATTCGACTAATGAAATATCACTATTCTCGAATAGATTAAGTGGAAATAATGTTAAGAGACAAATTTATTTTTTTATATTATATTATAGGTATAATTTTTTTAGTAATTAATCTATTTGAGAATAGTAATTCATGCTGATATTAATCGTTAATTTGACTTTCGTCTCTTTCATAATATTATTATTTTTATTATGTTATAGGTGTAAAATTTTACCGTGATTAATCCGTCATAAAATTTATTATATATAAGACAAATTTTCTATTTTATTCAAATTTTTTCTATAAAATCAAATCAACATATGTTATAATTTCTAATCCAAGCAGCCAACCTAAATTGACCAAACATCACACACCCTCTAATTTCAACAACCATAATTGTGTACACATATAAATAAAAAATATCTTATGTGAAAGTTGCATATATTAATTGTTGTGTACACATTTCTTAATTTCATTTCCAACAATATGGCATTGCATTTGTCAAATATCTTTGGGTGCTTCTCTGAGTCTTCACCACAATCAAAAAACTACACATGCAACGGTGATGTTTGTGTTCTTAGAAAAACCTCAAAGGAAGAAAATCTTGACAAAAAATCACCTAACATCAATAAGCAAAAGCAAAGTCCTAAGATTTCATTTTCACGTTTTTCTATCAAATCTTCTCCAAGGGATCACACTTCTGAATAGTAATGATTCTTCTTTAGACAGGTTGATTAATTAGTTGGTGTTATATATAGAATTTGTTCCATTTATATAGTTGAAATTTTTGTTGTTATTATTAGTATATATATTCATATGTATTGTGATAGTTGAAGATGAAATTGGATGGAGGCTACAAATTGTAGCATTTTAATTATTTTTCTTCCTATTATCAATTGATATATATATATATATATATATATATATATATATATATATATATATATATATATCTTACCTTATTCTATCTTCATATTTATGTGATTTGAAATTTTAATCTCTTAAGGTGTCCACATGAAATAATTGTTCTTTTTTTTTTTTTAAGAAGAAGAAGTTTATTATTATTGATATTATTATATTATTACTACTACTTTTCATATATACAGAGGAAAACATTATTGCTTTATATTTTAGTTGTTGCTTGTTAACAACTTAAAGTAAATTTTTAGGAATTGACAAAAAGAAAAAAGAATGTAAGTTTTTAGGATTGGAGAAAATAATATTTGTTTTTGGTCTTAATCCTCTCATTCTTAAAAAATAAAGGTCATAATAACTTGCAGTTCTTTCAAAATACAAGAAAATATGATTAAATATTGTTCCGGTCAACCTTCTGATATCAAACTAGAGTACTATCAATCGTTTAGAGCTTAATGAAGTCCATTAATCGATTATCGAATCCACTTTGTTTGAAATAAAGAAAACTCGTAAATATTTGCAGATAATCTAATTGATGGATTCTCGTGCGGATATAAATCAATCATGAATAGTATATTTATGTAACGGATCGAAATGGTAATTATTTGTATTTGTGTAAATGTGAAATCGTCAACATAACTTATATTAAATTGCAACGTATATGGGAGGATCTAAATCCTAATTGATATTCTTATATACTTACACTTGAAATTGAACTCTAACCAACATAATTAAAAAACTCAAATCTCAATTAACAAATCATGTTGGTTAGTTAACGAAACTAATATACTATCTTAAAATGTTGCCGAATACAACTAAGAGATGTAACAGTATCTCTTATACTCCATAAATGTACAAATTACAATCACATGAAAAATACAAAAATATGGAGATAAACATAAATGTATGATGAATGAAAGGACAAGGTACTGATCCCAACTACCAAACCATGTTAGAATTTTCAATTTTGTCACGTGAATTATCTTCTAAGATAGATTGTGATAAAACATTTCAAGAGACAAAAGTCGCGAAATGTTTTATATCACAGTGAATATATCAGAATTACAGTGATCCACAGTCATTTTCTAAAAGTCATGTGTAATTTTTGAAAAAATATAGTAAATTACCGTGATTCTATCATATCTACCGTACTACCAAATATTGGCTTAGTGAGTTACCACTAATTTCATCAAGGTGTGTGGGCCTAGTTTGTTACCTAAGCATTGGTCTGAGAACAGAAAAAAAACATTCATGGTTTTGTCCTTCTCAAATATTTTCTGCTGCCCCTATGAATCTTCTAGTCTAGGAAGGAATCCAAACCATTCATAGTTGTTTAAAATGGCCATGCTTGCCTTCAAAAGAACATAAAAAAGACATCTGGTAAAGCATTCAAAGAGTGTTTTCGATTTTGAATAAACTAACAATAAATTGATCGAAGTGACAATGATTTTAGCTCTCTTATTCATGTGGTCAGGGATTTAATGAGAAAATTCACTTTTAGTCATTGCTAATAGCGGTGGTAACTTCATATCAGTATCATGATAATAATCCAATAAGAATATAGTTGTATCAACAATGCTTTACTTTTTTTATGACAAGTTATTTTCTTATTTTTTGGTACATCCACAAGTTACTTTCTTATCTTAAAGTCAAAATATTTGTAACAAAATGTTTACAATTCTTTAAATGTAACTTTATTTAAAGGCACAAATATAACTACTTGGAAAAAAAATACTTAAAAAGGCACAAATAAATGTGTCTAAATCTTGAAACCCAAAACAAAAATGTCTAAATCTAAATGCCTTACCTTGTTTATGAGGAGAAAAAATGGCTTACCTAGTTTATGTTTTATATGCCTAATGAATGGGTGTGTGTCTACATCAATTGGTCGAGTGTAGCTGCCATTAGTTATTTATGTTTATGTGCCTTGAAGCCTTCCAAATATAAAAGTTGGAAGTGGGAACCACCATATATTTTTTGGTTACAGCCACCATATAATTTATGTTTGGTTTCATCATTTCATGTAACTTTGTTCAATGTCCCTAAATGGCAAACTTGTTTAGTACTCAAATTATGATCTTTAGCTCCCATGATCCCACAATTGGCTCCACTTTATGATTGTTAGTCTCTTTTCTCTATTTACATTCCCTAATACTTTCAGCTCTCCCCTAATCTTCCCTATATGTTAATACAAAACTTAAAATTGGACAGGAATCAAGTAGCACAAATGCTTTCAATATTTTTAGGGAAAAATAAATAGGTCTATCCTATAAAGACGGGCTAGAGTAAACACCAAGAGTAATTTTCCCATATTTTTAGAGTCTACCTAGAAAATAACACAGCATAAGAAACAGAAGACAAGGTGCATAATTTCAATTTTCGAAGGTCGTACGGTATTTAACCTGAATTTTGATGTAGCGACTCGGTAGGGTAAAAGTAAAACAAGAAAAAGCAAATGTGCTCTTGCAATAGTGACATGTAAACATTTCATGTACAGAAAAATAACAGCAATATGGACTAAAATGTGGTGCGCCTTCTCCGCCAAATCAGATAAACAAGTAATTTGCGAAATGAAAATCTAGGCAACTCAATTTCATCCATAAGTAATGCATGTACAAGACATCAACATTATATTTTGGCATCTAATGAAAAATCTAAGTAACATTTCATCATAATAATCAATTGACCCCTTGATATTTTCTATGGGGTTTTCAAACACCATGATAGTACATACACATGCTGCAGTGTCTCGGTAATCGTCATCAGGAAAAGATGGAAAGGTTTTAGAGCAGGTTTCGGAGCTATTTTCTCCCAAATCTACCCAAGTCTTTGAACATAAGGAAACTCATTTCGAGTCACCTGGTGCTGAATCCTACATAACAAATCTTCTCCAGCACATGGTATCAATTTCATCCCTTCTTAAAGTAACTAAGTAGTAACCTCTTCCTCAACTTTATGAATCAAAAACAATATCCAATGACAGTAGCCGAAATTCAATCAGTCAAATTCTTGCAGAAACATGCACATCAGAATTGGAATGTTGTGTCATAGCTGCAAAGCCAGGTCTGGTTGCTGTGAGTCAACATGTACACCAGAAGATTGTTTTGCAGGGGACCCAGGTGATTGGAAATCAATATTCAAATCAGGAGGAAATGTTTCTTGTTTCTGTCTTGGTTGACTATGAGGCCGAACAGCTTGCCAAGGGGGCTGCATTTGAAATCTTGATAGGTCGGAAGCTGCGACTTGTTGAGGGAAAACCATAGGTCGGTTTGGAAATTGTGAAACACCAACTGCGTGCATGTGTTGAGATACAAGTGCCTGAAATGGAAAATTGTTCTTCTCTGACTGGAAAGGCATTCCACCAGGAGGAAACTCACCCCTAATTCGTGAAAGATGCTGCTGGAACTCTCGGGTTGGGTTGTACAATGACTCAGCAGAAATCTGACTTTTGGGTGAGCTAGAATTTTCAGGTCCTTGTTTAAACCCTGCAGCTCCTACAGACATCCATGCACGAGCAGCTGCTGCCGAGGCATTGCTCAAATCTTCTCTCCGTCCAGGTGGAACTGATGGAGTCGCTGGTGGAGTTTCGACAGGGGAATGATTAGATGAACTAGAAGCCTGCTGCTTTTGAGCCTTCTCGGCTAACATTCTCATCATCTGAACTGGGTCGCTAAGACTCTGCTCTTGCCCATGGGTAATAAAGGGAGCTGATCTGCCCGTCTGAGTTGATGTACTTTCAGATGATGGACCAGTCATCCGTCTATTGAAACTAGAATTCCTGATTTTTCCATTTGGTAACTCTCCACTAACAACTACATTAGCATCTGGCTGCTTGAAAGGCATAGATGTTAAAATGTTCATGTTACTTGGTACCATCTCTCTAGGTTTAGAAACAGCTGCAGGAGCATTACTTGTAAGCTTTGCAACTAGACTGGCATTGTTCTGATCGCTTGAGGGTAAAGAGTTCAACTCCACTTGTTGCAAACCCTTATTCTGAGACTTGCCAACATTCCTGGTTTGGACATTTGATTGCTGACGAGTGAGATTGATAGGAGCGTTCGGTCTTACTCCAGTAGAACCAAACAATGATTGTTTTCCTTCTGATGCAAGTCCACAACCAGGGCGTACTGAAGGCTGTCTACCCTCAAACATCGGTTCATTTACAGGATGCTCCAAGGTGGATTCTACATTCTTACCATTTTTGCTGAGGTTTGGTAATTTAGTAGTAGACTGCAACTTTGTTGCCAGACTAGGTTGTTTCGGGACACGGTTATCAAGCATTAATACTGGGGTTGGAAGTGGTTCATACTCCCCAACCCAACCACGACCAAATTTACAGCCAGATGGCAGTGCCTGTTGAATCTTCTGGGAAGCTATTCTCCAAGCAGTAGGTCCTAGAGTTGCAGCAAAACGAGCCAAACTCCTGGCATAGGAATATTCAGCTTGAAGTCCAACCTGTTGCCAAAAAAAAGACATTATTATTAAATGCTTTGAGCAAGAAAAAAAAGCTAAAGTATTCAAGGACTAAACTTCACCCCTTAAGATACATACAGTAACTAACTGCTTAATTTCACTCTCAAACGTCGTAAATATTGAATCAGATCTAGTAACTGGTAGATTAGCCATATTATAAGTAGCGCGGCGTTCATAATCTTGCACAGATGATTTCCTTCCCATCTTGGAGGGAAGGCTTTTCCCTGAAATAATTCAATAATAAAATAAAACGAAAAATAGTCAGATGTTATATTAAGATGCTACGTTGGGATTATGCAGAAAATGAAACAGTGACAACACCGTGTAACTGATCAAATGGAGAGTTTTGTCTCTTCTGGGATACCTGAAATAAATTCTTCTGCTTTCTCTTGATTTACGTCGAAAAAGAATGCACTCCCCTCCACAGGGACATCCATGTTGCCAGGCCTTTCACAGAAGATACCTTGAATTGGATGGGAAATTGGCAGTACATCTCCAGTAGTAGCAAGAGTTGCACCAGAGCAGAAATCAGAGCCAACAGGTTCCTGCGAAGCATAACCAAGTGGCCTTTTTGCTGGCTTCTTACCTAAGGAATTGGATTTTGTTTTTTGTTCAGATTTCATCTCACTCTGAGAGCGTTCTAAGTTGATCCTTAACTTCTCAAACTTCTTTCTAGCCAGTTCTTGTATTGAACGTGCCTGTAACAAATACAGGGATCATTTAGCAAGCACAACCAAATGGTTAGTTGCCATATTTTTCAAGCAAAGCAAAGGCAAATAATCATCTTACCTGTTTGTGGTATATAGTATCTGACGAATTGTATTGCATTGCATTTGAGCAAATCAAAAATACATCACTCTGCATTCAACAATTACATTTGAAGGTCAGTAAATAAATTTGTTTTTTTAATACATCGTCAGGAAGGTGCCATCTATGTGCAGTTTAAAATTGATTCAGATGATAAAGCAAACAAAAGCTCGGGATTTTAATGAAAATAAAGGGATCCTTAGTGACGTAACAATTTGTTGAAATTCTGGAATACTGTGATGATGATAACTGGTTGTCTACAAAGAAAAACAAATAATAGATATAATTGTCTTCTCCTGCATCCCTTTTCATCTAAAAGAGGGTCCATTATATCACTATTGCCTACAACGGTAAACCTCTAGAAATTATAGTCCAATATATCACTGGGCATAAAATTGTTTTTGTAGATTTGAGAGTGAAGATTTGATGGCAGACCATGCATCATAAGGTATACCATATAGGCATTGCCTTTGCTTTCCAAGTAAATCAAGATTTGCCACCTAAAATCAACTAAGTCAAGCACATCTTTTCATGCATTGTACAAGTTTACAACAACCAGAATAACACTAACGATTCACAAAGCATAGAGGTGACACACAAAAGATGATAAATAGATGAAGGTGGGTGATACTATACATCATTTTTTGTATGCAAATGTCTGGTCTGCTCGTAACTTAATTTAAGCAAGATCGTACAAGTCAACAACAGCCAAACCTTTTTTCCACCAGATGGAGTTAGCTTCAAAGAGTTATCGATGGTCCTATCATGCATTATGTCCAAAGATACAGTTAATCTCTAAATTTCTCATAATGATTTGACCTATATAGTTCTTAATCACCCTTTACCTCTTAATTATTGGACTATATACCATCTGGCCTGCTCTCTTTGCCGGTGTTTCTACATTTTTTTCCCATCACACCCAAACCACCTAAGACGGGATTCTACCATCTCTAAAATAGTGGCTACCCTAATTTTCTCTATAATTATTGTATGTTGAATCCTGTTTTTCCTAGTGTTTAAGCAAGATCATACCATGACAGTGAAATTTTAGGGCTCTATGATCCGAAGAGCTAAGCTGCAATACTACCCACCAAGTTAAGAAGACTATCAATTATGATTAATCAATGCCAAAATAGACATGTTACAAACAGACCCAAAAAATGAATATACTCTTCCACCTCCGATGTCAATGTTGTCACCAAATCCCAACCAATCATTAAGATTGAACAAACACACTCATACAGTAAAACTTATAACTAAAGCTAAATTTAATAAGATCCCCATTAATATTATATTTCTATAGATTTTGCTGTGAGTATCTCTCAAAAACACACAAACCATTACTGCCGGTTGCATGCTCTAGTCAGCATCCTGAATGACTCCGTTTTATCTCATACTAACCAAACAGCCTCTTGCCCACAACCCACATATACTACTAGTAAAAGCAGCGCAAGAATCATAGTCAGTATAGAATACCAGTATAATCATGTTGCAAAAACAATCAAAATTCATGGGTACAGTCAATACATTTTAACACACCTCAAATTGTTCTAATGTAGTATAAGATCCATTTGCCAATTTCTTCCTCACGGTGGCAAAGTCCATGGGATTATCAATGACATCGTGATAATCAGGAAGCTGCAAAGAGAAAAGGAAGAAAAAACTGAATTCCCAACCCAGATTGCATTCCAATAACAAGACAAACAATTTACAGGAAGAAAAATCCACACACCTCTTCCGGATCAACTGGCTCTGCATAAACACCATATGTATCCTTCCTGCCATCATCCAAGTCAAGAAAACAAACACCATAAAACACGGCATCACCATGAAACAGAATATAAAAGCATTCACCAGAGATGAAATCATAAATATAAACAAAAGAAAAACCCCTTACTTCTGAAGCTTGTCAAGGATCAATTCAAGGGTCCTTTTATCAGGCAACGGAATTTCGGATTGAACCTTCAAAGGGGTACCTAACAGTGAAAACAAAAAACCAAGATGAGAAACTCAACAAAGTAAGCAGCAGTAACAAAAAAACACAACATACCCTCCACTAACTACCCTTCAATATCCAACACGTTTCATCAAAATCAAAAAATCATAAGTAAGAAAAGTGAGAAATTTAAGAATTACAAACGAAACAACAAATCAGAAACACAAACCTGTAACAGAGTGGAGCCCTCTTGAATCATCTACTTTTATGCCCTTTACCTGTCACAACAGAAACCACACACACCAAGAAAAACACACACAATTAATAATGTGGTAATAATCTTAAACCGTTAAAAAGGCAAAAACTATAACAAAGACTTAGATGCGATTAAGACATGGACAGAGACATAACAAACAATGCGTAGTTTAAGGTTATAGTTATTATAGACACATAGTTATATAGATAGATATAGAGAGAGAGAAATGAAACCGTAATCAAAGAAACTCTACATGTGTGTGTGTGTGTTAGTTTTTGACAGTTGACCCGTTAGTTATCTCTCTCCCAAAATCCCGACATAGACAGAGAGAGTGAAAGAGAGAGAAAAACCTAGAGAGAGAAACAAGATATAAATTGAATAATGGACCAATTAGTATCATTCATCTCACAACAACAACAACAAAAAATCTCAGTGATTTCAGCTGAGCTGGACACAAACACATTCTTTCTTCCCTCCCCCACAAAATCATTCAAAACTTTCAGTGTCCCTCGAATTAGTTGGTCTTTTGAGTCGGATACCGAGTGTCCCTCAGATGAGTCGATCCTAAGCCAGATACCGAGTTTTTAAGATAAATCCCTCGAATTAGTCGGTCTTATAGCCAAGATACCGAGTCTTAAAATAAATAAAAAATCATACAAATTCAAATGCATTTTCATGTTCACTATTTATTTATTTTTTTCATTTTTCATTTTTTTATTTCAATTTTCATACCTCACCCCTTTCAGCTACACGTTCTTCTTCTTCTTCATCATCATGTTCCTCTGCATTTTCAATCCTTTCTTCTTCTACTACTACTTCTTCTTCCTCTTCTCTTTCTTCTTCTTCATTTTCATTTTCTTCATCTTCATCAACCCTATCTTCATTTTTTCTACCAATTTTTCTTTTATCAGAAACAGGCGCGTGTTTAACACGCGACCTACCGCGACTATGCTTTTCATCATCATCAACTTCATCTTGTTCTTCTTCATCTTCATCCACACCTTGATTGAGCTTCTCAACAAGCTTCAACTTCTTCTTCTCACGTCTTCTTTCATCTTCATCATCTTCTTGTTCTTCATCTTCATCTTCTTCATCGAGGTAATCATCATAGTCTATGATATTATACCTCACATTTCTCCGTCGACGGCTCCGTCGTAGATCGTTTTGAGAAGTGGTTGTCGGAGATTGACCGGAACGGCGAGCTAGATCTGCTTTAGAAGGTCTTCCTTTCTTCTTCCTTCTCACGATCTGACCCATTTTTGTTTCTCTCTCTAAAAATCTCTTTGTTTGTTTGTTACTACCTCTCTCTCTCTCTCTCTAAAACCCTGTTTGGGTTTCTCTCTCTTGCTTTGCTTTGGGTTGTTACATTATTTTTCGAGTGTGGGGGGTGCTTTGGCTTTTTTCGTGAGGTTCAGTCTAGTCCGAGGCTTGGTTTCTAGGCATGGACTTTAGGTTCGGATCAGGTTGAGTTTTGTGTGTGACTCTAACACTCTTTTCTTTTACTATTCTTTTTACTCTTTTTCTACTTGGCTTAATAATTCTCAGGTGAATTTATTTCGGTAGGTAAGGATATTGCATTATATTTGTATTGGTTGGAGTTCGAACTCCGATTTATTCCATGTATCTACTTTGAGAGTAAAATTCTTAGTCATTAGGCTACTTGACAACAAAAATAATATTACTCTCATCATCGATTAGAATTTCACATTTTAACGTAAATAAATGGATATCTTAGTTGGTAGAAAAATTGCATGATACATAAAAGGGTTAAATATGTTTTTAGTCCCTACTTTTTGCGAAATTATCAAGAATAGTCCCTACTTTTTAAAAATGGTCCAAAAAAACCCCAGAAAATATTCCGTTATCCAAAATAGTCCCTGCCATCTATTTTATCCTAGTCATCAAACGGATTGATGACGTGGCATATGGTGGGACCCACTATTTTATTTGAGTTGTCACCTACATGGCAATTGTTATAAAAAGTATGATTATTCTTGACAATTTCGTAAAAAGTATGGATTATTCTTGACAATTTCGTAAAACGTATGGACTATGCTTGACAATTTCGTAAAAAGTATGGACTAAAAACATATTTATCCCAAAATTAAATCAAATCAAACAAAACTTAAGTTTTGTAAAAATAAAAATAAAATAAGAATAAACTAAGTTACTATATAAATTTCGTTGATTATATTATACATGCAGTATATGTTCTACGAAATTGTCAAGAATAGTCCATACTTTTTACGAAATTGTCAAGCATAGTCTCTACTTTTTACGAAATTGTCAAGAATAGTCCCTACTTTTTACGAAATTGTCAAGAATAATCATACTTTTTATAACAATTGTCATGTAGGTGACAACTCAAATAAAATAGTGGGTCCCACCATATGTCACGTCATCAATCCGTTTGATGACTAGGATAAAATAGACGGCATGGACTATTTTGGATAACGAAATATTTTCTGGGATTATTTTGGACCATTTTTAAAAAGTAGGGACCATTCTTGATAATTTCGCAAAAAGTAGGGATTAAAAACATATTTAACCCTACATAAAATAGATCAAATGCATCAAATTTTATTTACCTAAATGGGTCCTATGAAAAAGATTAGAGGGAGTATTATTTAAGTTTAAGTCGATTGGATTTCGAGACTCATTAAAATTGGGACATATCTCAAAACTCGACCCAAACTGACAAAGGTATTTACAAATCACTTATTAAAGAGGTTCTCATATTGGAAACAGCTTGAGTACGTCACTCTCAAATATTATTAGTTGGTTTTTTTTTAATCTATCTTTTTATAATTTTGGGTTATTTATTCATCAATCAATGAAAATAAGTCATATACAAACTTAAGGAAAATGCTATTTAGTAAGAATTTTTTTATAATTTTGTTGTGAATACGACATGTAAAAGTAAATCCACTTAGGCAGATCCCAACTTATTAGTTTAACAATTTCATATAGTTTAAGAAATGTATTTAATGTTAAAAATAAAATATGAGTTACTTTACAAAAGTATCATTCATTAATTAAATAATATGAGAAGATAAATAAAAGAATTTTTAAAATAAAAAAGAAAGATAGAGTAAAAGGAAACATCAATAGTCTCATAAGTCCTAGCTCAACTGACAAAAATATCGAAATTGTTAGGCCGGACGTCGTGACCCAGATCGAACCCGGAATCGCACAATTATATGTGAGTTTAATTTCAGTGGATTACCGTTTCATCTCAGACAAAAAAAAGGAAACATTAATGCTTTATTGATAAGCAAAAAACCAATTTTCAAATTCATTAAATAATCGGTATATATTCTATAATTATAGATCAAATACATTAATTATTTAATAAATCTGAAATCTCGTTTATAATAATGGTCAAATGAAGAATTATGCTAATTAATAAAGTCCAAAATAGAAGGAACAAAATTATTAAAAATTACAAAAAGGTGTTGGTAGATATTAAGGTATTCAAATATGAACATTTTATCGATAGTTAGTTGGTTCAGTGATGATTGACGTTAAATTTGGTAGGAAGGACCACAATTTGATCCCCTACAATTGTAATTGGGAGAGGACTGAAATCACTTGATGGCGGAACTAATCCCCGAATAAGATTAGGCGGTCCAGTGGACTAGATATCGGTGGGGTAAACATAAAAAATGAAAATTTTGTACATACAAAAACAAATTTAAAATGTTCAATACAAAAGTTTTAAACAATTAGTCCAAAAAAAAAATCAAGAAAATATTATACATTTACCTCCTTAACATATATATTTAAGGTTCTCGTTAGCTTAACTTAGTTGATAGTGACATTGTATTTAATATATATGAATTCGTACCCCAAACACTTCACTTTAAGAGTGAAATTCCTACCTGACAAAAAAAAATCATATATTTTTAGGACATTTTAAGACAATATTTCTATATCGTTAGCTAATGCTCTAAAATCACTCGAAAAATCATTATTTTGGTTCTTTTTTTTTTTTTTTTGACAAGATTATTTTGGTTCTTGAATATGCAACTCATTGTCACATTGCTTCTCAAATGTATCAAAAATTCAAAATTGTATATCAATCTACAAATGTCTTTTTTATTAGTCATTTTGTTATAAATTCTAGTTTTAGAAGTTGTAAATTTACTCTTAGAACATTTATTTAATTGGTAAATTTAATCCATAAAATTAATATTAAATGAAAGATTGGAAAATCCACAAGTTCTAACTCAATTAGCAAATAAATAATAAAATTATTAGATCGAATGTGATGACCAAAATTCAAACTCCAATTTTCGAATTTATAATAACTTTGTGATCATATCTAGCTAGGCCAAAATCACTTCATCATCATTATTCATATTTTTTAATAGTAATTTTAAATTTTGTATGTTGGCGTGAAACGGCGTTGCTGAATGGAAATGACGGCGTTTTGTGCTGCCCGTTGCCCGGAACTCCCTTGCGTGTCCCTTTGCCTGCTGACCGTATATTCCGTCATTTTTACTTTTCTTTACACAAAACGTTATCTTCAATGGCTCACACTTCTGGCGCGTAAATCCCACTTCCTCTTAAACATAGATTACTTGTGGCGCGTAATTAATCATACTTAAATTTTATTTATAGTATTTTATTTTTTTGTCAAACTTGAATTAGTATCTTTTTTGTTACACTACCAGTTCTTAATTTCAGTCAACCCAATAACCATAATTAATTGCATATTTTACATTACATGTAAGGAAAGTAAAATAAAATAAACAGTTATTATTTTATTTTATTGGGTTGCTTGTTAATGTTTTATATATATATTTTGGGTCCGTTTGAATTGACTTATTTTTTAGCTTAAACGACATAATTTATGCAAATAATTAAGCTTTCGCGTGTTCTTATAAGATTTTCGAGACAATTTAACAGCTTATGAAAATACAATTTTGTTAGTAAAAACTTATAAATTAACCTAAAAATTAATTTATTTGCATAAAGTATTTTCATAGACTTTAATTTAAAATAAGTTAACTCCAGACATACCTAAATCAAAGAGATTAACAAAAAGGAGAAATACTATTAACACTAACAACCAACCCCACAAAGCATTAGCTAACAAGTTATTGAGCTGAGAAGGACAAAGATATTAACTAATCACAAGTTTCTTTCCCTTAAAATATGGTTAAAAGATAAATTTCATAGTTGACTTCTAGACTCAATGATTTACTACCATTACAAATAAGTGGAACATCATGGTGAAAGTGAAGGATTTGCATTTGCATGCATGCTTGAAAATTGGAGGTTTGAATTGAATCAATAGAATTAGAGGAGGATTTGTATGACACGTTATTTAGTTGAATTTGCCTCTTTAATTCAAAAATAAAATTAAATAGATTGTTTGTTTTTCTTGTAAAAATATTCATCATGTGTCAAGTCACAAACTATTAACGTAGGTAGTTTCTATAAAATTACGTTAATTTTACTTTGAGATGTACCGTAGACAGAATTTCAAACATACATGCATTAATTGAATGTTTACATTTGCATTCGATTTCAACAAAATACGGTAAAAAATCACACCAACAAAGAAGCACAATTTTGGAACTTTTGATTTCGCAATGAAAAAATGTGAGGATGCGATAATTTGCTTGTAAAAGTTATTCAAAACATACGTTAAATAATTATTCATTGTGTTTTGTAATGTGATTACTAGGAATGTAGAGTATGTCACAAAATCAAATTGCTTTTGATTGGCAATGCAACCTTATAACTCTTAAAAAGATTGCCATATATTTAGATCTCATAAGATTTGAGAGTTACATTGATAATAAATTGATTTAAGTGATAAAATATTTGTACTCTTTAAATAAGTGGTTATATGTTCGATTTGTAGCTCTTACGTAGAGAAAAAAATCAATTGAAAGAAAATAATTTATAAGTTTTCAAGAGATTAGTTATTATTTTTTTATAAGAAGAGATTAGTTATTATTAAACCACCGTGAAAATTTATATATAATGATTTTTTGTGACAAAAATAATGATAAAAGTAAAAAAATCATGAAGTTAATGGTAACCTTGAAAAAATCATCATGGAGTAAACTAATGCACTAGGGAATGTAAAGAACAAAAAATAATGGAAAAAATTCTATAAAAAAGTAGAAAAACAAAAAGAATATTTGAAATTTCGAAGTATCATAGTGGCGGCAGAACAAGATCATGTGGTTAGATTTAATTGATGAAATTCAACAAAGTTTGAAAGGGATGGCCATGATCCAATGTTGTTAGTCCACTCCAGTCTAATCTCGCATAAGCACTTTTGACTAAACAACCACTGAAACTAAAAATAGGTTTCACACCCTTTGAAATGAATGTAGGAGAAATATGTCATTTTATACTTGTGATTGGGTCTACAGAGTGTGAAATTTGAGACCAGAGGCGTGAAATAGTGGTGTGGAAAGTCTAAAGAGATGGACGGTAGTGATTGATTCCTTGCGATTTGACGATAGTGATTGGAAGGTGGTGAGGTGGGGCCGAGTTGGGTCACAACTAGAAGCAATTTTGAGGAATAAACACTTAATTTACTCTACTATCTGAAAGTGGCACTCGTTGTTATAAGCCACTAGATTTGGTCTAGTGGTGAGTGGTTTGGGCAGTATGTATGATGTATTTGGTTCGATCCTCTGTTTCATTGTAAACAAAAAAAAATAAAAATAACTTCTATTGGTTATAGTAGTCTCTGAGTTAAGTTTCATTTATAAATCATTTGTAGGTGTTGACATATACTAATTGTTGACTATATTGACCATGATGTGTTATTTGATTTTCAAAAATTTACTCCCTTCATCCTTAATTATAAACAAAAGTCTTTAAAAAAAATCTGACTTTAAATATAAACAAAAGTCAACAAATTCAACTCTATTTAATACTTTTAAATTAAGTTAACAATTAATATTCACATCTTCATTGGATGAAGTCACGTGTTTTCCAAGGAATGGAGTAGTAATTAGGGATGGCAAAAATATCCATACCCGCGGATATCCGCGGATAAAATCCGCCACGGACACGGAGCGGATAGTTTAATGGATATCCACGGGTAAGATAAATGAATATTTTAACTATCCGATAGTTAATGGATACGGATGCAGATTTAATGGTATTCATATCTGCGGATATCCATACCCGTTAGTAAATAAGAATATTATATAAATATTCTTAGTTATCAAATATATAAGAGCCTTTTAAATTCTTTATAGAATTTTGTGATGAACTTTGTTTTGATTAGAAATGAAATGTATGAAATTTTTTCTAAAGAGAAATGTATGGATATTATTATATTTTGGTGAAAAGAAGAAAAATAAATGTGTTGACTTTTGTTGTTAAATTGAAAGTGAAATGTATGAATGTTATTATGTGATAATAATCTTTTCCTTGTTTCTTTAGAAAGAAAATAAACAATTTTTTTATTTCAAGTAATTAAAATAATTTTTTGTACAAGAATCACAATTTTTTTAATTTTTTTTTATTATCCATGGATATCTGTGAATATCCACGGATACTTCAAAATCTATGGATTACCCGCTTGACGGATACCCGCACGGATATGGAGTGGATATGGATATCGTATTTATCCAACGGAACGGACACGGATATCATAATATCCACCCCCACGGATATCCATTGACATCCCTAGTAGTAATCCATACACGTAAAGTAGAGCTGTAGGATGTCTCTTTATTATTCGATCAACATTGTGTAGAATTTGTAAAGTTGCTTGTAGGAAAGAGTAGTAATGTCAACAGGATTGGTGGGATAGTAAAATATTATGAGTAGTTGTATTTGACACTATTATTATGAGTGAATATATTGGGAGTGTGGTACCGTGCGAAGAAGTTGTGGCTGGGGATATGCTGGTCCATGCCACTATCATTTTTACATATAACTAGAACTCCTTAATATGTATGAAATTATCAAATGTTGCTTATAAATCAGGCTGTAGGGAATATGTCACATAGTCAAGGACTAAAGTAAAGGTAAATTATACATAAAAGGAAAATGAAACGTCGAGGGACTAAAACGACGAAAAAGAGAATAATACTGAAATTAGTCATCAATTTTTCATCTTCTTACTTTCTTTGTTCTTCAAGTGCATCAAAATTTTCATAATTTAGCAATTTCTATAGGCATTTGCTATAATACACCCACTTATTTTTTAGAAGGTGTGTGTTAGCAAATGATAACTAAAAAGTGGTTAAATACACCCTAAGGATGTTGCGAGTGAGTGTGTATTAACATTCACGTGTGTTGTGTAGTTCACTTTTTTCTTCGAGATTTGGTGTTCAGTGTGTCCCTTGTGTAACCTATGCAAAGCGAACAAGTAAGGAATTGAGTTGCGCGTTCACGCATTCATTTTCTTGTTGGGTTCTAGATAAAATGAATGCATTGGATGGATGCCCGACCATTGAGAAGGAAGGGCGCTTTAGGGATAGTAGTAGGACTAAAGCAAGGTCAATAAAAAGTGAGTTGCGAGCACCCGTTATTTAGTAAAGTACAGGGAAATAACGTTCTTAGCCGCCCCACATAAATAGGCTAAAAAATGCGAAAAATAGTTGAGGAAAAGTGTCTGATTGAGAATCCCATGCTTTATCCCACAACCCACATAGTAAAGAAACTTGACTAGATTGGCATTTCCAAAAGCCACTCTAATTGGCTCGAGTGTACCGATAGCAAAACACTTAGCATTTGCTTATTAGAAAAAGAGCAATTTAAAAAAGGTGTGTGCTCGCGCCTTTTAGATGGAGATTCTAGAGTTGAAAAACTCATTCTAAATACCTTGAATAGTGAGATGATATTATTATTGTTATTTGTTCCACTGTTCTTGTTGATTTTCTCAATTAGTTTTAACTCTCAACAAAGATCATAAGAATCATGTTACAAATAAGTTTCAAGATTTATGAACCATAATTTCAAATTGTCATTAAAAAGCGATCTAAGTTTTTCAATACTATAAATAAACAAAAATCCAAAACATCTTTGCACGTGTTTTATCGCTCAAATCTTGTGAGTCAATTGCTCTCTCTTAAAAGTCTCCTTAACAGACTCAAAGTAAAGTCTATTTCATTAAACTAAGAAAAAGAATTACTTTAGTGCCTTAATCCTCAAGGATCAAAACCTTCATATACGGCATTTGCACACAAAATAATCTATTTACACATATAAAAGCTTTTACTTTGCGCTTAATGCAGCTTTTATTAGTGGGATATACACTACATAGTATTTTGATGTGTCTGCCTCATGTGCTTACAAACCATATATTAAATCAAACCATAAAGAACAAAAGATTTACATACTTTTGTGTATATTGAATGCTTTCGCTTTCAACCAACTAATTAATTGTATATGGATGTCACGTGATAATCAGCTACATAAAAAATTAAAATCATAAAGCTTACAAATGTTAAAAAATTACAATGTCCTAGTTGGATCATTAAAATTTAGCTCCAAAGCCCATATTAAAAATTTTACTTTTGACAATGACAACATCTTTTAACAATAGAATAATAATATTATTAAAATATTAACATGTAATTTTTTATCAATTATATTTACATGATATTTGGAAAGTATTTCATAAGAAGCCAAATAATATATTATTAAGTATTAACTAGAAAATAATTCCAATCAAGCCTAAGATATACATATAATTTAGAAGAAACAAAGCCATCCGACTCCATTCCAAAAAAAAAAAATTACAATCAAAATACAAAACAAAACATAATAAAATGATTTCAACTCCTACACAAAATAGTTAAACCACCAACATATTGGGAGAGTTGACAACATATCTCCTCTTTAAAAATATAGCTGTAATTTAATAATTATAGTCGTTTGTGTAAAAATACGAAGAGCATAATAACTATTTTTTCAAAAATTACCATCTCGATGAATAGTTTCAAAACGAACATAAAAGATGTAAGCCGTATTAGAAAAAAAATAATAACATTAAAATAAAATATCAACTATAAGTGGGTGGAGAATATATTCTAAAGAGTGCTCTTAGCTTCACTAACTATTCTATCAAATCTCTACTTTTTCACGCGTAAATTGACGTGTAACCATTCATTGATAAGTTTTTAGAATTGCTTTAAAACCAAAAACAAGTTCAATATTAAGCAATCACATACACATAGTAATATTATTCCAAGATGGGTTTCAAAGCTTTCTTTGTGTATTCTTTTGTATTTATTTTAAGCTATGGTTTTTCAATGTCTCAAATGGTTCCAGCTGTTTATGTATTTGGAGATTCACTTGTAGATGTTGGAAACAATAATTACTTGACTCTTTCTATTGCTAAGGCTAATCATCGTCATTATGGTATTGATTTTCTTGATCATAAACCAACTGGAAGATTTAGCAACGGCAAAAATGCTGCTGATTTTATTGGTATGTGATTCAATATTCAATTCTCTTATTTGGCTCCTCAAATATATTACTAGATACTATATGATATCTTTGATGATAAATATTTTGTTATTATGGAAATTCCAAAATCATCAAATCTTAGTTTCTATGATCTCATTATTTGCTTTGTATTTGAAAATATAACAAATTATAAATTATAATTAACTTGCTAATTAATCAACTAATTTTAATTAACACTTAGTACTATGTATGTTAGTCTTACTTCGCGACCGAATTCTGAATTATGAGTCTCCTTTTTCCGGAAAGCAGAGGATTAATAAAAAAAACATATGTATGTTACTCGTAATCTCCAATTAGTAGTCTATTGGATAGATATTTTTGATGATCAAAGTAAGCCATATTTCATTTCAATTCTAAGCTTTTTCTTCCAAGAAACTCATGCATGTGATTGGGTTGATTTGGTGAACTAACAACGAAAAAAACAATACTATTATATGGTTGGCCAATGGCCAAAAACAAAACAAGAATGATACGTAGCAAATATTACTTCCTCCAACATTATTTATAAACAGTAGTGATCTTGATATTTTGACATCAAGTAGAAGCAAATATCAACCAATCTTATTCCAAAAAAATAAATAATATATCAACCTATTTTGTTAAATAAAGTTAACTATTTTTTTTAGTAAAAGTGAAAATTGTTTGTCCATAAACACTTATAAATTTTAGTAGTGAATTATTTTTTTCTTCCTTATAATTAATGTGAAAATTAGTACATACATATACTTCCAATTCAAATGTTAATATCGTTATTGTCTTTTGGCTTTTATGTTGATGCACACACTAGTAAAATATTAGACACGTATGGTGACAAGAATAGAGTTTCCAAGTCATTTGTATTTATCTGAAATGAAATAATGTATGATTGCAGGTGAGAAATTAGGTTTGGCAACTTCACCACCTTACCTCTTTTTAATATCAAAGGGCAACAAAAATGAGAATAATGTATCATTCATCAATGGTGTTAGCTTTGCCTCCGCAGGTGCTGGAATATTTGATGGTACAGATGACCGTTATGTAAGTCATATCTTGAACATGAAATTGCGATAATTCGATATTAAAATGAATATAAATTGGTCATTAAAGATTAAAAACAAAATCGAAATTTTTGGAAGATTGACGAATCTCATTTTTATTTTGAGGGATTAAAATTAAAATCCTCTACATTTTCAGAGACAAAAAATGTATTTAATCCAAGTATAAATATCTAAAAGAAATTAAAAATAGGCACACTACAAATTCATTTAATTAAGTATTCTATAAATCCAGTAAAGTTAAATAATTTTGTCAAAAAATAAAAATAAGATGATGTTTTTGGATAATCTTATTCATCTCAGAGGGATGTGGGCCTGTAATAGCAACAGACGTGGGCCTGTAACAGTGAAAGCGACCATTTGTGTCAGCCCAATTAATTTAAAGAAAAAAATTAACATTTTGCGGTGAGCGTGGATCGAACACGCGACCTTCAGATCTTCAGTCTGACGCTCTCCCAACTGAGCTATCCCCGCTTGATGATATTTTTACGTTTGTATTGTATCTATTTGCAGAAACAATCGTTACCGTTGACAAAACAAGTGGATTATTACTCAACTGTTGTGTATGGGGAACTGACACGAGAAATTGGAGCAAGTGCTCTACAAAAGCATCTATCAAAATCAATTTTTGGTGTGGTGATTGGAAGCAATGATCTCTTTGGATATTTTGAGTCATCTGAACTTCGTAAGAAAAGTACCCCACAACAATATGTTGATTCCATGATTTTCTCACTAAAACTGCAACTACAGGTAATAATAATACATAACTCAACACTATGCTATTTACTTTTAGTTATATAGCTTGTACTTAAATTGTTTTTACTAATGTTGAATAAGGAACCTTCAAATTGAATGTGTGTCTAATGATTAACAAATCGGTGTTGATGTTCCTGTTTGTGTGTTTTTACTTATCATACATTACAAGGATGTTTAACTTGCACCAGTCCCAAAAGGTATTTTCTAAGTTACTTTTGAGGAATTGTGTGAATAATTTATTCAACATCAGATAAAAATTAATCACATAAGTAAATTTGAAAGCAAAGTGAAATTAGCTCGTAGACCACTTGCAAATTTAATGTTGTTAGTTTTCATTGGGTATTGGTAAATTTTCCACAATATTTCAAAGACAGTGTTTTTGGTTGTACCTTTCGTAGTAAGAGGCGCATCAGTGGGTTTACTGATACAATCTTGCCGTGATTTCAATAAGCTACAAAATGGAGCTTCTATCTTAATGTGGAAATTCGGCCGTGGTTTTCTGAAAACGCATAAATCTCGCCGCAGAACCAAATAGAGGCTTAGGCTTCACCATTACACAATAGTCCAACTTTGCAAGAAATAGGCTTAGTATAAGTTTACTGTATTTCATTTCATCAGCAGTTTTATTGACGGTGTACATATAGTTGAACCGTAATAATAATGCCATTAGTATATTCTGTTATGCTTGCTAAGAGGATACACTCTTATGTTTTTTCATTTGGCAGCGATTATATGATAATGGTGGCCGTAAATTTGAGATTGCGGGAGTAGGGTTACTTGGATGCTGTCCTGTGTTCAGGCTCAAGAACAAAACAGAATGCGTTGTAGAAGTCAATTACTGGTCGGTTCAATATAACAAAGGTCTTCAATCTATGTTGAAAGAATGGCAATCGGAGAATGAAGGCATAATCTACTCCTACTTTGACACTTATTCCGCCATGAGCAGCCTTATTCAAAGTCCAGCTTCCTACGGTATTACAATGTTATCTTTTTACGAGAATTGTGATTTTGTTTTTATCGGAACTTCACTTGTGTTTGTGCGAGAGTAGTGATATGATGAGTGACCTCTTAAGTGTTGCACTTTATCCTACCGGTTTATCAAATCGAAATTAGTCGCACATATTAATTTTATATAATAACATTTTATGAAATTTGATACTAAAATAGTTTATGAATCCATTTCAGGATTTACGGAGGTGAAAGGTGCTTGTTGTGGACTAGGAGAGTTAAATGCCAGGGCTCCTTGCCTGCCTGTGTCAAACCTTTGTCCCAACAGACAAGACCACGTTTTTTGGGATCAATTTCATCCTACAGAGGCAGCTTCACGTATCTTTGTCGACAAAATTTTCGATGGTTCTTCAACTTACACTTCTCCTATTAATATGAGACAGCTAGTGGCAGCCTGAAGTTAGGAGTTAGCGATTAATTTTTCCCTTCAAAATTCAAATGACAATTTTTTTGTGTGCCATCAAACAAAATTGTAGACAACAACATAGAGGGGGGATTAGTTTAATTATTAATTAATAATAAAGAGGATGGTCTGTAAGAAAGGTGTCGTGGAAAAATATTGTAATACATGGAGGCCATTATTATCTGCATTCATCTGATGGTGATGCCTAATATTAATATGATGAAGATCCTTGTTAAAAACTACAACCAAAAGACTTAGTCATGATGCATCAGGAACTAGAGAATATCTCCTCGAAAAAAAGGTTTAAGTCGCCATTGTCAATATCGAATTTCAACAATTTCTCCATGGCATCCTGCATTAGACATGTCTATTTTGAGTAAATGATATCCAAAATGTAACAATATATATATTTAATTTGACTTTTGAAACTGAAATGATACCTTGTATTCATCTTCTTGAACGGAGATGTTCTCATTGCATAACCTCTCAACAGAATTGTTTTTTGAAACAGCATCCAACACAACTGCTGCTCTTTTTATAATTTCGTCTGGCACGCCTGCATGAATGATGTAGCTTGATCTATCAGAAACTAATAGTGGAAAAAGCAGACTCAACATTATTCATCACATTAATAAAAAAAGTAAAATAAAATAAATTTAAGACTATACTATATTGAGCGTTACACATATCAGATAATGCATCCATCTAATATCAATATTTTTAGTTTCATCTTCAAAGTAAATTTTAGTCCCTATTCTGTATAGTTTATTGTTGACTGGCCTCTTCTGTACAGTTTTCACCAATGAAACATACGTCTAGTAACATATCAGCACACCCTCTCTTCTCTTATACTGTATTGGTTTACGTATGAGTTAAACAGTGAAAAATAGTGTTTAAAAGAGTGCATTAGAGAATGTTACTAATACTCATCTTTATCTTTACTAATTTGGCTTTTGGTCGCGACAACTAATACCTTGTTCGTATTTTTAGATTATCTATCAAGCCCTCTAGAATCAATTTAAGCAGAAGCATTGCCTTAGTTGATTATAGAAAAATCTCCCTGTAACTTGTTGTTTTCCGTTTGGAACCTGGTAGAATTTTTATTCTTAAGCAAACAGGTTTTAAGTATCAATCCCTATATTTCTTGGTTATTTGGGCCCTAGTTCTTATAATTTCTAGTAGCTAAAAGTAAATGGTCCTTATTTTCCACCAAGGATTAATTTTTAATCCCTCTAATTTAAGGTGTGGCGATGGTGAGGTCTAGATTGCCGACAAAGGCAAGGGATGGGCTGTGAGTCGTGATAGAACAATGTCAGCAAACTGTGTGGGATCCCACATTGGATGATATATGACTGAATCCGCCCCCAACCTATAAGTAACTTCCCTGTAAAAAATTAACTATAGGGAACAAAATCTCAAAAACTCAAGTAAGCACAACTATAGGAATAAGAACTAAAGGCACCCTTAGACCATGTATATTTATTTATCAGTGACTCATAGAATGGCCTAATTTCATTATGATTTTACCGATATATATCACATGTTCATTTTTAAAACTTAAAACCCAAGATTCTACTCACCTGTCTGCGCATCCCCACATTGCGTTAGAGTAAAATTAAAAACCTTAGCATTTACAATGAAATCAACATACACAGACATTCAAGCAACACACACACAGAGGAGATGTTTCAAGTGAGAGAAGTTTTAAAATGAGAGGGTCATAGGGTTAAATCTCAGTCATTAGATTAATTAAATGGTGTAGATTAGATTGTAAGTTTAAGGAAGTCATGTTCAACGTTTCTTCTTCCTTCTTAGTGTCTCTTCTCATTCTTATATAACAACAACCGGTGAACATTGACCATCTTCTTTCTTTCAATCCTTCCAACTTGCTTGTCTCTCCATCATTGTTTCAATCTGGTTCTACACACTCCCAACCACATAGACCCTCTCCCTCTATTCTCACCGCCAAGAACGCAGCCAACATCTCTCTTCTCTTCCAATTCTTCGACGACGACCAACCGAGAAGTTGAACAACTTGTGTCTCTAGTCCTATTCATCTATACAATTCTGCTCCCTGATTTCTTTGCCGAGAAGTTGAACAATTCTGCTGTAATTACAAATTTGCCAGCAAAATTGTATAGATGAATAGGACTAGAGAGGCAAGTTGTTCAACTTCTCGGTTCGTCGCCGTCAAAGAATTGGAAGAGATACATTGGCTGCGTTCGTGGCGGTGAGAAGAGAGGGAAAGTGTCTGTGTGGTTAGGAGTGTGTAGAACCAAGATTGAAAGGATGGTGGAGAGACAAGCAAGTTGAAAGGATTCAAAGAAAGAAAATGGTCAGTGTTCAATAGTTATTGTTACAGAAGAATGAGAAGAGACACTAAGAGGAAAAAGAAGAAACGTTGAAGAGAAAGTCAATGAAATGAACTCACGTGACTTCACTTAAACTTACAATTTAATCTACACAATTTATTTAATCTAACGGCTTAGATTTAACCCTCTCATTTTAAAACCCCTCTCACTTGAAACATCCTCTCTCTCTCTCTCTCTCTCTCTCTCTCTCTCTCTCTCTCTCTCTCTCTATATATATATATATATATATATATATATATATATATATATATATATATATAATTGATCAGGTATTATCATTTTTAAAAGTAATCTTGTAAATTACCTGCAAGCAATGCACAGTGCAGCCCTGCAGGATTCCCCAAACAACTTGTGTCATTTCAATCCATATTTCAATTGATATCAAATACTAGTAGTAAAGCAAAAGTATACCATAGCTATGATGCACATGCCCTGGGACAAGTCTGCAGCAATATGAAAATAAGTTAATAACAAAGCTGAAATCTCCTCAGATGCAGAACCATTTTAGTTCCATACTAATTTAAATAATTAGTGCAAGGATGTCATTGAATGCATTGAATACAATCACTCATGCACATATTATTGTATATTAGGCTATTGGCTATAATATTAGGATGGGAATGTTGAACAAATGTATGCTCAAATATATAAATTTCGGCTTTCAGTTTCCCATATCCAGTGTCTTCCATAAAAAGGTTTGCATTTTATTAGGCTATATGGGTCGTGGTGGGCGTGTAAAATTACCTGATCAAGTACAACAGGCCAATAGCCTTTTATCAATTTCACTGGCATCAAATGCCCTTATGAGGTAAATATAATTCCTAGCATATGACATGGCAGAATCAACAAAAAGATACCTATATAAAAATACGATGTCTTCCATTTGAGTTGAATTGTCTTCAGGCCTCAGTATACTCATCGTGTAGAACTTAATCTGCTCAGACTAAAATAGTCCAAGGAAACCATATTTTAATTACCATTTATCACTCAACTGACAGTTTTAAAACATCCAACACCACCATAATGAACAAGTACAAAACCTTGGTCAAAGAACACCCATGCAATAAATCCATCAGATGAGTGCACACGAAAACCTACAAAATTCATACATTAAATGACAATTACTATATCTCGTGAGAAAGTGCTTCTTAGTTCTTAGTTTACAAAATGTGAAACAAATGAATGTAACTACATGTATCCATTTACCAGTTAAAAGTTATACATTTAAAAATTTATGAATAAATTATAAATAAAGTTTAATAAATAATAACTGTAAGAGTACAATAAGCTAAAATTGAATTAAAAAATTAAATATATAAGGAAAAATTTAAAATTAGAGGGACTAAAAAATTAATAAATTTTAGTAAAACTATGCCTCTTAAAGAAAAATAATAAAATACTGTAAGATATTGTCTCCCTTTCACAAGTCAGCAATCTAAATTTATTATATTGAAATTAATTTGACGTTTGATGGATAAAGTTTGTCCCTGAGCCTCAACTTTGATATAAGAATTTGTGTATGTGTGCGCATACATGTATATGTGAGTGAAGAAACAAAAATGAATTTCATACAAAAAATAGTCACTCAATATGTTTAAAAAAAACCATGCCATTTATATGGAATTGTTATCACAATGTCTTCCCCTTTAAGATGAACATAGGCTGAATCTATAAATAAGCATGCAAATCTAATTGAAAGACGGCAAGGGCAGGCCATAAAAAAGTATTGAGAAACCGACTGAGCGTGGCTCATCACCAAACTAGCATAATTAAAAATTACATCAATTTTCAAATTTGAGACATTTCAGGAATATAAGTGTTAAACCTTTGGAGGTTCATCACATGTGATAAAGTGATTTATGGCCCCGGCAAGCAGACCAATGCCGTCTGAAAGGATATCGAAACATATATATGCTAAAAATTAGTCTCTTCAATAAAGACATGTATTACACACATTAATGTTTTAGACATTTCATAAACATTGAAGAAACTGACCTTCTGTAAGAGTGCCTTTACCAAATTCATCCACTAGACACAGAGATCGTGAAGTAGCATGCCTGCAGGTGCAGGTTTTCACCGCAACAACCATAATTAAATCTTTCACTATCACCACATTTCTATCATATCAGTTCCCACATAACCTCTAATCTATTTCATGATTTGACTTCTTTTTTTTTGTTAGCATGCCTATAGGTTGTCACTTCAATAACAGCAATCAAATCTTTTACTATCACAACATTTCTATCATGTATTAACTTGACATATAACCTCTAAATCCCTTTTACGGCACACATATATATTTTTTGTTTCTCTTTTTCCCTGACTATTAGTGTGAGACAATCCTCCAAATCATATAAGACACTGTATCCTTTTATATGTTTATAATGAAAACTTCATTATAGTTGTTTTCCTGATCCTCTATTGTACAGTTATAAGAGTAGCAGAAGAAAGGGTCATCCCGCACAGTTCAAATAGTAGGAGGGACGGATCCAGAAATTTTAATAAGTGGGGTCAAGATCATAACATAAAAAAAATATATAAGTTGTTATTTTTATTACAACATTTTTTATACAAAGTTGTTTCTTTTGATTTCTTAATCAACACTCCCTTTAGTCTCATATCTAAGCAAATTTTTACTTTGTAGGTTTATTCAATTATTAATGTATTTGATTCATATTATTGATCACAATTCAGGTATATATTATATCGGAGTACTCTTAAGACACTCATTAGTATTCTTGTTAATTTTATAATTTATTGCAGTTTAATGAATTGACTATGTAAAAATAATAATGCGATATAAGTGGAGTCACATTGCATAAATAATACGACATAAATGGAATAAGTATTAATATTAACTAAAATTATATTAGGCAAGTGGGGTCAGCTGACCCCATTGCCCCCACCTTAGATACGTGCCTGTGAATATACAGATTTAGCCAAAGATTACTTTTAGTTCAATGTATTAGAGTTATCCTTATCGGACTTTTTTCGGCATACCTCAACATCATCCCAATTTGATGTAGATCAATCATAAATGTTGATTGTTCTGCTGTCATAAGCCTGCTTCCCATCGCACAAAATATTCTGCAGTATTTTCCCCCCAAAAAAATTGTTAACATTAAGATTGTAATATCTTCGTTTTAAAAGATTAAGATTGTAATTACTAAACATACAAAAGCGTCTCATAAAAAACAAGAAAGGCATACCTATCTGTCAGCCCAACAGTTGCTGCATCAGCTGGTACAAAACTACCAATGTGGGACAGGAAAACAATTACAGCCACCTGGAAAACACTTGATTAATTTTTTTTACCATAGCATCATGTAGTAAGGATTAACTATCCAAAAAGATACACGCAAAATAATTTTTTTGTTCAACTACAAAGCATATAAAAACTTGTTAAAGTGAAGTGCATAAACAGAGAATAGAATGTATTATTAAAGGAAAACAAGAAAAAAGCAAAATCCACAACCAAAACAGACAAGCTCGCCAATCTACAATTACAATTAAACCCCCTTTTTGAGTACCCATTATCATAGAACCATAAAGACATCAAATAAATAAAGTTATTTTAAGTTTGTAATTTAAGGGGGAAAAAATGTAATTGTCCAAAGAAAATTGCCCTCTTTACTCCTGAAATTTCTATATGACATGCAAAAAGGTCATATGCCCAACGGACACATCCAGCTAACATTCACCACATGAACCGAATGACTGCGCCCTATCGGTGTAATAATATTAATGTCTCAAAATCATAGGCAAAAATAAACTACACCGAGGATACAACAGAGATGTATGGCCTGTAAAACAGTAAAAAATTATTTCATTTGTATTTATCACTTGTTAAATTGTTATATAGGAACCAGCAAATCTTCTGGGATTTATCTATCATTTGTCTGTAACTTATTTACGATCTGTAACTTCATTCTGCAATGGAATTTTCTGTTTCAAGATTCAGAAACTCCGTTAATAATTGTAGCATTTAATCAGATAAATAATAACAATCAGCAGTTGGTACGTACACGTACTGTTAAAAACAATAGTTCTGAAACATATTTGAACATTAGAAATAGAGGTTAAAGATAAGATGGCCTGCCTCTTCAACATTATTGCTATTTGAAACAATAGATACAAATGCTCTAGACAATACATATTCTAGGAATATAAAGAACTAATTACCAACCTGTTTTATATAGATACTCTTCCCAGAAAAGTTAGGACCAGTAATGATATTAACTCTTCCTGATAAAAAGAGTAATTGAACAGGGATTAAACAGAAAAATACTAAAATCATATCAAATAGGATTTGTTGGACAGAATTTAGCTAATATCAGTTATTTATATCTATATATATTTACCATCATGAAAAATCTTAGTATCGTTAGGAATAAATGTGTCTACAGTCATTTCCTGTAAAACATGCCTACAAACAAAACCCATTGTTATCATTAGTCATTTAAATAGTTATCCAATATGAAGAGGTTTGTTACAAACCAGATGGTTCAAACCTTCCATTTTTTATATCGAGCATGTTTTCTTCGGTCAATAAAGGTCTGACATAATTGTTCTGTCGAGCAACCAAAGCCATTGACAAAAAGCTGGGGAAAAAAATTATCAACAATGAAATGTCTGGGCAAACACGTGTTAATATAATGACAATAATTGATCATACCAGTCCAGTTCAGCCGCAAAAGTTGAAACCTTTATCAAATGGGTTGAGAACAATGATACGTGTGAAAACAAGTCTCTAGTGATTGCCCTCTCCATATCTTAAATGACAGAATTCAGAAATAATTAAGTAAATATTTGCACCAGACACCAAGTATTACAATTCTAGAAGCAAGATCAACATTATCTGTAATGTAACTTATATATAAATCTGTTGACCAAATTTGGTTGTTCAAAATCATTTCACTAATTAAAAGCTATGAAGTTCCATTAAGCAGCCTGCATACATCCAAAACTTCAAAGCGGACAACTTGCAATTCCCAATTTTATGTTAAAAAAATGTAGAGGCTGTTGGCAGGAAGTAGCTTCTAGGATCACTTTCTAAAGCTGCAATGTGAAAGACTGGGTGCACCTTATTTTTTGAACTTCCCTCAATAGATCCGCCAAAAAGTGAAAAGACATCAGGGAAATATCACATAAATAAGCAATCACCTAGAATTTTATGATAGATATCTCCTAGAAGATTGTCCAATTCTCGTGTCTTTGGCGTGCGATAAAAATATCTTTTCGTCTCTCCATCTTCATCACAAAACTATATTTGAAATGATTACCATCAAAATAGAATATATTGATTAGAATAAATTACTTAAAACAAAGTGAAAACATCAACATACAGTGTATTCCCATTCTATAAGTTTCTCCAGAGTAGCTTCTTCTAGTTTTTCTTCAAAGATGCACATCAAATATCCTACAGCAAACAAAAACAATATCCAAGAAAAACATGTTAATATAGCAGTCGCCTAAAAAATAGTGTATTCAGAAATAAGAATAGTATAAGCATTCAGTAAGATCAGTGAAACCACTCGTTACAAGTTTTCTGGATACAAAAATTATTCATAGTCAGAACTACCTATTTGCTGTATATAAACAATACAGGGAACAAGCTTGTCCTTGCATAGATCAGGGAGTTGTGCAAGTTCCAATGATGAAACCTGTAAAAAAATGTATCATGATGAATAGACACCATATTTGTTTTGCTGAATTAGAATTTTGAATTTTCGTAAAGGTTACCTCTTCCAGGAATTCTGGCAGTTCCTCATATATTTGCCTTAGCTCATCCAACTAAGAATAACCAATTTAACAAAAGTCAAAAATAACATATCAGCCACAGTAAAAACAAATTTTACCTAGTGACGGAAGAAAATTTATGTAGTAGATTAAAACTTCAACAGCTATGGACTAATTCAGCTGTTGAACAACTACGCAAATGCTTGGAGGAACAATTTGAATAATACATGATTTTTCAACTTGAAATGCATAAGCATCTTATCTAAATTCATTATAATGATATACAAAGGTGAAGAAAAGAATGAGGAACCGGAGTTTAACCTCATCACAGAAACCTTCTTTCACAACCGTCGTATAACCCTTCTCTTTACTTCTATTTACATCAATAACCCCAATTATCTGTAAAAGATAGTCAGTTATAACAGGAATCCAATTTTAAAGGATAACCAACAAATGTCGCTCATACCCAAAAAAGGATCAAATAAGTTTCTAATCGCTAGACCGTGTTGACATTAAAGATGTTCTTTTTTAAAAATAAAATCGGAGGCCTTAAATCATCAAAACACCATTATACACAATTTAATTTTTCATCCCGTTCTGGTAATTAATAGGAGATAAGAAAATATAACATACCAGCTCATAGACATAAGCAAGCTCCGTTGTTATGCATGAATTTGCCTGCAGTAGTATTGCACATTAAAAATCATTTAAGCTAGAACCTATACAAGTGCAATTGAAGAGAACAGATGCGTACCATCTCAACAATATCCAAGTTCAAGTACTTCAATTCTTCTTGAAGGCCTTCGGAAATTCCAACTTCAAATATCTTGTTTACATGCAATAGTGCACTGATGCTCTTAAAAGATTAAAGAAAAGAATATTAAAACAGTGTCGTGGCACCAAAATGTGATATTCATCGGCAAATTCCTGTGACTCACAACAGTTTGAACTTCACAGGAGAATATATAATGTTTATCCTAAGAGTAAAGGCATCCTCTCATATATCATATATACCAAACTGTGTGTCAAAATGAATTCATTAATTAAGCAGCGTACGTATATTGCTACGTACAAGAACAACACCGATGCCCAATATACTCGTATCATGACAAAAATAATGGATAATCCAGGAAAACTAAAAAAGATATTTCATATATATATATATATATATATATATATATATATATATATATATATATTTGTTTTCTCTTTCAAAAAATGATATTTAATTTAAATATTTCATATATTTATATGATTGTTTATAAATCACAATCAAACCATATAGAATGGAGTAAACCTCAGGAAGTGGAAATAGAATCCAGATAGTTTAACCTAATATTCATTTTATAATTGACCGTCTTTAACCAGCAAAACCATCAGATTACTCTTATATAATTGGTTCAACTTCTTCCCCGCTTCTCAGTGGTTATGCCTAAACTCAAAATTACCTTCTCATGTTTGCAACACTTTTATGTCATGTCATTTTTCCAACAGCAAGACTTCGTTATTTTTCAATCATTACTTACAAGCTAAGACAGATAAGAAACTAGGAACAATATCAACAGGGGAATTACAACAAACAAACTTTTGGTTCCCCAGGCAACTAGTAACAGGATACAGACAAAGGTGCTTACAAGTTTATGCCTTTTTGTTAAGGGAATTGGGTTCACAACATATTAACTCAAGGAACCTTTTACATGTAGAAGCAAGCATGAATTCAAACAGCTCAACAAAAGAATAACTGCAAATCAAATAAAGGCCTCAAGGACAAAATTACCTTCAGAAGTGCTGCCCAATCATTGCTAGTGCATATGGAGCTTGGAGAGTCAAATTTCTTGATCGATTGAAAATTAAATATTTGGACTTATAAGTATACAGAGAAATAAACTTATGCTGAACAGAGAAACATCATATTCTTAATTATACTAAAATGGACCAACCTATCTTCACATAACAAAACTCTATGCTCATAAGATAAACCACAATTATCAATGCAGCATGTAATAGTTAAAATATCAGTTTCAACAAGGTATTGATTTATTTTTTGAAAATTTCAACAAGATATTGATATACTCAATATATGTGAAAACGGTTTTTAAAAAACCAATGATTACCATAACAATTAAGGGCATACATCATACTGTTTTTCAATAATCAGTTGACCCTAAAAAAACAGGATCTATAAAAGAGAGCTTACTAGAAGGACAACAACACATTCAAATAAATTGGGGGGTGGCGGGATCAGGAGAGAATTTTCATGCCTTAAGCAAGTGGGGTATGTCTTTCACAGATTTCAGGGTTTCACGTAAAGAAGCAACAAGTTCTTCTGAGCATCGAAAGAAAGATATCTATTTCCCATCAAAGAAAATCAGTTCTTTTTTACTAAATATCTAGTTTGCCTACAAATGTACAATAAAGTAATAAACTATAAAAGGATACAGAATTTAAGCGGTAGTTTAGAACTTCAAGATCAAGTATGGGCCTCAAGAACCACTGTCTGAAATGGGAATACGACAAAAAATTACTATAAGTTTCAATATTTAAGATGTATATGTATTCAATCTCACAAATTTAATAGTTGTTACTTATCACCTCAAAAGACGTCTACCCATTGGTGTGACACACTGCATTCAGGACAAACAATTATTCAAGTGTTGCATGAAACTGGCACTCACTAAATTGAATTAAACAACTCCAACAAACCTTATTCATCATTCCAAATACAGAAAACCTGCAATTAAGACATATCACCTCAGAAAGTTACTGATGTTTAAAGTATAATATACTAGATTGAGTCAGCAACTACCCTTCTTTTGCTCTACCAATTCCCATGTGGCTTGGGTGCTTGTCTATCTGGAATATTTGTAATGCTTCATGAGCTGCTGCATCAAGTTTGATAAAGTTATTTCTGTATCTCCAATTTAAAGAAAGACATGGGTTGAACTTTACATTATCTCCTTTTAAATAGCACAAAGTTGAAAATAAAATATGGATTGCATTTAAGGGCCGAGTATAAAAAGTGTAAGGATACAGTGAAATTTCTGCTAAAGAATCTATTGTAATTGATGTATTTCCAGATTCTTTTTGCTCAAGAGTGTCTACAATCCTTTCATTCTCTAATATTGCAAGAAGGCCACCACTAGCACGAACTTGTACTTCACTTCCCATGTCCATCATGGAACTCAACTGCAATTGTAACATGGAATAAAGGAAGAAATAAATGTGAATCTGTTGAAGTATTGCACTGATATATGGAAGGACAAGAACAATGATTCGCACACCAGACTTAATACACGTAAAAAATAGCCAAAGAAAAAATATTTCCATTCTTAATCTAAGCACATGCATTTATAAGTAACAAACTTAAGATGCTTAGAAGATCCCCTATTATGATATATTGAAACAAAGATGATAAATTGCAGTAGTGGTAGTTTCGGACTCACAAAGTAAATCCTCTCCTTGACGTCTAATCCATCATCCATTCCCGCCACCCGAAGGTAAATTAATCTGTAAAAGAAAGAATGAGAGGATGAGAAAGAAGAAGCAAATGAGTGCTAAGATTTCAGCACACCATTTTTGTTTTTCCTTTTATTGGAGTGATTAAATTGACAATTTACCAAATAAAATGTCATACAATACCCTTATTCCAGATCAAAATGAAAAACTATGCATGTTAATTAGAACAGGTACAAAAGAAGACAGTTTGTATCTCTTGAGGGAGAGTTTTGCCGCCTATTGCAGTCCTACCCAGTTTGAGGGATTAGTCTATGCAGTTTGCACACAGAGGATACTCAGATTCACACACACACAAAAAAGACAGATTTTAAATGCTTTTGCTTTACCCTAACTGAAGCTGAAAATTGAAAGAAAAAAAAACCCTAATTTCAGACTCAGATGGAAGGCAAGTTCCTAAATAACAATTACTTTTGCATGTGGGTGAGAGTCTTTGTGCATGATAAGTTTCAATCATTCATATTTAAAATGTTATATAGATTAGACTCAAATACATAGCAATACAGAATTTAAACAATGAACCTGAAAGATCTATACAAAACAATGTCTATCAAGATTCAAGAATTCAACATATCATTGACAAGCGCACTGCAAACACTTAATAAAATATTCTTTTTAAGATTTTAGCTGCTTCAATACCTGTGCCACGCTTGCTCGTAGCTGAATATTGAACTTTTCACAAGCTTTACTGTATATGCCTCAGCTACTTCATCTGCATAACATCAATTGATAAAATGATCCAAGAGCTAGGCGTTTGTAACTCAACCACATGATGTGCACCATACCACTTCGTTGCAGAGCAGCCAAGAAAGATTCTTCACATTTAGTGCTTGTGTATATGACCAGAGGGTTTGCTTGATATTTCACTGCAATAGCCATTGAAGCCAAAAGACATTCATACATTACAACACATAACTAATAAGAAAAACATTTAACTGCAAGTCATTAGGGGCATATGGAGCACAATAATGACACGATGAAATAAGGGTGAAACAACAACACATATAGAACTTACGTTCAAGTTTCAATCATGATGGAAGATGGCAACAAGGAGGAACATAGAAACTAAAACTGAATTCAAATTCAACAACAATAATGCGGGAAATCATACCCAGATCAATAACCGAAAAACCTTTGTCCCCATCATCCCAAGCTTCAAGCATATTTAGTTGTCGGAGGCTGGAATCATAATAAGAAACTCCAATTCTGTAAAGAAGAGTTGAGAGTTCATCAAACAAAGAACACGCGATTTAAAGCCAAGCAGAGATGTTCCTGTATGATGGGACTCACTTCTATTAATTAAAGGAGAAGTGAAGAAAAATAAGTAGAAAACATGTATCAGGAGCAAATACATACACTGCATATACCTTTTATAGTTATCTATCCATTGCTTACCAAGTTAGCAATCACTCAGCATATTATAATTTTTATATTATTTTTAATTATCAATGTTTCTGAAACAGTTGGCCACTCAATTTCAACTACCTTACTGCAACATCATTCTTCACACAATTTCACTTCCAATCATGCACAAAATCTATCATTTGGTTCTTACATCAAACAATTTTGTTCTAGATTGGTAGGCAATTTCTAGCAACAGATATTTGAGCTACTAAAAGAAGCTTACCTATGACCATTTTGTATGCAGGCCATGTAAACCTACATAACTCAAAAAAAAAATCCAATTAAAAACTGAGATTGCAGTGGACTAAATCTATCAATTTAAGTAAAAAGATTACAAGAACTAAATATGGAAGCCGATGAGTTATTTATTGTGTAACCTCAAAGAAATTATACATGAGAACAGATGGTTAAGATATCAGTCAAATAACTGAAGTGTTTTACCCACTAGGTTAATAAAATATTCAAAGCCTATCCAATTTAATTTTGTACTCATTAGTTTAGACTATATTCGATTAAAGTTATGTGTGATATGCTACCTCCTGTGACATTGTTATCATATGGTAACTTCAAAATTGAAACATATAGACAAAAAAACTTCTTATATAAAATTAAACTTACATGCTATTATACTTTATTCAACACAAAGACCTTAAGAATACTTGTCAGCTTATATAAAACATGTTAAGAAATTTCTTGCTCTAAAGAAATCTCGTCATGAAATCGAAACTTATTTCTTCCTTAATTTGAACATTCCCGTAACTGTTAATACAGAAGCACAATATAAAGCCACACCTCCTGCCATAGATGACTAATAACTGTGACTTATTATTGCTTATCATGCACAGAGAGCTTGAAATACATTATCATGAAAAATCTAGCTAAAATCTAGCTAAGGTCGTCAAGAGTACATAGTATAAAGTCATAGTAATAATCAAATAGCAAAGTATTAGTTATTTGGAGATAGGATTAACAATTAAGCATAACCAGTAATAGTGTGTTTTAACACCTTCGATTCCAGTTTCAACTTCAGTTCATCAATTTAAACGATTATAGAGCATTATTAACGGCAAATTAACGGTTTATTTTTCAGATTCTACGCCGATTTAAGTTTTAACTTCGTTGATCTAAAACGAAGTGTGTGATTGTTAAGAAAAAGTAAATGAATCGGTAGAAATAATCAAAGGATTTAATTAGTTTGTGGAATTTTCTCGCATTTTTTAAGCGGTAAGAAGCGAAAAATTGGAAGAAAAAGATGCGTGAGGAATGGACCTGAGGAACGTCATCGATTTCATCATCCATGTCCTCCATTTTCGGCGATCTTGTTTCTGAACTAGCGAGTAAACGAGCGAGTTACTGTGAAAGGAAAGTGAAAGTGCGAGAAAATAACGGGAATTTGAGCGGGGAAAAATCGAAATAAGGAATGAACTACGTTTAATTGGGGTTGAAAGGGATGGAAAATCTGCGTCGAATAACTAACTGCAGCGCTTATAAAAATAAAATAAAATAACTAACTGCTATTTATTGAGTTGAGACTAGCTCCATTTGCTTATCCCCTGTTTATTACAGGTAAGAAACACACCGTAGGTAAAGTGATTGTTTAAAAAATTACGAAGAAAAATGTTATTTAGTAAGAAATTTGTTTGAAAGAAAGAGAAAAATCATATGTGTCAATATTTAACACTTGTCAATTATAACCACAATCTCCTCCATGTATGGTTAGTCCATTTCTAATTGATCAAATTCCATATTAATAAGTAGCATGTCGACATCCCTCCTCTGGTACTGTTGTGCACAATTTCCAACACCCCAAATTTCATGCACATCTCTACGGACACGTGACCCTCCGATAACTCCCCACTAGCCAACAAATCTTCGGCAATCTGCCCCATCCTATTGATTTTATCTGTCAAGCTTAAGGCAATGAGCCCTTCCTCATCAGCTGCCTCATGTACAATGACCTCCAGCTCACACGGCCTCGGTGGATCTCCTAGCGGCAGAGACATCATGTATGGATGTGATATCCTGAAATACCACCTCATGTATCTAGGCGCAGCGTACCAAGGATACATAGCAACAACTCATCTCTGCTCTGGAGTCAGCACCCGGTCTAAGTACTCAGCAAACTGTGCTGAAGTACGATCCCGAGTCGCAAGCGGATCTGCAGCTTGAGTCGGAAGGCAAGAAATGGTTTGAGTATAACCATGTTGATGAAGGACAAGCTCAGGGAGCTGCAGGGTGATCAATTGTCCACATCTGAGCCAACCGGGGTAATAGGAAACATCCTGTAACGGTCGCACACCTCTATGTTGACTATATGGCGCCCATGTGATGTCACTTCTCAGTGTGCGGTCAAGCGCCGATCGATAAGTAGATATGGAAGTCATCCCTTTTCGGATTATATCTGTTGGCAGCGGGTTGTGTCTCATCGTATCTGGCAGACTCAAGGCGTCCACAAATATGAGGAAAGTGTGCATGAATTCAGACCTACAATGCAAGTTAACAACAATTAATTAACAAATACTTAAAAATTACACAACAATGAATTAATTTACAATATTGATTACTTTAAGGGGTGTCATGTAACTTGTGACCACCTTTTTTTGTATTAGAGAGTCCAAGGACAAAAAAGTCGGAGCAGCAGGACCCCACACATACTGGCGCACCAAATCCAAATCGTTGAAGTACCTCATATAGTGGAGATATAGTGGAGAGGTGGACAACATTTTTGCTCGTGTTGGCAAAAATAATGTATCATACCAGCAGCAACAGATAAACTCTTAGGGTCCGGTACGGTGTATCTCATAAGTCTCCTCGTCTTGGCATGGGCACCTTTGGTATTTGTGACCTATTCGAGTGCATCACCCGGATCCAATCTAAGAAGATCCACCATCACAGCAATACCCTCAGCTTTTGAAAGCGAGGTGTGGTCCAACAGACGACCCTCGAGGGGAAGATGCAATAGACGTGACACGTTCAGACTTTTCTTGTTGATACTCAATAGATAACAAAACGGTTTCACCTTTTTATGTCGTTATGTTTCATAATGTTAATAATTAAAGGAGTATATGGAGAGCTATTTTAAAGGACAATTTTTTCTAGCAAACAACTTTCTCCTAGCGTTAAGAAAAGATATTAATGAGCTGTTAAATAGAAATTATGCACATTTTCTTTGCAGCACTAAAGATATTTATCAAAATAAAGTCAATTAAGAATAAGGGTGAATTCTAGGGTGAGGGCTTAACAATTATTAAATATATTATAATTTAAACTTTTGAAATACCCAAAATATCCAACACGTTTTAGATGTAGCAACAAACGATTTTTATCGGTTTGATAATATTTATTTGGCATGAAACCGACCGATTTGCTCAAGCCTAATTCCTGTAATAAATAAAAAAGAAGTACATTTTCGTTCTCGATTGTTGGAAAGGCGAGTGGAATGTCCACTCAATTGTCCTGTGTGTGATGAAGAGATTGAGGATGAGCTTCACATATTTTTAGGTGTGCAGTAGCCCGGGATAGTTGGAGTGCAGCTGGTCTGTCTTACAGAATGCTACGTACCAACAAACTAATGCTATGAATCGTATTTTCGCTGTTTGTAGCAATGAAAGTAGTGATACTGTTGGTAGAGTGACTATGTTACTCTGGTGCATTTGGCACAATCGTAATGATAAGCTTTGAAATGATAATGTCCAGATGCCACGTCAAATTGGAAGACATGTTTTTGATGCTTGGAATGATTGGTACTCAGTACATAAGTTATAGAGTAATAATGTGAGCGGGACTACAGAAGCAGATTTTGTAAGGTGAGAGAGACCAGCTCTAGACTGAGTAAAATGTAACGTTGATGTTGCCTTTGTGTCTGGATCTGGAAGGACCTCGGTAGGATTGTGTTTTCGCGATAATAGTGGTCACTTCATGGCTGATATGACACAATGACAGCAAACTGTGATTTCATCTGTAGAAGGAGAAGCATGGGCTTTACTTTTAGCAATGGAAGAAGCTAGACATAGAGGACTGGATCGAGTTCAATTTGAAAGTGATTCGAAAGTTTTGATAGAGGCCATTCATATGAAGCGTAGAGGCAATTCTGAGTTTCTGTCAATTGTTCATGATATCCTTAGTCTTATGTCATCTTTTATAAACTTTGAGGTTAAGTTTGTTAGGAGGCAAGCGAATTTGGTTGCTCATACTCTTGCTAGGGCGGCCAATTCTTGGGCTAGCTTCCATAGATTTGAGAATATTCTCTTTTGTATTGAACATTTAATTTTAATGAAATGCAGTAAGTTTGTTTGATTAAAAAAATAAAAAAAAAGTACATTTTGATTTGTTGTGTTTTGCGTTTTGCCTTTGGACGACGACATTCACAGTGGAGCTATCACAACCTATGAAGCATAGACTCTGACACGGACACCACGACATGACACGGACACGGACACCGCGACACCGCTAACGTAAAAAATATAGGACACCGACACCGCTACATATTTATAAAAAATATAAATTTAGAATCAAAATATATACATGTAAATCTAAGTTGAGGAAGTTATTTCTTAAAAAAAAAAATTAAGCAAAGTATGATAATATTTTACCTTTATTTATCCATCTACTTTTGAAAAAACTAAAAATATTGTAATCAAAATATAATATTTTCAATACTGTTTTGATCAATGATATTATTTCGACACATCTCTAACTCTTATATGTATGTCTAATATGTGTCTTCGAAGATTATAAGCAAAGAAAAAATAATTTTTTTGGGGACACCTGTCGGACACGTGTGTACGAGTGTCTTACAGGTGTCGGGCACCGATCAAAGAAGTGTCGAAGTAAAGAAAAATTGAATTTTTTCGGACACCGATTTGAGCTATCCGACACGTGTCGGACAGGTGTCGGACGAGTGTCGGACACCGCGACACGCCTAATCATAGAGGTGTCCGTACTTCATAGATCACAACCTTGTTTTTCAAAGTGGCGTAGTTTTGAATTTTTTTAGGATGATTATTTAAAAAAAAAAATTGCAACTGGATGTATATAATTTAATGAAATATGATATCTCCATATTTTACCGTGACTTTTATTAGAAAGATTACCAACTCGGACAGCTCTTCATCGCCGAGGTATTATTCTTAATCCGCAGGATTTACATTGTGTTTTCTGTTCTTCTTATGCTGAAGATACTACCCACCTTTTCTTCCATTGTTCTGTTGTCAAACTGTGTGGGAAGAGATCTTTAAGTGGTTTGTAAAGAGTTATCAAGTTGAGGCTGATGGTTGGAATCACTTTAATATATTTGGTAGCTTATTGAAAACCAAAAGATTTGAAAAGGTGCGCCACTTGATTTGGTTGACAACTACTTGGAGCATTTGGAAGCTTAGGAACAACGTGGTTTTTAATGGTGTGACCCCGAATTCCTCTTCCCTTGGGAATGACATTAAAACTATTTCATGGTTATGGCTTAGTGGCCGCTATGGTCATATTTCTAGTATTTCTTTTCCGGTTTGGTGTTTTGATCCAATGACTTGTTTCCAAAGCATCTTTTAATTTGCTTTGTATTGTAAGGGATTGAGTACCCCTTGTACTCCCTTATAATATATTTCGTTTGCCTATAAAATTTTTTTTTTTTTTTTACCGTGACAGTAGAAAAATATTAACACCGAAATACCTCACAGGAAGAGTTATATCCAGATATCTCTATATTTTTATTTCGTCACTCTCAACAAACACATGTTGTTAAATTAGCAAACAATATTGCAGTTGATTTCTCGTTTTGGCTTGTTGACGTAATATCAAAAGAAGTATTTTTGTATATCGTTTTGATAGGGATTAATGCGATATTAACAGCCGTTCAACAATAACTATGATTTTAAGTGAATGATTTTTAATTGTTTTGTTGTACGAAAAACTTGTAAACATATAAATGCGGAAGATCGAGTAAAGATATTTGAAATATTCAGAGAAATAGTATTGCTGAGACTAGCTTTCGAATATTCATTCACATGTATTTCCTCAATCAATCACATAAGTTTTAGCTATTAACCAACTTTATCACGTATTATTCATCGTACGTTTTCGTTCCCAAATAATGACGAGAAACTATTGTATCTATCAATCCACGAACCCTCGGGCAAGAAATCAATACAATAACCTTAAAACCTATAATACTTTAAGTGATTATTAAATCTAAATCAATCCCTTGAGTTCAGATTTAATAGATATTATTCTAATTCAAAGATTCAAAACATATATTCCTATAGAGCATTGCTATTTAGTAAGAATTATTTTAGAGAAGAAATGCAAGAATAACACATGTCATTATTTTATAGGATGATGTAATTTTAATCTCCTTTTTTAGTGGAAATCATGGAGGGTAGTTGATATAAACAAGGGTGGAGATTTATTCTTGCAATTCTTCTCCATAGATTTTCTTACTAAATAGCATTTTCCATTCCTATATTCTTTCAAATCAAAAAGATAAACAATGAAAGCAAGAATAATATCAAAGTTGATTAAATTACTATAACCAAATATAATCAAGATCAAGAGAAATACATGTTCATAAATTAATCTACATATAATCCCAACAATAAAGGAGTTTAGTTACTCATAGTCATGGTAACTTTACAAGGATGATGAGAAATGAGATGGACAAACACCATAAGTTGATCCCTCAACAAAGATGAGCAATCCACCTTCAAAAGCTCCTAAAACTATGACCTGAAGTTGTCTGAGAATTTTTTAGAATAAGAACTCAGTCCTCCTTTTGTTTTCTGATCTCAAAATCTATTTATACTAGTTCAGTTCTGCTAATCTCGTTGGGCAAGGCATCCTTCGTCGGGCGAGATATCTTACTTCAGTTGTGGGTTTGATGACACGTGTCCCACTGACCTCTTTGACCACCTTAGGTCGCTACCTCTCATTGGGCGAGCATCTCTTGCTGACTATCGCTAGCTCTCACTCAATTTTCCATTTTCTGCTATTTTGTCTTCGCCGGGCGAGAGTGAGCGAGCACTACAAGAAATATGGTAATTTGCCATGGGTTTTTTGACAGGGGCACGCACCCCTAGGAAACTTTTCATTTTTGCCAAGGGTAAACCCCTGGGAGAGTGAAATCTAGGAAATTTGAAATTTTGACACTTTGATAGGGGTTTTACCCTTGGGACAACTTGAAAGCTGGCAAGAACGTGACTCTTCTGCACATATTTTTATGCCAGGGGTAAAGGCCCTAGGAAATGTGTTTTGCCACTAGCACAAATTGTTGACAGTTCTGAATTTCTCTGCACAGCAGGCACATTGGAAAGAGGGTATTGAGTATTGACCAAAATTGAATTGAGTGAAATGCCAAATACCCCCTTGAAATTTTAAAATTCGTCAAATCCACCCCTGAAATTTGAAAATAGGCAAATACCCCCTGAAATTGTAAAATGTCAATCAAATTGCCCCCTGCTCCGTTTACTCCGTCTATTTTGAGCCTTCAAAAACACAATGTTGAAGTTTTCAACCTCCTTGCAATCAGGTGAATATTAAGGAACCAAAATAGCAAAACTATCATTACTAAATCATCCTCATCATCATTATAATTGCTTTCAAAATCAGAACCAAGAGGTTCTAATCATCCAATAGACCAATCTGAGTCATCAGATTCACGACTAGACAAGAAACACTCATCACCAACATCATACTCCCTATCAATTCTTGTCTCATCCATCTTTTTCTCTCTTTTGCTCATTAAAATAGACGGAGTAAACGGAACAGGGGGTAATTTGATTGACATTTTATAATTTTAGGGGGGTATTTGCCTATTTCCAAATTTCAAGGGGGTATTTGACGAATTTTAAAATTTCAGAGGGGTATTTGACATTTTACTCAAATTGAATTATATCCATTGGAAACTTTCTTTTTATTAATTTCAAACCTTTTCATCTATCTTCTCACACCCAACACCAACGAAAATCACAATCTCTTCCACTAAAAAGCATAACTTTAATTTCTTTGTCCTCCCAAAATCACAACTTCTCTACACCCACCACCACCACCAAAAATTTCTTCACAACCTCTCAACACCACCACCAAAAACCATATAAATCTCTCATTGAATATTGTATTTTTGGATAGTTCTCTCACATAAACCACATAAACCTTGCACCTTAGTGTATTTTGGATAGTTCTCTTAAGAGGTTTTGGGTTTTTTTTGCAGGTATGCGTTTTTAAGTTTTTTTTTTTGCGTCTATATAATTTATTTATTTTTGTGTTTGTTGTTTACCTAGTTGCTATTGTAGTGTAGTGCCATGTTTTTAGCTTCTTTTTTGAGTCAATATAATTTATATTGTTAAAAAAAATCTATTTTTCGAATTTTTTTAAGTTTGTGTATTGTTTCTATTCTCCGAAATATGTTATGTTAAAAAAAGGTAAGTTTTTTTTTAATTTTTTTTCTAAAAGAGTATATTTATTCTTCTGATTTTTTTGTTAATTTTATACAACAGAATTTGTTTTTTGTTCTATAAAACAATTTAGGGTAAATAGGGTTTTACCCTAAATTGTTACTACAAGATTTATAGGAGGACGAATATTGCATAATACGAAATTAGTCCTGTTATTAAATTATTTATCATTGTAAATATTGTTGTTTGGTGTATGATAGCTATAGAGTAAGGTAAGATTACTTGGGGTAATTCAATTTTTATCAGTAACATTTTATGTTGTGCATAACAGTTAATTTTAAAAAAAATATTATTAATGACAACTTGTCATGTATGAGCGATATTTTGTCTAATGTATATTAGTTCTGCATAAAAATTCATATTTAATTCATCTGTCAATAATAAAAAATTAACCTTTTGCAAGAGAGATATTCCTAATGTATATTAAAATAAGTTAAAAGGTTGTTAGAGAGACTTCTATAATGTAATACTAAACATGGAATCGGCAATTTTTTTTTTTAAATTTTCAGAATTCTCAATTCAACATTTTTCAGTTAGTATTTACGACACCGATATGTTATAAATGTACTATGATATAAATATAATCCTCGTAGAAATTATCAACAAATAGACAACTTTATAATTATGAGTAAAAAGGTAGGTTCCATAAGATAACTAAAAAAATTAGGTCCTCGTAAATTCGTAATAATATATGAGTATACATAAGTCTCATAGAAATTATAAAAAAATAAACAATTTTATTAACATATGAGTGAAAACATAGGTCACATTGAAATCACCAAAAATATTAGGTCCTTGTATTAAATGAGTATAAATATAGTCCTCGAAGAAATTATAAAAAAATAAACAACCTTAATAATATAGAGAAAAAGGAATATGCACTGACAGTGCAAAAATTTTACACTATCAACTAATATCAACTATGTTTCCGCCACGTCAACTCACTTCACCCTATTTTTTTTATATGATTTTAATATAATTTGGTAAAAAAGATAAAAATCACTCAAAAAATTTAAGTTTCATAATCTATAAAAATTCATATTTAATCTATCTGTCTTTAATAAAGTTAACCTTTTGCAAGAGATATTTTTTCTTTTTTGATAATGCAAGAGAGTTTTATTTTTTTTATAATGCAAGAGAGATTTCTATAATATACCAAACTTTAAATAATACATGTGAATTAATTTAAAAGCTAGAGACCAAATGTTTGGAAACTCATAATTATATAACTAACTATAAATTATATATATGTTAATATGTATAGTGCAAGCAGTTAACCTTTGCAAGAGAGATTTTTTTTGTGTTTTGATAATGCAAAAAAGATTTCTATAATTTTATATGTAATTTTATGTACCAACATGTATTAATCATACTATTATGAATGAAATGCTATAAGCACCTTTTAGTCAAAACAATAAATAAAGGAAGTCCGAACAATTTTACATGTGATGCAATACATCATTGTTAACAATAAAGAAAGTTCGAACAAGTTTGTAGATAGACTCACAAGTTTGACGGTTGGTTTTAAAAATGATTCTAAAATGAATTAGAGATTGATTGTTAAAATTGGCTAATGGTCGAAGTATCCAACAATTTGTTCTCTGCGAGAACTCTTTTTTATAAAGAAAGGAAATTAAGTAATTGCCACTTCAAAGACAAACCATAACCATGACAATTATTTCACTGAGCTATTCTCAGCAGATCGTGGGCTATCAATCGATACACACTTCCAAAATTATTTTTCGCCAACTGATGTTCCGTCGAATTTTAATCTTGATATAACACGTGCTGAATAACTCCAGTTTTTCCCTCTACATATTAATAGGAAATGCGTTGAGACTCGCATGTTTTCAAAACGTGTCTTGCAAGCCATCTAATCCATCGATTTTACTATTCACGTCGAATCCTTTTGTATTTTATATAAATAAATTTATATATTTCCGGAAAAAAAAACTATAAATTATATATATGTTAATATGCATAGTGCAAGCAAAACATCCGATTGGTGCAAGACAAGTGACTAAATATGGTACAAGGAAGGGTAGAATGGACCTTTCATTAGTATCTTCTTTTAATATGTTTATATTTATATTTATTATATGATGATATGATAAGTTGATAACATTGCCGTTTGAATGACAAAATATACGGCCGTTAATTTTTCGCAACAAATTATAAAGTATATGATTGATAATTTATCGTTGTACGTTGCTTCTACCGTTGCTCTGTGAACTAATTTTAGTCCCCCCACCTGCCATGTATGATGTATCTAACCTAATACTACCTATAGTTGTTGTTGTCCATAAGGCATCAAATACATTAATTCTTCACATGCCTGAGTGCCTGACTAATAACATGGCAGCTAATGCGGATGGACTCGAACGAACACCCGTAACTCCTCCCATAAATTGTGGAGTTTTCCTTTTTTTTTTTTTTTCTTTTTAATTGCAAATATTTTTGATTAAGATGGAATAGAACAATTACAGGAGGTCATGTTATTGGCCGCAATTTGAATACCTACTATACCACATATATGTCCCCTCTGCTATACACATAAGAAACAGATTAATTATGTCTCCTATTTCATGTAAAAACTTCTACAAAAGGATAGCATGTGGGGTCATGTAGAAAATTCTACAAAAGATACTAACCGTATATCGTATTCTCATCTATATAATAAAAGAAAAAAAAAGGTAATTAATTATAAAGAGATAAAATTTGACCAAAAAAATAAAAAAATTAAGAGACATAGAACCTGACCGAGAAAAATCTCACAAAAGAGTGTAGATCCACCTAAACTAGTGATACAAATATAAAATTACCACAAATGGAATCTATTCCATTGATTTTAGCAAACTATCACAATAAACATCAACCTAAATTTAAAAAATATTATTCTAAAAATATAATGAGAGTAAGAGAAAATTGTCTAAAAAGTTGTCAAATTTAGCTGTTAAAATAAAATTACTCTAACATTAAGAGTGATGTTATTTTAACAACTTTTTGGAACAATTTTTTATTTTTAAGCACAAAAATTAATAAAATGAGAGGATAAAAGAAACAGTAAAAATATAATGAAAGTATAAGAGAGAGTTGTCTAAAGAGTAAATTTGACAACTTGTTGAGACTCTTATTAAATCTCATTTAATAAAATAAATAAATGTATGAATACTACCTTAAAATAATTATGATTGATGTGAATCAATGAACGAGTATATTAGTATATACTTCCTACGGTCCTACTCTTGTACCGTTTCCGTTTTTATTTATATTTAATATATTTGTCATTCAAAATAAAAAAAACTTCCTATAGTCTTTTTTATAATGAACACTTTGAAAAAATCACACTTACTAATGAAATACATTATATATAATTATTTTCATTTAATACTCTTGTAAGTTTAAATTTATTTCATATATACCTGTGCAACCAGCTCTACGGAGGGCCACATATTTTTCGAGGACCACGTAAAAACCAAGTAGTAGTATATTGGTATTGATATATATCTTGTGACACAGCTTTTCGATATTAATTATTCCTCTCAAAGAATTCCCTTCTTCTTTTTTTATGGAAATAATAAGTGTCATGAATTAAATGAATGTGTATGTATATTTTTTATCCCCCATTTATAAATAAATTAGAGAATGAGAGTATGAGACCATATATGTTGGTTTAAACTTAATGTTACTTGTTACTGTGAAAATATGAATAATAAGTTCTCTTATATAGGTTCTCTGGTTTTCAAGAAAAATAAATTATGGTAACAAATTTGTACAATACCAACGAGACCAAGGATATCTCTTTTTAAATAGCTAAAAAATTGATGATGATATTTTTTTTTGACGCAAAAATTGATGATGATATTAAGGGTCCGTTTGGCCTAGCTTTTTTTAGCTCTTAGAAGCTATCTGAAATCTATAAGTGAAAATAAGAGCTTTAAAAAAAAGAGCAAAAGTTGTTTGGTAAAATATATTTTAAAAAAAAAAGATTTATAAAAAAAATTAAAAAAAGATAATAACAACTAATAATATTTAAATGAAAAAATAATAAAAAGAATCTTCGGCAGGAATCGAAGCGAGATTATTGCAAAAAAAGCTCGGATTTTTTTTCAAAAGTAGGTTTCAACCTCTTTTCCTAGAAGCTTATTTAATCCAATTTTGCACATAAAAAAAATCTGCTTCTTACGGTTAAGAGTTTTATTAAAAATGTGTTTGGCCTAACTTTTGATTAAAAAGAGAATTTAAAGCTAAAAAAAGCTGGGTCAAACGGAGCCTAAGTGAAGTTGTATTTAATTTATTGATTAAAATGTGACTTTTTTTTTAATCTTATTTACATAGACGATTGTTTTTTATATCATTGATTTATTTATAATTTAAACAGAAAATGATTGTTTTTTAAAAAATATTTTTATAAGGAAGTATTATTTATATTAGAGTTGGGTCTCTAGTTCGATCGGGTCGGCCCTGCTTATTCAATTACTCTTAATTCAACTAACTTACTTATTTTTAATATTTTCTTACATAATAAATAATGACATAAGTGAAATTAAATATTTAAAATATTTTAAAATTGGTCAAAATTTTTATAAAAAAGAACCAATTATTTTTCAAAGAGTTTCTTATAAAAATAATGGGAGGAAGTATATTTAGTTGAATAGTAATTGTTTTTCTTAAATATGAAAATGGTCTCAACGAAAATAGTCTAAAAAAATGGTCTCAAAAAATTTACAAAAAGTAGCCAAATCACCCTTCCTTTTAAAAAATTAGCTAATTAATCACCAATCTGCATATAATAATTATTATATCAATGGTTAAAATGTCAACTTGCCCATGATAATGGCAAAAGTATAGACTTGTCCATACTATACTAAACTCGGTAATAGTTTTTTCGAAAAGAGTATAGTCTATTTTATTAAAATATATAGTTTATGTTTCCAAAGTTATTTCAATTAATTTTTGAGCTTATTGCTTATCACTAATACTACTCTTTTCTTTTGTTTTTTCTCCCTTCAGTCACTGTGCTGTTCTATTCTTCCACCAATTCTTATTCACAGATTGAGGAATTGCAATGCTCAGAGACGAAGAAGGAACACGAAGACAAACATGGAGATTAACAATTTGAAGCTTCATATCAAGATTTCTATGAGAAGCTTTTTGGCAATTCCATCGCATGTTTGATGGAAAGTCAATCACGATGAAGAACGAGAGTGATTTTGGTAGGGTTCTTCCAAGTCATAATGATTATGGCGCAGTCAAAGTGAGAGAAAAGAAGGGGTTGAAGATTAGGAATTTTGACTTATGACAGAGTATACGTATACAAAATGAAAGTAAAAAGACTTTTACCACAAATTTTTTACAAGAAGGCTTTTACCACAAATATCAACTACTCCATCCCTCCCATAAATAAAAGTAAAATATGATAATTTAAAGTATGATTTTTTGTGTTTTTTTTTAAATAAGTTTTATTAGAAGATGTAAAAAAAAAATTGATTTTTTATTGATTATGGGCAAAAGAGGAGAGAGAGAGTAAATTTTAGGAGAATATGTGAAAAGTAAACCTTAAAAATCATAAAAATTAATTTTTGTTCCTTATAATTTGGGACAAGAAAAAATAATTTTTTTTCCTTATAATATAGGACGGATAGAGTACTTTTATTATGCCCTCTTTTATTATTATTATTATTTTTTTAACAAGCCAAAATGAGATATAATAATAAATTAGTCTCCTCAGCACAAGATGTACCGAGAAAAACTAAATCAGTCTACAAGAGTTATATACAGGGTAATAAGAATAAATCAAACAAGGCTCAAACACAGCAAAGGACTAGACCACCACATGTGGTAGTTAGAGACTAAAGTAGGACTCGTCGTCTTCAACCACCTAAACGCGAAAAGCTTGATCTTATCCAACAACTGAATGGAACTGCTTGTCGAGCCTCGAAATAAGCGATGATTTCTTTCCGTCCACACGACCCAAACACACACCAACCAAATAAGCTGCATAAAGGAACGTCGCGCCCGAGATCCACCTGATGCGCCTGTGAACTGAATAAAGTGATCTCGTATGAAAGTGGTAGACACCGGAGTGGCGCCTATCCACGAGCATACTAAAGTCCAAATGGGTCCAAAAATGCTGCACGAGATGAATAGGTGATGCGCCGACTCTACCTCCCCACAACCAGTAACGCAAAAGTGAGCTGCAGGAGATAAGATGCCTCGCGTAGCCTTTATTATTATTTTTTTGTTTAGGGATGAGGATTGAACTCAGACTTCTGACATACTACCTAAACCATTCACCACTATATCAAACCTAATGACTTATCTCTTTAATAAATATATGATAATTTATTAATCAGCTGTCTTACAATTGAATGTTTATTCATAGCAAGTATACACTGCATTTTCTTTTCTTTTTTATAGAGCAAAAGGATATAAAGATTATGATTAATGCATTTCAAATGTTGGTATCCAAATAAATCACTTAAGTTAAGAAGCACTTAATGAAATATATTAAAGATACAAAAGAAGTTTGGGGGGACCAAACCAAAACCCAAAGTGTTAAAATCTCTCTGCCTCATTAAAAACCTTATCAAAGAAAATTTGATTCGTTAAAATTCTGATGAAGGAAAAAAGAGTGCAAAGATGCAAACATGGACAAACAATCGAATGTTTGTGTAAAAAAAAAAAAACTGAATCAAAACATAGATAAACTCAGTCTATGGTAAATGAAATCATTCTAAGTAGAGCTAAACACACTGTTTGATTATAAAAAAACACTATATTTTAGTCGAAATACTTAACTTCGGAATTTAGATCCTCCTCTTTCAACCAATCTCTCCATCTCCCTTTTTCCATATTTTGTCTCTATTTGTCTCTTTTTTTCTTCTAAATTTAAAGAGAGATGAACACAAACTATTAAAATAGAGAAGAAGAGATTAATTGAAAACAGAGGATTCGTATCCCGTAACTTTGTCATAGTTCAGGCACCCAAAAGTGCGAAAATCACTCTCAGCACAACAGGCCCAACAATCTTAATGCACTTTTTCACCACCTTCCATTTAATACCTCTACGGTTATTTGGAGCATACATTATAGTCTCCAAACTAGGAATATCTCTTCTAGATAACTGATCCCAATTCTCCTCCAACCTATTCCTCGCACAACCCACATGCACGTTATAATTCTTACACTCCGATCTATAACTCCAGCTTTCTCCTTCTTCTCCACAGCAGTTACACTTTGACCTCACTTTCTTACAAAGATTCAGTTTCATTCCCCCGTCGTTAAGAACCGCTGGCAGCTTCGCGCAACACGGGTGGAGGTCGAGGTCGAACTGTTTAGCCTTGTAATGGTAAACGAATCCCTTTACGTCCATCCTGCAAGCATTGCAGTATCGCGCTTTGTCTCCTCCTGGTGGGGCTGACATGAATTTGAAGGTGCATTTTTTGTAAAATGGATGTGTAAATTTGTCAGAAAGATGTGTGCAGTGTTGATGAAGGTGGTAGTTGCAAATGCTGCAACTGTAATGTGGACCCGTTCCGAGTTCTTTGCAGCCATCACATCTGAATCGGCCGTGTTCGAATCTAATTAAATCGTGTGGGTGGCTGAAATGTGATATCTCATCCAATCTCATTGTGATAATAGGAGAATATTAATTAACACTAGAAAAAACTTGAAAGAAGGATATATATTTCCTCTTTGAATTCTCACTCTAAAAACTTGGTTTTAATTTCGGATGTGATACAAAGAAAGAAGGGGTCCTGGGGGTTATTTATAGCAACGAAATTGCCTCAAAAGCCAACAACACCATTTATAGCACGTTAAGAAATTAAAATGGATTGTTACCTAAACAATCCATTTTTTGTCTCTCATTCCCACGTGATTTTGTCGACAAGTGCATGCAGCAATGTACATAACAGTACGTCACTCTCAATGAGTCGATTCTCAAATCTGCTGCCCCTCTCATGCAGGAATCACTCTCATGCATGGGACCGTCAATCAAGGAAAAAAAATCTACATAGTCACTCTCAATACTGAAATCTGCTGCCTCCTGTCCTGAAAGAAAAAAATGTTCATAGAAAAATTCTATAAAGTTGAAATTAGTTATAACTTATAACTAACCTTGCATTTCACTGAACATTGACATCGCATTCGATGAACTTTCCGTCATCTATAGAAATAACGTGGGCTATCTTTGAATCACATATATATAAAACTATTATTTTATATAATATAATTAACAGTATTCATAATAATTAAATTAATGTTAACTTTTTATAAATCAATGGAATCTTCTTTATAATTATTTTTGTATTATTTTTTTTTGACTAAATTATTTTTGTATTATTTTATATTCCTATAAAAATGTAATTTTTTTTATGTATTATTTAATTTTTTTTTGTAAAAAAATAATTAATATTTTTATGCATTTTAAATAATATAATTAAATTAATGTTAACTTCGAATCAAAACTAATTACAAAAAAAAAATATAAACATGTGGGGTCGAGATTTGGTTCTTTATAAACAACCACCATTAAAGTAAAAACTACTTAAATCAACTATAAATTTCTTAAATCCTACAATATATTTTTTTTTTTTTCGTATTCCGGTTTCCTTCATTCCACGTAAATTTGGATTGTATTTTGGTAATTTTTATTACAAAAAGATAAAAACCCAAAACTATTTATTTTCAACAAATATTTTTTTTAAACAAGGAAACAATAGTGGAATTTTTTTTGTTAAATACTCAACTTAAAAATAAAAATAAACATATGAATGTAATTTTAAGAGTTTAAGTATTTTCCGATATAATCGGGGCGAGTTTCGGATGAGTATCAATATCTATGAGGTGTAAGCGGATCAGAAATATCCAATTGAACCGACGATATATCGAAATCAATCCAAACTGGATTTTTTTTTTGGATTTTTATGGTTTGGATCCAAAATCGAACCAATTAAAAATCGATGTGGTTTGATTCGGTTCTCAAATTCAATTTATAAGAACCGATGAATATAACCAATAGTTATATTATTAATATATATTTGTTTATTTAGTTCAACCCACATCTAAAACTGACACAACTTATTAAAAAAATATCTTGCCCAACTTAGTAACACTCTCGCATTGGCTATACCAATATCTACCGTTTCTTTCGAGATAGCTTTTAGTACGGATGGTCGAGTACTTGATCCATTTTGTAGTTGTTTGAATTCTAATATTGTTAAAGCATTGATTCGAAAGCCCAATGTGATTTATTTACGTCAACATACATATGGATGAACTGCAACAACTTGAAAAATATATAAAAAATTTAAATCTTTTTTAGTTGAACTTACATAAACTTAGTTTTATATATGGTTGTATTATATTTGATGGTGAACTCCACCTATGAATTATATTTTGTATTTGAAAATCTATGAATTTAATTTTTATTGTCGACTTTGTATGAATTGAAACATGTATTTGAAAAAAATATAGCACATAATGTATCGGAAAAAACAATAGCAGAGAATACATAGAAAAAAGTGTTGTTAACTAATTAAAGTACATGAACCAAACCAATTAGTTTGGTTCGATTTAATTTTTGAAAAACACCAAAAGTCGAACCAATTGAGAGTTCATTGGTTCGAACATTAAATTCACCAAAAACCAATCTAAATTGGTCCAATTACGCCTCTAAATATCTTCATTATCTGCCCCAAACTGTCTTTTAAAATCGAAAAAAAATTCATACTCAAACTCGATCAATTTGAATTTTCCCGTCAATTTAAATTAGATAACCTCGAACATGAGTTGTATTGTCATGTCTTTTTCATTTAGGATTGCGCCATTCACAATGGCGCTACGCCGCTACCACAATTAGTTCTAAAAGTATGACATTTTGGATTATTTTTTAAAAAAGTGGCCTAGTTTTGAATTGTTTTGGGATGGTTATTGGAAAAGAAAAAAAATTGCAAGTGTATATATGTATATATAATTAATGAAATGGTGACATAGCTGCCGGCCTAGTTTTTATTGAGAGAAAAGTTCTCTCTTTTTATACCTTCTTCCTCTTTCATTCATCGGAGAGGAGTGATTTTAGGTCTCTACATCTTTTTTCTGCTCTTTTAATACAAATAAGTGATTTATCACATAGATAAGTTTTTTTCTTTTGTGTTTTTGTTATATCATCGTCTGAGGGCGGCATTGGATTGGTAGTTGTCTTGTGCGACGTTATTTGATTTTTCCGTCTTGGTGCGGTGTTCGTTTAATTCTATTGAAGATCGGCTTCTGTCAATTACAGATTCAATCAATGATTTGCGCATCAACGTTGCAGATCCGGAGACATGGATCCTCCGGTAACTTTAGTATTATTATATTTGTTGTAGGTATTTTGATTTTGACGTTGTAACTTGGATGCTGTGAGTTTGTTTGCAGATTCATCCTTTACGTTTTTAGCGATGTTGAATATGTGGTTGTATGATGTACTCTATCAATTGAATGAATGAATATCGGTTTGTTTTTATAAAAAAAAAAATTAATGAAATGGAATATCTCCACATTTTATCGTGACAATAGAAAAATATTAACACCATTCATCGTTAACTAATGTTAAATTTAGTAGAGATGACCATAGTTCACCTATGACTTATAATGTATTGGAACGAAACTAAAACCACTTATGCTATAACTGACTTCCGAATTAAATTAAGCGGTTCAGTGCTCTGAGTCGAATATCGGTTATAAAAATAAATATTAACACCGAAAAACCTCGGCGGAAGAATTACATCCTTTTTATATTTTCTCACTCTCAACAAAAACATGCCGTTAAATTAGCAACAATTAGTTGTAGTTGATTTATTGTCAACTGGGGTAAAAATACATCAATTCTTCGTATGCCTGACTAACATGGCAGCTAATGCGGATGGATTTTTTTTTTTGAACCGTAACTCTCCCATTAATTGTGGAGTTTTCTTTCTTTCTTTCTTTTTTCCTTTTCTTTTTAATAGCAAACATTTTTTATTAAGATGGAATAGAAAGAGTACAAGAGTTCGTGTTATTGGCCAATTCAAATACCTACTAGTACCACATATATCATATGTACCCCAACACCAAAAACAGATTAGAGCACCTTCAACGAAGGTCTATTTCAACTATTTGTTACTAGTCATTCAAGGACCGCATTTTTTTCAACAAATTACCGCTGGAGTTTTTCATGGGTATTTCATCACATCACGGTTATTTATTGAAGTCACTGTACCGAGAGAAGGATCCAAAAATTTATAAAGGGAGCTTCTACGGTACATTCGAATAATTCGAATGTACCGGTACATTAAATCAAAAAATTGATAAATTAACGATTATTTTTATGAATTAAAAAACTATTAGTCGATTATTGTATTTTAGAAATAATAATATCACAAGAAAAAACATAATTTCATTGTTTATAAGCATTACACTAATTTTTCTAATATTTTTTAGAAAAAAAATCAATATTCACTATTATGAGGAATAAAAATTCAAAAAATATCAAATTTTATATTTTTTATAGTTTTGATGAATAATATTTAGTTACTATAATTATTTTAATGATAAGAAAAATAACTTCCTTTAAAAAAAACGCATTTACATGTTAATTTAATTACCTAATGTACCGGTACATTAGAAATTTGCCCATTGTTAGATGTCCCACATTAGATAGAGATATGACAAAGATAACCTTTATAAATGTAGTGCAAATCTCAACTCTCAAGCTAATTTTTGTGGTTGAGTATAAACCTCTCAAATTCTAATATGGTATCAAAGTGAATCCTAGATCCATTTGTTGTTTGTTGTGGAGACCTCCATATTTGGGCTACCCGTTGTTGTTGATTCCACGTACCAAGCCCAATAGTGCTGGACGTGAGGGATGTTTTAGAAAAGTCTCACATTGGCTAGAGATATGACAAAAATAACCTTTATAAGTGTAGTGCAAACCTCAACTCTGAAGCTAACTTTTGTGGTTGAGTATAGGCCTTTCAAATTTTAATAGTCATAAAATTCATTTTTTTACGTATATCATAAAATTCATTAATAATTGAATATTATTAAATTTTTCAGCAATTCTTCTCTCCACATATTTAATTACAAAATTAGTTACAAATTCATCTTCCATCTTATTTCTCATCCTATTTTTCACAATTAGCCTCTTAATTACAAAAAATCAGAACTAACTTAGTGGGATTTGGGTTTTAGCAGTGTATAATAATACTACCTCCGACACATATTCGATATTGATATTCGTCTGATATGTTATGATACTCGTATAAGAGAAATATCGGACAATTAACATTATTATTTTAAAAAAAAATTTCGATATGTTTCGAATACTTCTCCGATATGCGTATTAGAGAAGTATCAGACAATTAATTTTCTTTGATGATATGAATGGAGGAGATGAGACTGATACAATTTGTGTTTTCTCTTAAATAATGAATTTTAGGGGATGTATTGGATTGAGATTTCAATGGATTTTAAAAGACTTTTTTGTGTTAAAAAATTTCATTGGTATTCAATCTATACTTTTATAAAATCAAATCAAATCTTGTGGTATTTAATTAAGACAAGTAAGATTTTTTTTTTCAGGGCAATGAAATCCGCTATTATTCGATTGAGATTTCTCAGAATTTATAAAATGTCACTAGGTATTCAAAAATCAACAGATTTTGGTGGATTATTTCATGTAGTGGATTTCGTGAGACTTTTTAGTTAAAAATACACTTGAGAGACTCTTCCAACAATCTCACCAAAAACCTTGAGGCTTTTTCAAACTCTCCAAGACTTTTTTTCTTTCACAGTTCATCATCATCATTGTACTAGAATATTTCTTCTTCTTTTCTTTCTTCACTTGGTTTTTGCAAGTTTTCCTTTTGAACAAATACTGCAACTTTTTTTCATATTGGATTCAACACTTTGGCTATTTCTTTTGCTATTCTCGCCATTGAAGTGAATTATGCAGTTGGTTTAACAATAAAAAATTACATTTTTTTTTATATTTACAATCGGTAATCGGTGATTCACTTGCTCCATCTGCTTTTGTTTCCAACATCCTACGTAAAGAAAAAACACAGAACTTTTCATCATTTTTTTTTGTATTCCCAAAAAAATATAATTTTTTATTTATTACTCTTATTATTTTTATTATTAAAATTTATTGAGTCTTTTGAAATTTTCCTAATATATAAAGTATTATGAAATCTTGATTGTAAAAAGTCTTTTTAAAAAAATCTCTCAAAATCCATTCAAATCATGTGTTAAAAATCTTGATTGTAAAAAGTATTTTGAAAAAAATCTCTTAAAATCTCATAAAATCAATATAATCTCACGAAGTCATTTAAAATCTTCAAGATTTTTTTGTCAAAACAATCTCTTGAAATCTCAATCCAATACGAGTATGATGTTCTTTATGGATTGTCAACTATGTCTTTTTTGGATGGTACCAATGCTGTTTTTTTTAATAATACTAGGTATGTGATCCATTTTTGGGTAGTACTTACTTAACTTAAGATATGTAATTGTCACGTGTTTGTCCAGTTTGAATAATTCAAATGTTAATTTATTATCATTATCGATTTTTGTTATATTTAATTTTAAATTTAATTATTAAATAACGTATTGCGGTGTATCGAAAATTTTGAAAATTTAATTTTCTATATCGCTGTATCGATATCGTATTGTGTCAGATGTCTGTATTTCATAGATGTTAGGTAAAATTGTGGAACTCAATATAAGTATTTTAGAGTTGCACAATCAAAATAAAAAATATATAAGTTGCTTCATGATAATATGATTAATGCAACCCACAAAATAACTTTTAAATTGAAATCACCATTGAAATTGGTCTAATTTCTCCCATTTAATTTTAAAGTTGTGCTAATTAACTACCAGACATCTGCACGTGATAGTTTTGCTGGCTACATGACAAAATTGTGTACACCTTAAATTTTCACTATTTCATTCATTTTATTATAGAAACTTCTACAAAAGGATAACATGAATTATAAATTGTTGAAGTAATAAAAAAAATTGTTTAAAATATGCGACTATTATTAAAATATATTTTGCACAATAGGAGTAATAAAAAAGTAATAAAAGATTTGGATGGGATACAGTCAACACATCATACAATGCTTGAATTAAAATGATTTTGGATTGGATACCATCAACACCTTATTTTTAGTTAGATTTGTTATTTTTATTTAGTTAGTTTTGTTTTTTTCTTTTACGCTAAATTTTTGTTATTTTTATTTTTTTCTACTATTTAAGCTAAATTATTGTAGTCTTAAGAGAGTTTTTTTTTTTTCATTCAATAAAAATATAGAAAATTTTCTCACGTTTGGTGGATTCATTTGTGGTGATTCCAGAAATATGGTGGATTCCAGAGTTTTATCTGTCAGATTTGTCGCTTGCAAACCTGTGTTTTGTTATAGGATTAACGCTTGCTATTCCTTCCAACTTCCGTACCGTGTCAGTTGTGGCTCATGGTACAATGCTTATTATCTGTTCAATAAAATGCTTCAACCAACTTTCTATTGTAGAACAAATAGAACACTTTTCTATTGTGGAAAAATAATTCAACATTGCCCCTTGATTATGATTCTTTGATTGTTACTCTTTGTTTTAATTGGTTTATTTTCAAATAGTATGAATGAATTAAGTTTTCTATGAGGTTTAAGATGTTGGTTATGTCACTAAAGAGAAAGTTTAGAAGCTTGTATAGACAAAAATGATGAAGAGAACAAGAATAATCTTTCTTGCAACTCATGACTACCAAGTAATATTCATCTTCTTATGACTTGATAATTGACAGGGTTGATTGCCAAGATGATCACTATAATGGCCACATCAGAGACTGCTAAGACTATTTGAAGCTAAATATTCTCAAGGTTTAGCTACAAATGAAACCACAAAAGACGATGCTGCTATCGGTCTAGTCCAAGGACACCTTAGGAGTTTATATCTTTTTGTTTTCATTGTATTTTTTCCTTTTTTCTTTGGGGACTTTGTACTTCTTATACCCCTTTTGTGGACTCTCTTTGATGTATTTTTTCTCTTATATATATATATATTTTGACATTCAAAAAAAAAAAAAATACGATGCTGCTAGAGTGCTTGAAATGCTTAAAAATAGATTGGAAGAAGTTGCGCCCCTGGTAGTCAAAAGACGATGCTAGAGTGCTCAAAATGCTTAAAAATACATGAAGGTTATCAATTTTGCTGCCTGAACACCAAAAGAAGTTTTGAAAAAGAAGAATAAATTTCAATGAACGCATGTTACTAATTATTAAATCTTCTCAATTCATTTTTGTATCAATGCAATTTTTGTGATACAAAATTAATGAAATTAGATGAATTTGCCAATGATACTTCTCTGATAAAATGTGTTTGGATGAATAATATTGTTTATGGTCAAAATTGTGTCTGGTTTTAGTTTTAAAAGCCAAAGATGATGAATAGGTTGCACAAGTTATAACTAATCTAATTTTTTAATGGGTGCAAAAACTATAAATTGGTAACATATTTTTAATGTTACTGATGATGTTCATGTGTTTTAAAATATACCAATTAGTAACATTTATTTTTACTGGTCATAACTCAAAATGTTACTAAAGTCTTTTAGTAATATAGACTTACTAAAGAGAAATAGTAACATTTATTGGGAGTTAATAATATTATCGTTTTTCAAAGTGTCATCAAATATCATTTCTCTTATTGAATCTTTTTTAAAAAAATCTTTGGGGGAGGGAACGCTGAGGCGAAAAAAGTACATTGGATTAAATGAGACATGTTATGTAAACCAAGGAAAAAAGGGGGGTCTAGGAATTGGAGACTTAAGAGTTTTTAACGTAGCTCATTTAGGAAAGTGGTGGTGGAAGATTATGAATGAGAAATAATCTTTATGGTTTAAGGTTATAGATAAGAAATATAGTTCTAATTTAGAAAAGAAGAAAAATTTCGGTTGGTGGAGGGATTTGAATTCTATAAAGAAAATATAGGGGCATGAAGGAGTGGGATGATTTGAAAATAATATTAGGAGGGAAGTGGGAGATGGAAAAGACACATATTTTTGGAAAGACCCTTGGGTCGAAGGAGACATGCTAAACATAATTTTTGACTTATCTATGGATAAAGATTCAAGGATAGCAGAGATGATTGTGGAAGAAGAGGGAGTCAAGAAAATTAATTGAAGCTGGATGAGAATGTTGTTTCAATGGGAGAAGGATATGGCAGACGTTTGTAGTGGGTTAGTGCTCGGTGTGAGGAGGGATGAGACTGAAAGGGATTGCTGGAAGTTGAAAGAGGAATCTTATACGGTTAAAGAGGCTTATCACCTGTTAACTGTAAGGGAGGAGAAGGAAGAAGAGTGTGAATGGGCTAGAGATATTTGGAATCAATTAATAGTTCGGAGGATGTTTTATAAAAGATTACCGACAAATGAGAACTTGAGGAAGAGAGGAATATTACTTAATATATCGACATTGTGTGTAGGTGGTTGTGGTAGTCAAGAATCAGACGAACACTTATTTTTTCAATGTCCCATGTTGGGTGCAATTTGGAGAGAGGTAGTGCAATAGTTAGGGATCCCAGTAGCTTTAGCGGAAGGGGGACCGCCACATTTATGTCGATGGTTTTTTCTCGAAAATTTTTCGAAATATTTTTCTCAAGATAAATCAACATCTTTTTTCTTGAGATAACTCCAAAACTTTTTTCTCGAATTTTTTTTGAGGATTTTTTCTCAAAAGGTTTCCGAGACATATTTCGAGAAAACTCCCACGTTTTTTTCCCTATAAGATTTTCTAGGCGGTAAGAAACGAAAAATTGGAAGAAAAAGATGTGTGAGGAATGGACCTGAGGAACGTCATCGATTTCATCATCCATGTCCTCCATTTTCGGCAATCTTGTTTCTGAGATAGTGAGTTAACGAGCGAGTTAATGTGAAAGGAAAATGAAAGTGTGAGAAAGTAACGGAAATTTGAGCGGGGAAAATCGAAATGGAGAAGCTCTGCTCTTATACTGGGGTGGAAACTAGAAAGCTGTGGAAAATTAGGGGTGGAAATGAACCGAACCAACTCGAACAAAGTTCGAGACTCGATTCGACAATTGATTCGTTGAACTTGGTTCATGAACCAAATGAGTCGAACTTGAGCTAAATATTAAGTTCGTTAATTAAATGAGCTGAACTTGAGCTATATATAGTTCGGCTCGTTTGGTTCACGAGCTGACTCGATTATATATATAACACTTCAGAATATATTTTTACATAACACTTGAAGAATAATATATATATATATCTTCAAAAATAAATTTTACAAAATAAAATACACTAGCATTATTTCTCTTTTGAAGCATAAGTGATACTTGTTTCTTTGATATTTTCCAATTTATGTACTAACACTAAGTCTCACATCGGTTAAATTATCTAGCATTGAGAGAAAACTTTGTTATAAAATGTGGTGTACTACATGTCTTGGAAGCACAACAAAATGTTTATGGTGGGTTTATTATTGTTTCACATTTTCCTAAGTGTGATAATACTCTCAAATACGGCTGACAATGAACCGAACAAACTCGAAAATAGTTCGAGACTCGATTCGATTCGATAATTAACTCGTTGAACTTGGTTCATGAACCAAATGAGCCGAACTTGAGTTGAAAATTAAGCTCGGTAAATAAATGAGTCGAGCCGAGCTTAAGCGAGTTCGACTCGACTCGACTCATTTCCAGCCCTATGGAAAATCTAAATAACTGATGCGCGGTACTGTGTCGTTTGTTGTTCTAAGAAGCATAGACTCGTGTCGTGTCATATAGGTCCAATTACAGCTTATCAAACAAAAAAAAACTCGCCAAAAATCTTGCATGCGCCCCCTGTTGTTCTAAACTTACCCCTCGTAACATAAAAAATGAGTGTGTAGATAGGAAAAATTAAAAGAAAAAAAGTTTGCATCCTGATCCTAGTTAGGATGTAAATCGAGTTGGCATTCTCAGTTCACATCCTAGAATGTGATTTTTTTTTAATAATATTTTTCATTCATGGAGGACGCAAACATTGAGCTTTGAGTAAAATAAAATTGTTACTAGCAAAATAGAGTACCAACTAAGTTCACTTCCTAGATAGGGAGGAATTATTTTGGTATTTCAGGGGGCGCGTGAGAATTTCTATGAGGCGTAAAAAGAAAAGGCCACAAAAAAAGGCTCAATCAAAACTTATTAAAAAAAACCCAAACACATCTTTGGCCTTGTCATTGTAATTTTTGCGAGTTAACTTTAATAGTGTGTTGTGTTATAAGTACAACTTAGTTGATAGTTATAAAAACGTTGATATGCATCTAACAAGGCGACTTCCTATTTTCCACAATGTATGAGAGTGAATTTAGTCATTGGAGTCTAGACTACTTAACAACAATAAAAAAACAATTTAATACTGTAATTTTTTTTACAAATATATGGTTGTTCTACCTAACAAGCAAAATCACAGAGAAATCCCACAATAATGTGAAAGCTCCACTTTGTTCGCAATTTTCTTGAACCTTGGAGAAGCTGAAGAAGAGCTCACACTTTATTGGAAATTCATTTTACCCATCACCGCATCAAATAGTTCTATTCAACTGAGTCACACGTCTTTTCAAAATCAACTTTAGACCAAATAAGTTCTTTATTAAACTTTCTAACTTCATCTACCACCTCATCTATATCACACTCAATATAATCCATTACAAAATCAGTTTTCTCGATGCACTAATTAAATAAATAAAAATATCTTAACCAAAATAAATAAATAAAAAGATAATTTTTTCATTAAATATAACATTTTTTCATATTTTTAAAATACTAATTATATACACTAAAAAAATATTAATTATATAAGTTCTAAAGTAACTTTTTTTTTGGTCAAGAGTTCTAAAATAACTTTATCTAATATCTAACATCTTTAACAAGTGACCCTACTAGTTAACATTTTCTTAAAATAAAACTATTTACTCCATCCGTTCCATTTTCATTGTCACATTTGCAAAAAAAAAAAGTCCCATAATACTTGACTCATTTCAACTTTTTATGTTCTTTTTCCATTTCTACCCCTTATAAATATTTGCCTCTTCACTTTCTCACCACCTTTTTGCCTCTTCACTTTCTCATCATATAACAAGGGTAATTTGATAAAATTAATATTATCTCTCATTCATTTATGCACTTTTCTTGATATGTGTGAAATGGTCGAATGTGACAATGAAAATGAGATGGAGGGAGTAATTTGAAAAAAAGTTTGTACTAGTAACTTTTACCTTCTTTTCATATGATCCAAAAGTTTGTACTAAAATTTTCACTTATTTTCAACTGGACTATACATCTGTTTTGGATTCAGTGAAAAAGAAGAAACAAACATAAAAAAGGCCGGCCAATATGATTTGATAAATTTGTCAAACAAAATTAAGTAAAACAATATTTTAATTTTAATAAAACAAATATATAAAAGTTAATTAAAAAGTGTTAATTATTTTATTCCATTTTTGTAATATTTTAGTCGCAGACCACTGAATTTTGTGATCTTCCACTACCGTGTTAGAAAAAGCATCATCACCATCAGCGTCAACTCGTTCTTCTTCTTATCGAAACACTTCAAATATTATTAATGAACCTTCTTATAAGCTATAATTGAATTATCCACGTTACAAATAATCACTTCCTCACCGTATTTTAAGCTTTTCTTCATATTCATAGATAGTGCGCAGAAAATGGAATCACCTACTTTCGTTTCAAAAGCAAGGACAGCCTTTCATTCCGCTGCTGCAAAAGCGGAACGTGTTCTTCTCGACTTCAAATCAGATCGAGGTTTTATTTTCATTTCAATTTTCTTGATTTTAGATTTCAACGGATATGCTTTTTTTATTCCATTTTTGGTTGTTTTTGATTTTATCTTATCATCATAATAATTCTTATTCTTAAGATACTTGTTTTTGGAATTACCATTGACTTAATTTGTTAATTGTTGAAAAAGATCAAGATAAACAATCTCCTAATAGCTTCACAAGACAATCTGGAATCGAATCTCCAAGCAGCAGCGAGAACGAATCTAAGGTAATCCAGATTATCAGAAATTTTTGTTTTTGTTTTTGTGTTTTCCTCATTCAAATTGTTGCATTGTGCGCGGTGAAAATGTACGCATTTGGATTATGAAATTGATTATGAAATTGTTAGGTTTTGATTGAAGGTTAATAAAGGAAGGAAAATTTTGATTATTGTAATGAGTTTTTGGGTGGTAATTACTTACAAATTTGATTTTTGTAATGATTTTTTTTTGTTGCAGCTTCGTGGTGAACCGAAGCATCATATAAAGTGGAGGCCAAAGAATATAGGGATAAAGCAAGATTGGCAAGAGAAGTTTAGGAATATTCGGATAGGGAGAAAAGAAGTTGAAGCTGAAGATACAGATAAAACTGGGGATGCAAACATGGCAATTCCATTTTATGATGAAAATTTGTATATTTTGAATGTGAAGAATGATCTTGAGGCTAAGGTAAGAAAATATGAAACATTTTAGCTCAGGAATTTAGCTTCTGATTATGTGGTTATAGTTGAAGTCTCTAAACTAGGTTTGTGTTCTGTGATGGTAACGAAGTTTGATAATGTGGGGTTTGAACATTTTTTGTTTTCAAAATAGTCTCTGTCAAACTGTGTCTCATGTCATCAATTTTGATGAGTAAATTAATATGTAGGATAGGAATGCATGGTATGCTTGTGGTGAATTTGTAATGTATGCTTGTTTAGAATCTCATGCTTAATTTCATCTTTGCAATAACATACATACAGTGGACATTTGCTCATTGATTAGCCGAATTAATTATACAAATGGGTTGCTTTTATGATTCGCGTGTGAAATATTTGATTTAGGCTTCAGAAGCAATTCCATCTGTAGAAGACCTAAATGCTGCGACTAAAGATCCCATTCCTGCATCCTCTGTGCTGAAGCAATTGGCTATAGCTGTTGAGTAAGTTGTAATTGTTTGCAATTCTTTTTCCTTTTCATGCTCATTTTTCCTGCTACTTACCACAAACTACTCGCTCGAAGGTTCTATTCTATGTTGTCACATTCTACTTCTCTGGTTGCGAAATTCTCATATTCTATTAGGCACTTGATTATTAAATGCAAGTCTGTATAATTAAACAACATTAGAATCTTGTTTCTGTCGTTCTGAAGGATTTTCAGCTTAATGATACAATTATCTTATCCTCTTCCTTAAAATATTTGGACCTTTTGACTAGGGCTGGAAGTAAGACAAAGTCCATGAAAGATTTTATATCTTCATCAGGAAGTCCTTCACATGCCAAAGACAGGGTAGGCTTAAGTCTCTCTGCAGTTAAGGCTTTAGTGTTGCGAGAAAAGGAAGATAAACTTACCTCTGAGTTTAGTAGGGACGAGAAAGTTGTGCTTTTAATCAATGCTCTTTTTGATCCAGGTATGTGCATTTTAGGAGGCTTGGTGATGACGTAATTGCGCCAAACAACCTTTTTATGCTTCCACTTTTTGCTCTGACATATTATCCTGTGATGATTTTTCACTTTCATTGTAATATTTGCAAGATATTCGCAGAGGGAGATTTCCTTAGAAGGAAGATCGATTCCAATCCAGAGGAAAATGATATAACATCTTTGCCAAGAGATATTCATGGTGCTCCTCCTGAAAGTCTTGTTGTAAAGTTGGCCGAGATTGTTGGAAACTACAAGGCCCTCAGAAAAATGGCTCTGTTCTGGTGCAGCGTTGTTACTGAAGTATGTTTAACTCGAAAATAACTTTTGGTTATGATATCGTATAGACACTTCATTGTTAATCTAGGAATCTAGTTTTGATTTATGCCTTTGATCGCACTTTCTTTGATATTTATTAAGTAACTCTTTGTTTAAGGACTTACGATCTTAGTAATAGAGTACATTGTCATTACAAAATTAATATCTTCATCTTAGATCACATGATTCGGACAATTAATATCTTCATCTTAGATCACCATATTGAGTTTATTTATTCTTTTCCTCCTTATTTGGGTACTTATTTTATAGGTTAGTGATTTTTTTCACTTTGTTCTAGTGGTGGTTCCCCTCCTCCCCATTGTTATTATGGTTGTTATATGTTTTTTTTATTCTGGTCTATTAAATTTGCATCCATTTACTTCCTTCCCCTTAGCAAAAAATTGAAAACTTGCAAACTATATTTTTATTTTTTTTGACAAAAAGAAGCAAACTATTTATATGTTGCGTGATTGGAAACTTTCAGATGCTTTACAAAACAATTCAATCCTATGAGTCTTGATCCTGTGAAGTTGTCTGCCTTACTTCTTTCTCCTTCAAATCTGCTTGTCCTTGAAAGAAAATTAAGAAATACTTCAACTCATGTCTAGAATTTGTAACTTGAACTTCTTTGATCAGTAATGCTACTCCGTAATTTTCCTTCTTTAGTACCAGCTGAAGAAGATTTTATTTATTTACTGATGCAGCTGAGAAAATTTTGGTATGAAGAACGTTATTTACCTGGAGTCCCTCAGAATGAGATTCCAGACCTGAAAACATGTCTTTTGAATCAACACTTTCAAGTAATTAATTGTTGTATTTCTCGGAAGAGCCTCCGTATCATTGCGACTGAATCTCTAGACTCTATGGTGATGCAAGCTAGTTCGAGCATTAAAGAATCAGCCAATGATGATAATGGAGCTCCTGCAAGCCCTGTTTTATATGCCAGATTAAATACCGGAGAGCGTGTTCTTCGACTTGGTGCTAATTGCCCCTCTGGTGATTTGACTTTGTTGGAAACTGGCGAGCCTGTGTACTCTCCTGTCACACAGGTTTGATATATACATTTATTGTTCTCTATAATTCCTATTTCAACTTGTTATTATACTTGAGATATCTGTGATAATTTCATGTAGGAAGGACCTTTGCTTACAGAAGATTTAATCAGAGAAACAGAGGAGTTTGTGCTGCGGACTGGGAGGTCTGTACATCAACTGAGATTCGTCTTTGACCCAGTTTGCTACCATATATTCTAAATCCATTTTCTGTTTTTGTTATACAAATCCCAATTCACTGTTTTATGTCACAAACCTTCCGACTAAGTAATCAACCTCATCTTGCTTTTTGATTGAATATGCCTTTTGAATTGTTTGGCATGATCTAAACCTACCACCTATTGACTTACAAGTTACATCCATTACTCCCAGGACCAAGGTCTGGGAATTTAAATATATGACCATTGTCTACTTAGATCTTTTTTAAAATAATTTATATAATTTTGCATAATGTTGTTTTCTAATTCATGGATGATCACGTGTCTGTTTCTCATGCGACTAGTATTGCAAATGCTGGGTTCATTTAATTGTGGATGTGCATCCATTATGTTTAGCATCAACTAGGCATTTCTTGATTACTGACTTACCTTTTGTTGTCAGTGTTGGCGCTGGCTGCTCGCAACTGCTCTCGGATATGCAGGCTTTCAAGGTCAGGAGGCTCTTCCTTGAAGTGAACTTTTCTTGCCATTATGAATGCTAATAGGTCTAACTATTTTTAATATGCATAATGTTCTGTCTTGAGTTAGTTTTGTTTTTCATCATACTTTAGGCTGCAAATCCTGGATGTATTTTGGAGGATTTTGTAAGATGGCACTCACCTCCTGATTGGACAGACAATGAGGCTTGTATTGAGGACAGTGATGTTTTTGACAGTGGCGAGTCATTGTCGGCCAGAGGCCAACTAAGTCGACGTATGCAAAAAGAAGGTCTGTTAATGATCTTTTTCATCCTATATTGATGCTTAAAATCTGCCGCTACCCAATTTCGTGTTTCTTTTAATGTTAATGGGTCATCAGCATCTGATACAATACAACTGTGGATTTTCTCTGATTAAAGCAAATATAGCCTATTCACTGTATCTGGTCACCAACTGAGAGAAACTTTTGCTCCATGGTTATAAATTGTACCATCATTTAGTTTATCGTGGCTTTGATCTACAAAGACGTCGTAGTTTGGTGAGTTTTGAGGAAGGTATCACAGAGTCTACAATATAGGGCTGAAATGTTTTAGTGCAGGCTTGAATCTTGATGGAAGAGCTCTTTTGGTTAACTGCTCAGATTTAGGCTTAGAATGTCTGACAAAAGAACATTAATAATTTGTGGTAAACTGCTCAGATTTAGGCTTAGAATGTCTGACAAGTGACAATAGAACATGAATAATTTTTTATGTTGAGTTTACAATTAATAGTAACTTAAAAGGGGATGCTTGGTGTAATAGTTGGAATTTTGGTTGTGTGACTAGTAGGTCACAAGTTTGAATTTCAGAATCAGCCTCTTGCACATATAATAGACTCACAATGGGTTAGACTCTTTCCTGAACTCTGCCACAGCAGGAGTTTATAGCATTAAGTTGTTGTCATTGACAGTCATTGATATTGGCTTAGATCTTCCAGTTTCGTATTACTACCAACTGCCTTGTGCAAACCATTGGGTTGAAAGTCTTTGCATCTTATTTGTCTTGAGATATATATTGCCTAAATTGAATATCATATGACATATATAGTAAAGCATATGCAGATAAGTGAGTTTAGGGTGTTGCTTAGTTTTATTATAGCACAATATGCAATTAACATAGCACTGTTGAGCACTTAAGTTGTTTTGATTTCATATCTTTCATTAAATGTTGATGATAGGTAATTTGTGGCGTGAATTGTGGGAAACATCTAAACCAGTACCAGCTGTAAAGCAGGCACCTCTCTTCGATGAGGATTTGGCAGTGTAAGTAAATACTCAATATTTGTATTTATATTCTCCCCTAATGCCATCCCTCGAATCTCATTTTGCATTCGTTTGTAGAGAGGGCATCCTCAATACATTTGAGGACATCCATCCTTTCGAGCTTTTTGGGCAGTTGTTTGTCTCTTTAGTAAGTTCTTTCTTTTTTGACAGCTATTTTATTTCAACCATTTTTTTTTTCATTATATTTGCTCTAACTCTTAATTATTTCATGTTTGTTAAAATTACATATAGTATATTTCATTTGACAATACATTGCATCCTTCATTTATGTAAAGCTCCTTGTAGAAGTTCAACATACTCTTTCTTCAAATGAGAGAGCTTATTTTATGTGAAACTAAGACAATTAAACCTTGACCAATCAATCAACCATGAACGATTAAGATTAAAACATAAAGTCACGTGACCTTTTTTTCTTCCTTTTAACAATTACCTTTTTTTCTTCATTGTATAGCTTGGGTTAGGATTTGCGATTGCTGAACCTCTGCTGTCTAGTAACAAGGACTTCTCAAAGTTGTTCTATGACTGCAAGGAGTACATAGTTACTACATGCCAAAGCACCAAATGGAGTGAGAAAGTTGATGACCTTGTCCAGGTGTGTACTTATTTACTGTGGCTAATATTTGATGTTACATAGCATGAAATTATCCCTCTGATTAGACTTTGTTTATAAGAACAATGTAAATCAATAGTGAAACTGGGCGTTGTTGATTTTCATATACAACTATTTAATAGCAATATCATTCAATTGGAAATTTAATGGTCACAACTCACATTCCTGCCTAGGTATACGAAACAGTGGAGACAATGTTAATGAATCCTGAAGAAGCATTGAAGATGGTGAAACAAACAGAAGAATCAACGACGGTTACTGATGAACCAATGAGCCGGTTGAAGAGGCTTAGCCTTATCTTCAGCGGCAAAGATAAAATATTGAAAAAGACTTTGTCAAAAGATCAACTAAACGATGAAGACAGGTCGACACCACGACAATCTTTCTCAAGTTTCTTTGAAAACAAGTCATCTTTATTTTCAAAGAAGCCTCCTAGGTCTGGATCCCCGTCCCAGTCTCCTTCAGAGAAACCTCCTAGGTCTGGATCCCCATCCCAGTCTCCTTTAGAGAAACCTCCTATCGAAACCGAATGGACAATTGTTTAACAAATTTCATCTTCTCCTTGTTTATACCCTTACGCATATAACTGTACAGTTTCTTTATTCTTTTTCACAATACTTGATTGTTGAATTATGTAGCAAATTTTAATGAATGCTGCATTTTTTCTTTGTTTAAATCTGAAGGAAATGAATATTTATCTTTTTTTGAGTGATATTTTTTTTGTGTTCTCTCTCTTTTTTGTTTATAAACTTGTCTCCCACTCGCAATCTCGCCCTTAAGTTCTGACTTACAATTACAAAGTTCTTTTGAATCTATATCCATCAAAGACTGCCTCTCCGAAGCAATGGCGCAGCAATTACAATTTGGTTTCACCAGATTGTAATTGCTACCAAGTTTAAAACAACTCAAATGGCTTTTATCATCTTAATACAAACTAAAGATAAAAAAAACAAATTCATACAATCACACAATTGTCGTTCAATAGCATCCTCAATGAGGATTCCTCAACACCATTCTCACATTTTAGTAATTTTTTTCTTCATATCAGAGGTGCTTGTCTATTTATCTTCGACATCATCAACCTTCTGGTCTTCATTTACTTTATCAAATCCAAAATACTTAGTAAGAAAATCTGGCACGACAAAGTTTGCTATGAAGTATATCGATAGAAGCAGAGCACTGCAATGTATAAACAAAAGTATGAGCAGAAAACAACTTTGTTTAACTTTGCAGCTTATTATATCTTCTAGAGTGAAAAAATGCTATGACAATGGTTCATGAACTATGACATAAAATGAACAAGGAAAAGAAAAAACCGGACCTTACTGGAAGAAAGGTGGACGGGTCACCGGGTTTGGGCGGGGAAGTAGCAGCAACAACAATGAAATGTGGAATTGCCTTGGTCCTTAATGAACTTGCAGAAGAAAAGTGCTTGCTATATGAAACATTCTTGCTTGGTTCACCCCAAAGAAGTTTTGTGGTGTGCTCAATCCCTATATGATATTGTTGTTGTGGTTTGAGTTTTGCATGAGTGAGAAACAAAGAAGAGTGGAGGTGGAGGCAAGTCATGGTGAAGCTAGTTCACGGTGGAAATTTCTTATCAAAATGATAGTCTTGGTTCACTAGCTGTGTTCACCACCTAGTTTGCTAGGATAATGTTTGGTAGGAGGATATTTTAGCAAAGGGAAAATATGATGTTATCCTTACATTACATTTACAGCTACACACAAGGCCCTTTTCTATTTTTGTATGTTTGTTATGAGCAGTTTAATGTTATTAGGTGCTACTTTAAAGTTTAACATCGGTAACAAATTAGGGGCCGTTTGTTTTAGCTTTAAAAAAATAAATTTTTTCTTTGTATTTTTTAAAATAGATTTTATAAAACTGTTTTTCAAAATATTACAAGTTTTTTTATATTCGTTTTTTCTAAATTTAAACACTAATTTTGATATCATATAACATAGACGTACATTATTGAAGAACAAAAAATAGTCAAAATCTCAATTTTTATAAAAAGTTGTATTTCAAAAATGATTTTTATGAAAATCTATTTGAAATAGCTTAAAAAAAAGTGATTTTTTTGAAATTTTGATATCCAATTTTTTTTTCAATAAAATGATGAAATATCTAAAATAACATTTTAAAAATAACTATTCAAACAAAATTTTCATTTGAAGCTTTTATAAAAAAATTTCTTTGTAAATTTTTTTTATACAAAATTTTCTAACACTACAAAATCTATTTTCAAAAAAATCCAAAAGCCCTTAGCCTTATAATTTTTTAACCATTAAATTGGTTATTTTAATTTTTTTTAAGTATTAAATTTGTGATTTAACTATGTAACAAATTATTTTGTTACTTTTGTAATGATTTTCCGTTATAAAAATATTTATATTGTCGTTATTCGTTAACAACTGCTATTCCTACCGGCAAAACAACAACATTTGATCATTTAAATTATTACCAACAAGTGTAATTATCATACAACCATAATACCCTATACAAATTACAAAAAACTTTGTTCACAATCTCTAAAACACATATGAATTCTCCCAATTAACGTTCATAAGAACATTTTTAAAACGGCCACATAAACATATAATGTCATGTCCCTAAGAAAACAAACACATTTGAATGAGAATATGATGTGAGGGTTTTGTTTTGTCTCACAATGAGGGGCTGAAGTCCGGAAAATGAAATTATAAGGTCATCAAATCAGGTTAGTCACTTCCTAAACATTTTTTAAAGGTAAAAGGAGAAAGTTTGGCAGAAAAGTATAGACTTCCAATTATATTATATAGTATACTTTACTCATTTTACAAATAAGCTAAGTGCCCGTTTGGATTAGTATATTTTTGAGCTTATCAAACAACTTATGCAATTTTTATGTATTTTTATAAGTTTGTCAAGGTAGTTTATGATAAAATAGCTTATAAAAATACAATTTTCACTAGTGTGAACTTATAAAATAGCATAAAACCTAATTTATATTGCATAAGCTGTTTGCATAAACTCAAAAATAAACTAATCCAAACGAGCCCTAAATCTCAAATAAATTAAGAAGGAAAAAAAATACAAGAGAACTTAGGAAATTAGGCAAATACTCATATAGCAGCTAATAAAAATAGTCTCATTAAAACCTTACCCTTAAAACGCATAGAAAAACCAACTAACAAATACAGTTTGTGACAAAAAAAAAACAAATACAGTTAGAATTTACTTTTCATTCCTATAAAATTAACGAATGTTTTTACGGGTGGTATGAAATCAAAAAAATAACATTTTTTTATCCCTAAAAAAATTCTTCTATTTTATTTTTAGTACTTAATGATTACTTTATGTTCATTTAAATGTGAATAATATAATCCTTTTATGATCAAAATGTGTTTATATATTATGTTAAACTTATATAAATTCATATTATGTTAAAAAGATATCAAAAAATATGTTCATTATTGGAGACTAAAAACAAAATAACTTTTTTTTGTAGAGATGAAAACATGTGATTTTTTTTATATGGACAAAAATCATAATTCGTTAATTTTATAAGAACGAAAAACATATCTAACCTTTCTTTTTAATATCTGTCATCAAATTTAATTAGTTTTTTCTATTTATCTATCTTCTATTTATTATTGAGAGATTGACATAATTAGATTAATCCGTCGTAAGAAACAAACAAGATAGAGTTGCAAAAATATCCAATAACAATAAACTAATATTAAGGAAAATTCAAATTTATCAAATAAAAAATAATTTGAACTAACTTCAAAAAAAATTATACAAAAAAAAAAGAAAAGAAGACAAGATATGCTATTTCCTAACAAACTTATCTAGCTTCTAAATAAAGATAATCTGTTTCTTAAATGACAATGATATATATAGATTAATACTAGTTAATAGAAGATCTCACTTTGCAGCAAACAAAAAAGAGTAGTGCCTCAAGATTCATCGGTTTCAACAAATGGAAGAAGAGCAACCCAATCTTCCATTGGCATTTAAAGAAAAGATTGAACAAATGAAAGGTGTTGATGTGAAGTTGGTGATTCAGAAAAGATTGACCATTAGTGACGTGAACGAAGACGATGGCCGCTTATCTATTCCAGCAGATAAGAAGTTTAAAGAGAGTATTCTTTTGACACCATCAGAGAGATTGTCTTTGAACATCTATGTTTCTCAAAAAAAGAGAGAGAGACTTGTTGGTATATCTGTATCTATGTTGGATCATAATCTTAAAATTTGGGATGACATGCACCTTAAGAAGTGGAAAATAGGGAAATCCAAGGTCTATAATATTAGAGGTGGATGGTACAACCTTGTAGTAGAAAACCATTTGGAAGAATCTCAAAAGATACAACTTTGGTCTTTTAGATGCAATGATCATCTCAATTTTGCACTCATGAAGCTTTAGCAAAAATCTACCGATCAACACTTCAAATGCTTTTTACATATAATTATCTTAATTTTTCCAGTATTTAGACATTTATATGCTTCATTGCTTTTGCTTATATATTTGGCGTACTCATTATTTTAAATAGTCGACAAATTTTAGACTAGGTTTTATGACTATAAGAAGAGTTTTTCACGTTAAAAATTTGCGTGTTTTGTTGTATATTTTGTTTTGCTTTATTATTCATGTCTGGCAGATTCAGAAATACAAACTAAGAGAATGACAAAGGAACACGAAAGGAGGCTAGGGTTTCCATTAGAGTGAAACAAACACATATAGGACTAGAGTTATAATATATAGTAAGCAAACTAAACTGTACCTTAAATGCCCAATAACTTATTATCTAATGATGTCTATTGCTTGGAAAGACTTTAATCGTCTGGAAATTAACAATAATAATTTACATCTATTAATCAATTTTAGAATGCCTAATATGTTTCTTATGAAAATTCAAAATATTTTTATTTATTTATGAATAAATTTTCTCAAGTTTATCATGAATTCATGATAAACAAAAAGGTTCACGTACATAGATTAAACGTTAATGTGATTTTAAATTTTGATAAGGGCGACTTGTACAAGAGGATTATTAGCCGACTCCCGTGAGATCAAATGAAATACTCCTACATGATAAACTTGATGATTTTTTTTTTTTTTGCACAAATAAACTTGATTCTTTTTAAGATCAAACCCCGACTCTGTATATATATAATGCAATGTCTCTACCAACGGAACTAAACTTACATCGAGATGATACACTTGATCTTAATTGTCCCTATTGTTGTTTTTTTTTTCCTTAAAATAAATAAATTTATTTTTTTGGTTTTTACCACCGGTATCCAGCCTATTAGACCGCCTAATTTGATTCAGATCCCCCCAATCGCAGTTATATGGGGATCGAACCATGGTCCTTCCCACTAAGTTCAACGTCAATCATCATTAAACAAACTAACGATCGATTAAAATAAATTAATTTTGTTATCACTAATATTTACTATAACAGTGAGCAAACATTTATTTGTATCGATGTCATTGGAATATATATATATACAAACAAACACACACACTTGACGCCTAAGCCCAGAAAAGAAGAAACTACAACGATGTTAGCCTGAGAACATTCCACCCGATAAACATGACAAATACGTACTTTTCAATCTAATTAAAGTAATCTTCGAATTTGATGGTACAAACTCCAACCTTTTGAGCAAACTCCATCCTTGTTATGTATGTAGCATAATATTTTTGTTGAGTAAACAAGTTGAGAATTTTGGATTCGAACACCACTCACACACACACTATAAATGTAGAGGAATATCACGACGACCCCTTCAATTTTTTTTAATTTTTAATAAGTAAAGATTGAATTATAAGAAATACTTAACCCCTACGATTCAAGAAACATCAGCTTAAATACATTGAATGCAGGTTACAGGCTACATGATTACTACACCAATCAGAAAAAACAAAAATAACATTGCTTCCTAAACGGCCTACAAATCAAAACCAAGAAATACAAATAATTTTATCCACTATAGAAGATACATTGATACAATCACCTCTAAACAATATGTTATTTTGCATACGCCAAATAATATCATTTGCTAGCTACTTGCTGATGAGCTACCTTTACGAAACACATTTATAGTACGCATATTAATGATCGGAATTCGAACTTTGCCTCTTTCACTTATGTGTATCGGTTTATAATTAATGACTTTACTTTTCGTGTATCCAAAAAAAGTTATTAGAATTTGTTGTCTCCCAATTACAATTTTCTGGTTCCACTGCGTGTCAACACACCTAAACTTTTTAAATGAAGTATCAACATACATAACACACAGAATTTTCTGGTACAAGGTTTTATAAGTTTTGGTTAACTAGAGTACATTCTTTGGTTTTAGTTGATGTTTTGGAATTAATATCCTAAATTAATTGTTAGCTAATTTTCTCTTTTGAGCTTCAACCATCATATTAAAAAAAAAAATTAAAAATTAAATGAAGTATTCTTTAACAAACCTTAATTATAATGTCAAGATAAAGTTAATGATCATTGAAGATTCACTTTTTGTTTGATGAGCAATGAAGATTCAATAAGATATTGCAAGAAAGATCTTTCAACAAAAAAAAAAACACAAAATATTGGAATATAAATCAAAATAATTGTATTTCATTCAATTCTTGGTAGAAATTTAACGATTCAGTCATACTTTATCTTGCAACCGAACTCTGAATTACCGAGATTTTATAAAATCATCTATTTGCTCATGATTTTTATGAACAAAATTAAAATTATTTATTCAGTAGTGTCAAGGGTTTTTATTCATAATAATACTCCCTCCGTTTTTTTAAGTGTCCAGTTTTGTCGGATTTAGCGTTTCTATTTAACTGTCCATTTTGTGTTTTAAGGGAACGATTTGTCAATTGTACCATTTTTTAATTACACTTATCTTTTTCAATAAATATTTTTATATATATATTTGAAAAACTAAAGTTATTTTTTTTAAAAAAAAAGTTTGTTTATTGTTATATTCTATTGATAACAATAATCTGAAAATATTTTTTTTGTATAACAATAAATCTATTGATGAGGGTATAATAGGAAGATAAGGTGCAAAAATCCAATTTCTTAATTTGATGTTACTATTCTAAACGGACACTTAAAAAAAACGGAGGGAGTATAAAATTATTTAATTTTTTAAATTTAAATAATCATACATATATTATTGCAAGATAATTTATAAAAAAATGTAATTGTTTTACAAGGTTAATTTTGTCATGTAAATATTATATATATCTTGTCATATTATTATAATGTGAATACAAAAAATATGAAATAATAAAATATTGTTATCGTGTTTGTTATTCGGTATGTACCAACTTATACATGATAAAATTATAACAAAAAAAAAACACATGATGAAATAATTGTTATCTTACTTAATTGTATTCTATCATTATTATTATTATTATTATCCTACTTTATATCATATTTTATCTATCATATTATTATGTGCACCAAACGAGTTGTTGTGAAAGAGAAAGTTAATCGTTTGGTAACTATTATTAGGAACAAAACCTATACATTTAAATGATTCAATACTCTTGTGAGATCTTAAATGACAATGTCTGGTGGACAAAATTTACGTGAATTTCTTTATATATTTTATGTTGTTCTTCATTTTTTATTTTGTTATAAGTCATTTAAAATGTTCATAACTAATTAAATAATTGAGCTCAAGTTAATGAGTTGCAATCATTTGAAAAACTTTAAATTTAATTTTCGATAGAAATAATTATTGATGACTAAATTTTATTTATTTTGTGGTCAAACTCTACATTACTATGACTCTCTTTCCTTGAAAATCAAATGGCTGGTAAAAAGAATTCATAATGACATGATTTCTTCAAAACTATAATTTTCTCAAAACTTGTTAAAATCACATACAAAAAGTATTTTAAGTTAAGAACATCATGAAACTACTTGATGTCAGAACTCATCCGAATCAGATTAAGCGGTCAAGTGAGCCGGATACTTGTAGTGAAAACTAAAAATAAATTAATTAATTAAAATACAAAAGAAATGAACCTAATTAAAATACACATGGTCCCCGTAAACTTAACTTAGTTGGTAAGAACATTAATTATATATGCAAAATTGATGTTCGAATTTCGGGCACTCCACCAATTCACTTTTAAAAAGGTAAAAAAAGTAAATATATAAAAGAAATAACAAACCACAGTGAATTATAAATATATCTATATATGTACATGTCTAATTGGCTTCTTGATATCCCTCCCCACCTATATATGTTCAAACTACCATAGCATACAAACTATGTTCAAACACTGCAGTGCTGGGAATTGTGATCTGTTTCACAGTTTCACTTAATGAGAAAAATAATGTTGTGAATTTTGGTAAAAATATCAGGCATTTTAAAATTGATTATGATATGCAAGATTGCTATTAGTACTCTTTCTAGTTTATCAAGATATCAATCACGGTTAATTTCTATTCGATTAAATTCATTCCAAGCAACATATATACACTACATAAATAATGAATAAAAATAAAAATGACACGACACAAATTTTTATTGTGAAAAAGTTCTCAATCATAAAATCTAGTCTAAAATTTGTCCGCTATTTAAAATAACGACTAAGCCGAATATATAAGCAAAAGAAATGAATCAGAAAAATGTCTAAATACTAGAAAATTAAGATAATTATATGTAAATAGCATTTGAAGTGTTGATTGATAGATCGTCGCTAAAGTTTGACGAGTGCGAAATTGAGATGATTGTCTCTTTTAAAAGACCAAAGTTGTATCTTTTGATCTTTTTCCAAATGGTTTTCTACTACAAGTTTGTACCATCCACCCGTGATATTGTAGACCTCGGATTTCCCCATTTTCCACTTCTTGAAGCACATGTCATCCCAAAGTTTAAGATTAGTATCCAACATAGATACAGACATACCATCAAGCCTATGCTTCCCTTTCTTTTGAGGCACATAATCCAAATACAATCCCTCCTCTTGTGTCAAAAGACTACCCTCTTCGATCTTCTTACCTATTGGAACAGATAATCGACCGTTGTTTCGTGTCACATCAGTCATAGTTAATTTCTTCTGGATCACCAACTTCACATCATTACCTTCCAGTTGTTCAATTTTTTCTTTAAACGCCAATGGAAGATTGGGTTGTTCTTCTTGCACCTCTTCTTTCTCTCGATTCTTGTATTTCTTCGACAAATTTCTTGATCCCTCACCCATTGCTTTTCTTTTCTTGATATTCTTGATCCCTTCACTTGTTTTTTCCTTGAATATTATTTTTCCAACATCCTCCTCATTGTTGCTTGTACAAGAAGTAACCTTAAACTTTGAAGAAAGATTATTGTAATCTGTTCTCTTTGATCGATCGCTTCTTACTTTCTTCATTGCGACGATTTCCCTAAACTCTTGGAGGTTGGTTCCGGAAACAGGAATAGGGACATTGTTCTTTGAATGAAGAGCACCATACAATGGATCATTCAAAAGTAGCAAGGACTCAAGGACCACACACTCTTTGCCAACAAACCCTAATAGTTTTGATGTAAAATCTTTTTCTCCCATTGCTGAAACTTCTGAAATCGTGAGGCACTACTCTTTTTGTTTGCGGCAAAGTGAGAGTGACTCTTTGTTTTTAAAGTATCATAGTTATTTATGAAACTGATGACCTTATATATATAGTAGCTAAGATGGGTTAGGTTTTTTTGTTTTTTTTAACGCAAATCAAGATAAGGTTGTTAGGAAAATAGGTTATAGTATATCTTATCTTTTTTATTTAACTTTTTATATTGAAATGATAAGCTATCAAAAACTAACTAAGCAAGGATAATGAATTATTTTTTACTCGATAATTTGAATTTTCCTTAATATTAGTTGATTGTTATATTGAGTGTGTTGTGGCAAGCGTGAATGAGTTAAGTTTCACATTGCTTAGATAAGTGGATGTTGAACACTTTATAAGTGAGAGACCCATAAACTTAACACCTTAAAGTTTTGGGTTAAAGTGTGGTGTCCAACTTATTTGTAGAGTTGTTCTTAAGCACAACGTGGATGATCTTCCGGTTGCCCCCTCGTGATGACCCAACAGCGGTATCAAAGTCGATGGTTCGACGAAGAGTTCGACCGGCTCCTTGTATCGAAAGTTTTCCTGACATAAGTGGTCAGACGATATAACGCATTAAAGTTTTAGGTTAAAATGTGGTTTCCAACTCATTTGTAAAGTTATTCTTAAGTCCAATGTGGATGATCTCCGGCTGTCCGCTTGTGATGACCCAACAAAGTGTTTTTGCTACTCTATATTTTTTTGTTTCTTATGATATACGGTTATCACGTATATTTTTCTCTTCTCATTATTATGACTATATTTAAATATTACTCTTAATTGTGTAAAAAACATGCTTTTAGTTGGTTGTTTTGATTAATAAAAGTTATTTAAATATTAAATTTGTGGAGATATTTTAAGAACTAATGAAAAAAGTGGCAATATGGTCGTTTGGTTTTTGGTTTTTACCATCAGTTTAATTTGGTTCGTGGGTCAGGTTTGACATCACATGGTTTCAGTCCTCTCCCAATCGCAGTTGCGGGGATCAAACCGTGGTCTTTTCTACCAAATTCAGCGTCAATGACCACTGAACCAACTGACGTTTAGTTTGAATGTATAAAAAATTTTAAATTAATTTGTATACCGAAAGTCAATGAGTAATTGAGTATGGATTTGCAGGAATTAGGAACACCGTTGAATTTGTTTGACTTTGAATAGTGATGGGTTAATTTGAGATTTAATCTGGGTTTCAACTTTTATTTTTTTGTATTAATCTTTGATTTTTAGGAGAAGGAGCCTAGTAAAATGAAATGAAATTTGATTGCAAGTAAAATCTTACTAAAAAAATTATTCTTTTTCAGTGATCGCTTAGACTATAAGTAACTAACTACTTGAGTCCAATTATGTAGGACTTCAATTTTTTTTCTATTAATATTTTCACATCCAAAACAATTGAACTTGGTACGCGAATATGCATGATAGAAAGTCTGAATTGATAGACTCATATAACATATTAAGTTTTTATGCTTACAAAATGAACTTATAAGACGAAGATATATACTTATCTTTATAAACTTATTTCAAGTCATATTTTTATTGGGTGGGATGTGTGTTTTTCCCGATAATATGAAAAAAATAAATTCTAATATAAAGATATATGAAAGTTCAACATTTATTTACTAAAATCACTTTTTTTTTTTATCCAGTCCCCTCAAAGTCAAAATTCTGGTTCCACATCCTGATATTACGTTGTTTTGTTGACAAAACTTGATATTATGGGTTTTAGATTCATTTCCTTCAACAAAAAAAAAATTACCGTGTCATTTTTTAACAAATATGACTAAATATAATCTTTTAAGGGACCAAAACAGAACAAAATATAATTATGAAACTATAAAATAAATTAAGGGACTAAATATATAATTTCTCCAATAATTTATTCTTTGATAAATCATCAATTTTTGTCGTGTTCTTATTTAGCATTAAAAAAGTTATTTTGTTTACACCTACAAATATTTTAGGCTTAATTGCACATTTGACCCCTTATGTTTATTTTAGGTTTCAAGTTAATCCCTTATTCTTCGATAAACCATTTACGGGTTGTTCGTGTTCTTATTTGAAGTCGTCAGCTGTAAGAAAAAAACACAATTGGGGCTCATCCGAATTCCTAACCATAGTCAGATGAAAGCTAGTCGAACCAAAAATAGGCAACTATGAATGAGGTGAATCTTTCTCAAATCTACTAAAATTATTAGCTTATTTTACTCGTATTCCATGACATTATTATTATTATGAACATATTCATTACTAACATTATTAGCTTATTTTGCGGCAGAACCCTGAATTTCATTTAAAATCAACAAAATAATGACTAATATGGGTTAACAATGAGAACAGAAACCATTAAAAAAACAATGAAAACAGAACTAGCAAAAAGAAACAGATTAAAAAAACGTAAAGTCATGTATAGAAGAAATAAATAAAACCAGTGAATTATAAATATATCTATACATGTACATGTCTAAGGCTTGTTGATCTCCCTCCCGACCAAACACACATGTTGACAAGTTCAAACAATGTTCAAACACTGAAGTGCAGGGGAGTGTGATCTGTTTCACAGTTTCACATAATAAGGAAAATATTGATAAGAAGCATATTAGGCATTTTAAAATTGATTATGATATGCCCTTTCTAGTAGATCAAGATGTCAATCAGGGTTAATTTCTAGTTAATTAATTAAAGTCATTCCAAGCAACGTATATACACTGCATAAATAATAAAGCAAAATAAAACAGGACAAGACACAAATTTTTAATGAGAAAGAATTCTCAATCATAAAATCTGGTCTAAAATTTGTCCACTGTCAGAAACAAATGAACTATAAAAATGTCTAAATATACTAGAAAATTAAGATAATTACATGAAAATAGCATTTGAAGTGTTGATTAATAGATGGTTGCTAAAGTTTGACAAGTGCGAAATTGAGATGATTGTCTCTTTTAAAAGACCAAAGCTGAACCTTTTGATCATGTACCAAATGGTTTTCTACTACAAGTTTGAACCATCCACCCGTGATATTGTAGACCTCGGATTTCCCCATTTTCCACTTCTTGAAGCACATATCATCCCAAAGTTTAAGATTAGTATCCAATATAGATACAGACATTCCATCAAGCTTTCGCGTTCCTTTCTTTTGAGGCACATAATCCAAATACATTCCCTCCTCTTGTGTCAAAAGACTACTCTTTTCGATCTTCTTACCTATTGGAACGGATAATCGACCGTTGTTTCGTGTCACGTCAGTCATAGTCAATCTCTTCTGGATCACCAACTTCACATCATTACCTTCCATTTGTTCAATTTTCTCTCTAAACGCAAATGGAAGATCGGGCTGCTCTTCTTGCACCTCTTCTTTCTCCTTCTTGCATTTTTTCAACAAATTTCTTGGTCCCTCACCCATTACTTTTCTTTTCTTGATATTCTTGATCGCTTCACTTGGTTTTTCCCTGACTGTTATGTTTCCAGCATCTTCATTGTTGCTTGTACAAGAAGTATCCTTGAACTTTGAAGATAGAATGTTGCAATCTCTTCTCTTTGATCGACCACTTCTTAATTTCTTCATTGGGATGATTGCCTTAAAAGCTTGGACGTTGCATTCAGAAACAGGAATAGGAACATTGTTGTTTGAATGAAGAGAACCATAGAATGGATCATTCAAAAGTAGTAAGGACTCAAGGACCACACACTCCTTGCCAACAAACCCTAAAAGTTTTGATGTAAAATCTTTTTCTGCCATTGCTGAAATTAAATAGTGAGACACTATTCTTTTTGTTTGCGGCAAAGTGAGAGTGATAGTTAATTATGAGACTGATGATCTTTATATATAGCAGCTAAGATAGATTAAGTTTTTTTGTTGCTTTTTTAACACGCAAAACAAGATATGTTTGTTAGGAAAATAGATTACAGTATATCGTATCTTTTTAGAGCATTGATTGCATTAATTCAGTAAAATAGGAAAAATAGCCGTTAAAAAAAAGGAAATTTTTTTTTTATCATCTCTCCGATCGCATGCTTCTTCATCTAACAAAGGACGTTTTCCATTCCAATTGATTTGGGATCGAAATTGAATTTACTTCCATAAGTTCGTAAAATGTGATATCTACCATGTTTAGGGTTTTGATTTTCTAATTTGATGCTAAGTTGATTCTTAAATGTGATATTTCTAGGTTAATTATGATATTCTTAGTTTCAATTTCTGCTTATATCATATAAAAACTCTTAGTATTTCTACATGATTTGTAGTATATAGCTTGTTTGTGTACATAAAAATTCAAGCACTTGTTTTTCATATTTTCTTTCAATTGCAGTGTAAGTGTTTGATAAAAGTACTCTGTGAATTTCATAGTGATTTTTTTGATAATTGTTATTTGCTTGATCCTTTTGTTATAATGTCAACTCTGTTGGTTGAGGTTCTTTCTTCTGCACAGTCTCATTGAAGGTGACATATCGAAACGCAGATGTAGTAATTTGTTACCATTTTTAATTTATATATTTGGAGCTGTAGATCTCTATGCTGCATGGACAAATCGAAACGAATGCTTGATTGTTGTTGATGTGCATACAGGCTTGTTGTAATGTTGATTACATATGTGTGTGAATGAATGCATCTGGTTTCTAGGGAGAGTGCGCTTCTATGGAAGAGTTACAACATCTTCTTTTGAAAAGAAAGAAGTAAAGTGGCAGAAATGGAAAGTAATGATAATAATGAGGTATGTTTATTGGCTTAAGCATTTCACCCGTCTCTGAGTTTCACATGTAGTATGTCAATTAATCCAATTTTTGGGTTGTATGATCTTCAAAAAGTAAAATACTTACACTAAGAAATGCTATCAGAGGATGATTTTAGTTTTGAAGGAGAAATGGTTTTTAACAATAGGTTTCTGTTTCTATGAGGTCAGGCTCAAAAGGTTACAATTAGATGGTAGTGCTTTTGTTTAGATAGAGTCCCTGCTTGTTGCACAATACACAGTTTGGCATTTTGATTCTTTTTGTTTCTATGAGATATTTTATGTTGATTTGTGGTGTGATTAGGCGGACTGAAATCTGGTATGGATTCTACTGCTAGTTTACTACTTTGGAAATAGCTAAATATTTCTAAATTTGTGAAGTCTGATTTGGTGTGGTATCATATGATTTATTGGTGGAGTGTTTGTGCAATTCCCCACTGTTTGTTAGTAGTTTTGGTTGAATATGGTTGTGGAGATGTGCTGAGTTTTTTGCACTATGTAGTATATTTTCAGTAAGCATAATAAAATTTGTGTGTTGTGTATTAGAGGTGGTGGTTGCTATTATGTAGATGAACTTAATAATCCTTTGGGAATGACTCAAAAATTTGGTTGAGGTATCTATTTATTTCTTTGGAAATGACACTCTCAATAATTCTTTATTCAAACTACAATATTTTAATTTTCAAACTTTAAGTAGATGAACTTAAGCAACACATTGTCATTACAGGTTGGTAAAGGTTTATCAAAAGATGTTAAAGCTTGAATACTTGCTATGTTGCAATGGCTTGAAGCAGTAAGTATAAGTAAAACACTTCATCATAGTCTGTTTCACAGTCAAATGTTTTGGCCACAACTGAAAAATCTCACAAGAAAATATAATCTTTAATTTATATGTATATGGTCTGTTTCAGTTTTTCCTACTACCAATTCTGATAAATAATAGTCTTATTAATTACCAACTGTAGAGATATGATTTACTACAATTCAATTCCATTTAGATTGGCAGCATTGCATTCAAACTATGATTATGAGTAGGTCATGGCTTATAGTATAAGAACTGTATTGCGTCCGGATAATGTTTTGATTTTTTGGGTAATCTAATACCTCAACTTGTTTGCCCCTTATAGTTAGCTTTGGTCTACTTCTATTTACTGCAGTTCATGTGGTTTTCTTTCTTCTATAATTACATTTCTGATCTGTTTGGTTTGATTCTAAATTGATCATAGTTTTTTTGATAATCAATTAAGACTATATAAAGATATATACAAACTTAAGCCCTTCAAAGGTATCAGTATTGTACTGTATAATAATGTTTGTTATTTCCTTACAGTGCAAGGTTATCGTGCCCTGTAGACTAGCATGGACGCACAACTTCCTCGTGATGTACCATTCTCTGTGATTTGTAGGTTGACACTTGATGCTATATTGTTTAATTTTAAGATCATTTATAAGTTTTCTAACATAGACATCGTATCAACTTTTACTATACTTATAAGAGATTACCTTATTGGAAACTATGTATCCTGTTCTTAAGTAATAGGACCATATATTTGGTTTAGGGAGTTTGATGGAAGTTTGTGGTTCTCAAAAGTGCACTTAAAGAAAGCTCAAAAGAAGTTTGACACATAATCCTTACATTATCATTTTCCTTTAATAGAGAATAATTTTGTTCAATTTTACTGCATTTCTTTAACATTTTTTTTCCTTTTCTGATTTAGCATGGGTCCTTGAAATGGAGTCATTGTTTCAGAGCCCTGACTATAGCCGCATTGATCTAGCACAAATGCTTAGAGCTGTTCAAGATCAAGAAAAGCATAAACTGCATTTGGTATGACTTAACATGTTACTTCTACACGGCTACACTTGCCATGTATGAACGACTGGTGAGCCATGAGAATTGCAAATGTACGAAGTCAACAGAGCATGATGGTGTCACAGATACTGTCATAATATAAATATTCAGGTGATTGAATAATTGGTTTTAGTTTTTTAATGAAATGGTAATTTAAATCAGCTCATAGTAATGGCTATTCAAGCAATAATTCTTCTTTAAGTCAAGCAAGTAGGGTGGTCGTATTATTTACATTTCTGATTTGTTTGGTTTGATTGATCATAGTTTTTTTTATTCTTAAATGATTTTAATGTGTTTGTTTTTGTTATTTGAGTTTATTCTGTTCTTTTTTTTTTCTTTTTCAAATGAACAAAGTTCAATGTAAACTACTAAAATCTGACCACTGGTCTGCAACTATATCAGAAATAATACACTCTTTAGCTTTCATTTTTTCTGTTAATCTCATCTTTACTGTCTGTCATGATGCTGGGTTTCAGCCGTCGTTATAAATAAAAAAAATTGTAGTGTATGGCACAGTACATTGTTATGACAGAAACACTTTTGCCTCTAACAGTCTACTCGATCCCCCTCGGACATCACCAGATCTCTGCCTATGCCACAAGCGAGCAACGACCAAATGAACATATGAAATAAAGACAAAACACCCTTCATACCGAAGCCAAACAAACATAGAGTTTGAGATACGACTGAGATGCCAAAGGGAGCAGTCTGCACCCAATTACAGAAGCACCTCCCAGCTGCAAAATGATTGACACTGAATGCATTCCATTGTACCTGCACCTAATTCAAAGATATCTCGACGAACCCCGCAACAGACTAAACATATCGCCAAGATCTCACCTGATGACATTCAAACAAATGTGTCAAAATTTTAATATGATAATATAAAGGTATATGAAAGTTCAACATTTATTTACTAAAATCACTTTATTTTATCTAGTCCCCTCGAAGTCAAAATTTTGGTTCCACACCTGATATGATGTTTTTTTTTTTGACAAAACCTGATATTATTTTCCTTGAACTATTTTTTACTAGTATGTCATAATCCAAACAAAGCACTTGTCTGAAATTAAAATTTGCAGTAAATTTAAGGACCAAAACAGAACAAAATATAATTATGAAACTATAAAAAATTAGGGACTAAATATGTAATTTCTCCAATAATTTATTCTTCGATAAATCATTAATTTTTGTTCGTGTTCTTATTTAGCATTAAAAAATTTATTTTGTTTACACCTACAAATATTTTAAGTTGTTAGCCGTAAAAAAAAAACGCAATTGAATTGGGTTAACCCGAATTCCTGATCATAGCCAGAAGAAAAGCTAGTCGAACCAAAAACATGCGAATATGAATGAGGTGAATCTATCTCAAGTCTACTAAAATCCATGTGGATCACAAGAATGTCAGTAAATACACATGTAAAACTTGAAAATTCATCATTTTACTTGATTCCATGACATTATTATTATGAACATATTCATTACTAACATTATTATTAGTTTATTTTGCGACCAAACTCTGAATTACGTTTAAAATCAACAAAATAATGACTAGTATGTGATAACAATGAGAACAGAAGGAGCAAAAAGAAACAGAGTAAAAAAAAGTAAAGTTATGTATAAAAGAGAAAAACTACCCAGTGAGTTATAAATATAACAAACAATGTTCCAACAGTGCAGGGGAATGTGATCTGTTTCACAGTTTCACTTAATAAGGAAAATATTGTTGTGAATTTTGAAAAGAAGCATATTAAATATTAGGCATTTTAAAACTGATTATGATATGCCCTTTTTAGTTGATCAAGATGTCAATCAGGGTTAATTTCTAGTTAATTAAAGTCATTCCAAGCAACATATATACACTGCATAAATAATAAAGCAAAATAAAACAGGACAAGACACAAATTTCTAATGTGAAAGAATTCTCAATCATAAAATCTGGTCTAAACTTTGTCCACTGTCAGAAACAAATAAACTATAAAAATGTCTAAAATTAAGATAATTACATAAAAATAGCATTTGAAGTGTTGATTAGTAGATCATTGCTAAAGTTTGACGAGTGCGAAATTGAGATGATTGTCTCTTTTAAAAGACCAAAGTTGTATCTTTTGATCTTGTTCCAAATGGTTTTCTACTACAAGTTTGAACCATCCACCTGTGATATTGTAGACCTCGGATTTCCCCATTTTCCACTTCTTGAAGCACATGTCATCCCAAAGTTTAAGATTAGTATCCAACATAGATACAGACATACCATCAAGCTTTCGCGTCCCTTTCTTTTGAGGCACATAATCCAAATACATTCCCTCCTCTTGTGTCAAAAGACTACTCTTTTCAATCTTCTTACCAATTGGAACGGATAGTCGACCGTTGTTTCGTGTCACGTCAGTCATAGTCAATCTCTTCTGGATCACCAATTTCACATCATTACCTTCCATTTGTTCAATTTTCTCTCTAAACGCCAATGGAAGATCGGGTTGCTCTTCTTGCACCTCTTCTTTCTCTTTCTTGAATTTCTTCGACAAATTTCTTGGTCCCTCACCCATTACTTTTCTTTTCTTGATATTCTTGATCCCTTCACTTGTTTTTTCCGTGACTGTTATGTTTCCAACATCTTCATTGTTGCTTGTACAAGAAGTAACCTTGAACTTTGAAGATAGAATGTTGCAATCTCTTCTCTTTGATCGACCACTTCTTAATTTCTTCATTGGGACGATTGCCCTAGAAGCTTGGACGTTGCATTCAGAAACAGGAATAGGAACATTGTTGTTTGAATGAAGAGAACCATAGAATGGATCATTCAAAAGTAGCAAGGACTCAAGGACCACACACTCCTTGCCAACAAACCCTAAAAGTTTTGATGTAAAATCTTTTTCTGCCATTGCTGAAATTAAACAGTGAGGCACACTATTCTTTTTGTTTGCGGCAAAGTGAGAGTGATAGTTAATTATGAGACCGATGATCTTTATATATAGCAGCTAAGATAGATTAGGTTTTTTTGTATCTTTTTTAACACGCAAAACAAGATATGTTTGTTAGGAAAATAGATTACAATATATCTTATCTTTTTATAGCATTTAATGAACACATTAGAATTTAATATTCAATAAAATAGAAAAAATAGCCGTTAAAAAAAAGAAAAAAACATCATATACTAATACAGATTTTTTTTTGGAAATTACTATGGGGACATTTTTCTTTTTTTGTAAATTACTACGAGGCCCACTTTATAGGCATGGCAGTAGGGGGCGGGGCCAGATTTTGTCCTTTCCGAACCCAAACTCATAAAGTTCGAGTTTTCCTAAATCTAGAGGTGTACGCGGGTTGGGTCGAATTTGGCCGAATCCGTTATCCAACCCGTTTAATATTCATTGGGTTGAATTTATCATCAAATCCGTACATTCACTATCAAATCAGAACCGAACCAACCCAATTATTAACCGATTGGGTTGGGTTTGATTCGCGGGTAGTTCATAAATTAAAAATAATTTTTTGATAGAAAAATTACATTTTTTAAAAACTTCTAAAAAAACTATAATACAATTCAACACAATTGTAATACATTTTTAGCATTTAAATTGAATAAAACACACCCATTTCACTTCAAATAAAAATTCATTTATAATCATTACCCTTAATAAACTAAATAAGAGTAGCAAATTCTCATAAAACGCATCATTTTCGTTGGATCCATAATTTGAAAATCATACGATCTAAAGCAAATTGCAAATTACATAAGTTCTTGTTAAGACAAGAAGAAATCATGTAAAATTGAATGTAGAAGAAGAAGTTGAGAGAGAATGATGGGGAATTTTCATTGAGTTGTTAAGAGTACACTACAATGATTATATAGCCTACAAATGCTAGATGTACATGAAGCAAATCAGTTACAAAGTAGTTACAAAATGTCTAACTAACTATAACACCTAACTGCTAGTTAGTTATGCAGAAATGTGAGCTTCATTCTGTTACTTGCAGTTGAAGTAACTTAATACATCCTTGTAACTAGTTGAAACTTGCAGCACAAGTCATCTGTTTTAGCTCTTTGTAATTCTTCGTTCAATAGTCTTTTTTTTTGCAGTCAAACCAATAGGAAACAAATTGTTCATCATTCCAAATTCTTCGTTCAATAGTTCCAATGGGCAATAGCAACAGAAAATCATTGTAACAACCTGCGATATACCCACCCAACGGAAGTTACCCAAATCCGCTACCCAACAGAAGTTCCAACGGAGATCGGGTATACGATGTATCCAACGGGATTTGGGTATCCCATTACGCCTCTTTCCACATGAATTATGATTTTATTTTAGTATTTTTTTATTAAAAAAAAGTTAAAAGTCCAAAATTATTTTGTTTTAACAATATTTTTTTAAAATAAATAAAAGAAATAGAGAAAACAATTTATTTATTACTCAAATTAAAATCTAATTTTAATATAGGTGGGGCGGGTTCGGGGTGGGTATCAATGTCCATGTTACCCGCCCCAACCCCATCTTTTGAAATCGGGAAAAACTCATTCCTGAATCCAAATCCAGTCAACTCGGATTTTCTCCGTCAAAGCGAGTAGAGTTTGGACGGGTACCCGCAGGTATGGATTTTATTGTCATGCCTACTACTTTATGAGACCTATCTTTTCGCCGATATACTAATACATGGACTAAGTTTTTTGTAATTTTTTTTTTTACGGAATTTTTTTGTTATTTATATGGGATCTATATTATTTACATTCATGTACAAGGTTAATTTACTTGAGTCCAATTATGTAGGACTTGATTTTTTTTTCCAATTAATCTTTTCACACCCAAAACAACCAAGCTTGGTGCGTGAATATGCATGATGGAAAGTCTAGATTGATAGACACATATAACATATTAAGTTTTTATATTGGAACTAATTTATACTTATAAAATGAACTTATAAGACGAAGATACTTATCTTTATAAACTCATTTTAAGTCATATCTTTATTGTGTGTGGGATGTGTGTTTTTCACAATAATATGAAAAAATAAATTCTTTTTTTTGAAAAGGCCAAGAAAAATTATAAGCATGCCTAATATAACACCATAGATAAGCCAACAAAAATCTGCGCACAACAGACCGCATATAAGCTCCACACCTATATCTATATATAAATAGTTTCTAGATTTAACATTGTTACGACAGAAACACTTTTGCCTCTAACAGTCTACTCGACCCCCCTCGGACATCACAGGATCTCTGTCTATGCCACAAGCGAGCAACGACCAAATGAAGAGATGAAATAAAGACAAAACACCCTTCATACCAAAGTCAAATGGACATAGAGTTTGAGATACGACTGAGATGCCAAAGGGAGCAGTCTGCACCCAATTACAGAAGCACCTCCCAGCTGCAAATTGATTGACACTGAATGTGTTCCATTGTACCTGCACCTAATTCAAAGATATCTCGACTGACCCGCACCAGACTAAACATATCGCCAAGATCTCACTTGATGGTATTCAAACAAATGCGCGGAGCTTACAACCACTCTAAACAAAATAATGAAAGCCTCTTATTCTTACACAATTCCAAGCTAGCAGTTAGGATCTTCCACAATCTTTGTCACTGAAATAATCTTGTCTTGAAAAATCTTTGCAAAGTAACATTCAAAGAAAAGATGATCAGATGATTAGTCCTTTCCACACCCTCCTTCACACTTAATGTCATTGCTTACTAATATTCCCTTTTTTTTTTATGAAAAAAATAAATTCTAATATAAAAAAGTATATGAAAGTTCAACATTTATTTACTAAAACCACTTTTTTTTTATCTAGCCCCCTCGAAGTCAAAATTCTGGTTCCACCCCTGATATTATGTTTTTTTTTTTTTTTTGACAAAACCTGATATAATGGGTTTTAAATACCTATCCTTCAACTTTTTTTACTATGTCATAATCCAAACAAAGCACTTGTCTGAAATTAAAATTTGAGATAAATTTACGGACCAAAACAGAACAAAATATAATTATGAAACTATAAAATAAATTAAGGGACTAAATATATAATTTCACAAATAATTTATTCTTCAATAAATCATCCATTTTTGTTCACATTCTTATTTAGCATTAAAAAATTTATTTTGTTTACACCTATATTTATTTTAAGTTTTTAGCCGTAAAAAAACGCAATTGAATTGGGTTAATCCGAATTCCTGATCATAGCTTGATGAAAGCTAGTTGAACCTAAAACAAGCGAATATGAATGACGTATATCTTTCTCAAGTCTACTAATTAAAATCCATGAGGATCACAAGAATGTCGGTAAATTAACATGTAAAACTTGACAATTCATATTTTACTCGTATTCCATGACATTATTATTATGAACATATTCATTAGTAACATTATTAGCTCATTTTGTGGTCGAGCTCTGAATTAAATTTAAAATCAACAAAATAAAGACTAATATGTGGTAACAGTGAATACAGAACCACCACAAAGAAACAGAGCAAAAAAAAGTAAGTTATGTATAAAAGAAACAAAAAAAAAAACGCAGTGAGTTTTGACAAGTTCAAACAACCATATATATAGCACATAAACAATGTTCAAACACTGCAAATGAATGTGTTCTGTTTCATAGTTTCACTTAATACAGAAAATATCTGTGAATTTTGATAAGCATATTAGGCTTTTTAAAATTGATTATGATATGCCCTAGTTGATCAAGATGTCAATCAGGGTTAATTTCTAGTTAATTGATTAAAGTCATTCCAAGCAACATATATACACTACATAAATAATAAAGCAAAATAAAACAGGACAAGACACAAATTTCTAATGTGAAAGAATTCTCAATCATATAATCTGGTCTAAAATTTGTCCACTGTCAGAAACAAATGAACTATAAAAATGTCTAAATACTAGAAAATTAAGATAATTACATAAAAATAGCATTTGAAGTGTTGATTAGTAGATCATTGCTAAAGTTGGACGAGTGCGAAATTGAGATGATTGTCTCTTTTAAAAGACCAAAGTTGTATCTTTTGATCTTGTTCCAAATGGTTTTCTACTACAAGTTTGAACCATCCACCTGTGATATTGTAGACCTCGGATTTCCCCATTTTCCACTTCTTGAAGCACATGTCATCCCAAAGTTTAAGATTAGTATCCAATATAGATACAGACATACCATCAAGCTTTCGCGTCCCTTTCTTTTGAGGCACATAATCCAAATACATTCCCTCCTCTTGTGTCAAAAGACTACTCTTTTCAATCTTCTTACCAATTGGAACGGATAGTCGACCGTTGTTTCGTGTCACGTCAGTCATAGTCAATCTCTTCTGGATCACCAATTTCACATCATTACCTTCCATTTGTTCAATTTTTTCTTTAAACGCCGATGGAAGATCGGGTTGTTCTTCTTGCACCTCTTCTTTCTCCTTCTTGAATTTCTTCGGCAAATTTCTTGGTCCCTCACCCATTACTTTTCTTTTCTTGATATTCTTGATCCCTTCACTTGTTTTTTCCGTGACTGTTATGTTTCCAACATCTTCATTGTTGCTTGTACAAGAAGTAACCTTGAACTTTGAAGATAGAATGTTGCAATCTCTTCTCTTTGATCGATCACTTCTTACTTTCTTCATTGCGACGGTTTCCCTAGAAGCTTGGAGGTTGGTTCCGGAAACAGGAATAGGGACATTGTTCTTTGAATGAAGAGCACCATACAATGGATCATTCAAAAGTAGCAAGGACTCAAGGACCACACACTCTTTGCCAACAAACCCTAAAAGTTTTGATGTAAAATCTTTTTCTGCCATTGCTGAAATTAAATAGCGAGGCACTATTCTTTTTGTTTGCGGCAAAGTGAGAGTGATAGTTAATTATGAGACTGATGATCTTTATATATAGCAGCTAAGATAAGTTAGGTTTTTTTGTATCTTTTTTAACACGCAAAACAAGATATGTTTTGTTAGGAAAATAGATTACAATATATCGTATCTTTTTAGAGCAATCCATTAATTGTGCATTTAATGAACACATTAGAATTCAATATTCAATAAAATAGGAAAAATAGCCGTTAAGAAAAAATCATATATTAATATTTATTTTTTTTGGAAATTACTATGAGGACATGTATTTTTATGGGTAAGACGAGTTGTGATTCTCTCCATTTCTCATTATTTCCTTTTTCTCCATTAGTGTATAGTTTTAGAAATATAAATGTAAAAGTGTGACATTAAGGCCCCGTTTGACCTAACTTATTTTTTACTTTTCTATTTCTGCTTAAACGAAATAGAGAAGTATAAAATTATAATTGACACTATTTCTCCTTAAAAGTATTAAAGAAATAAAGTAAAGAAGTACAAAATAAAGAAAAGTGAAGTCAAACACAAATTTTTCCTTCTTTACTATTCTTAAGGAGAAGGAAAAAAAGTAGAAAATAAGTTAGGCCAAACAGGGTGGGTCCAAATGTCTTTTATACACCCGAAAATATTTAAAAACTTTAGTAATGAGAAAAATGGAAAGAAGTGAAAATGGAGAGGATCCTAACTCGGGTAAGACATACCTATTCTTCGTAATTTGAGAATATTTACCCATATATTAATACATTGACTAATTATTTTTTTTTATAATTATTCATTTACTAATTTTATTTTTTTATATTTTATACGGGACCTATATTTACATTCATGTACGAGGTTAATATTTTTGTAATTTCTACGGATGTCTTAAAACAGGCCGAAAGCGTTTTTTTGTAATACTTACAGAAGAACTATTTTTTTGTAATATCTACTTAGACCTATATTTAGGGTCTGTTTGTATTGACTTGTTTTTTAATTTATGCAAAATAGTTTATGCAAATAAATAAGTTTTTATGCATTATATATTAATACACGTACCTAATTTTTTTTGTAATTTACACGGGTTATATTTATACTCGTATATCAAAAGAACCCCCTATTTTTTTGTGTAATTTCTGCGGGAGACAAGAGAGACATATAACTGGGAATGGGAGATCACTCTCCACCTTATTTTATCCCTTTTAAAATCCCTCAATAATTTGTATTATTTTTCATATTTGAATAAAATAAATATAAAATCAATTTCACAAGTAATTGGAAAGAAAATTTCAAAATGGACATCTATGTAATATAAAAATAAAAACCATATACTAATACAGAGACCCATTTCTTTTTTGTAATTTTTAAAAGGACATATATTTCTATGATAACCTATAAAGCAGTAGCCTAAAATTAAAGTTTGGGGTTGAAAATTAACGGAAATGATTAATATAACTAATATGAATAAATTTAAGGGACTAATATAGAAAAAAAAAAGAGTTAAGAACTAAATATATAATTTAGTCAATAATTGATTCTTCGATAAATCATCTATTTTTATTCGTTTTCTTATTTAGCATTATAAAAATTATTTTATTTACACCTAAAAATATTTTAAGCTATTAGCCGAACACAAAAAGCAATTTAATCGGATTCATCCGAATTCCTGATCATAGCCAGATGAAAGCTAGTCGAACTAAAAACATAAAATATATTTTATAGGTGAATCTTTCTCGAATCTACCCAGCTTCATGAAGATTATATGATTGTCTGAACACAAACTCAAAAACATGTGAAAATTGACAATCCATTGTTTTACTCGTGTTCCATGAGATTATTATTATCAACATATATACACTATTAACATTATTATAATAGTATCATGTAAAAGAACTCTATCAACAATAATAGATTTATGTAAAACATCAACATCATCGTTATGTTTAAAACCAGTAAAATAATGACCAGCTGTATGCGAGAACAGAACAAAGCGAAAATGTATATGTATTCAATTCAATTCATTGACAAGAAAAACATATAACAGTTCTATTTCAACCAAAACTTGATTTCCAATTTTAGCATAAAAATCATTAAAGATCTATAAGAAAATTCTTAATTTTTTTTTAAAACTCGATATCCGACCTAAGGAACGACTAATCCGAAAAGATCAATCCCACCGTCCATTTGCTGGGGCCCATTTAAAGCCAGAGTTTTTACTTGTAATAACATCAATTCATACTTCTGTTCGGGATTGTATTTAACTTCTCTAGATCCATCATCTTGACTTTATTAGTTATCACGGCTGGTTTTTTCAGTTCCATAGATGCTCATAGTGGTTGAAATTTGGCTCCACGGATTTTCTAGCTTTCACTTTCTCTATTGGAGTTTGATGAACTTTGCGTCACCAAAATTGATTTAAGACCATTTAAATTTGTTTTTAAGGCACTGTTTGATAAATCCAGTAAGCTATTGGACTAGATTATGAGCTTCTTTGAAAAAAAATAAACGTGTTTTGGTAACGAACTTTTCTAATTAGCTTATAACGTTTTTTGAGATGCTATTAGCGTATTAACTTATTATTTTTTACATTTTATTTCATGTTTACCCTTATTATTATTTTTTCTTATTTTCTATTTTTTAAAATTATAATAACTACCCATTAACCAGGGACGGATCCAGAGGTTTCAGATTGGTGTGGCCAAATATTAAAAAAAAATTATTAACTAAATTGTACTAAAATTAAAAAATAATAGTGTTTAAGCTTTAAACTTCACCACGCCTAATAATTTCAATATTATTAGTTGAGAACTATTTTGAGGACTAAGGGTCCGTTTAGATTAGCTTATTTTTGAGATTATGCAAATAACTTATACAATTTTTCTGTATTATTATAAGTTTGTCAAGGTAATTTATGATAAAATATAGTTTATAAAAATACAATTTTCACTAGTGTGAATTTATAAAATAGCATAAAACCTAATTTATATTCAATAAGCTAAAAAATAAGTTAATCCAAATGGACCCTAAAAATATCCATTTTTGTAAAAAAAAAATAATCAAAATAAAGACTATTTTTATAAATTACATATTATAAGGACTAAAATTACCATTAAAATTTAGTAACCACTAAACTTAACAAAAATTGTATAAAGAAAAAGAGGAAAACAAGTGGTCAAAAGTGATTCATATAAAAAGCCCATAATACAACCCCTAAATAAGTGCCTAATAACTATGATATAGAGAACAAAAATGAAATGCCTCGGTCAGTTCCTTTGCTATTCTTCTTCTTCCTACGTTCTACTTCTTGTGTCTGTGTGTTGCTATTCTACTAATAATCCATTTTTGCTTCATCTTCTTTTTCTTTTTCTTGTTTTTGCTTCATCTTCCTTCTGTTTCCTATTCTAATTTATGTTTTTTTTTTCTTTTACTTGCTCACTATACAAGTATAACATATAAAAAAAATGGAAATTTCTTGTGTGGCCATGGCCACAGTATGCCTCAACATAGATCCGCCTCTGCCACTAACTATACTTTTATGTCATTTTGTATATACGACAACTAAATTTGTTAAACACTTTAATTTTATTCTAATAGCTTCTTAGCTATCAGCTATCAACTATAATCTAACTTATAAGCTATCAGTTAGCTTATAGCTTATTTTTACCGAACACAACTTAAATACACTTTTATACAAGGCCATGTAATTTTGATCATACCATCACAAACAAACCACTGACTACGTGATTGCACATTTAGCGACCGCATAGGATCTGCGGCCTATATTATAATTCTATACGACACTACACCTGTCCATATCCATATACTTCCAAAAAACTTGTCTCATAAAAAACTTACTAAGATTTCAAAATAAAATGTCCTTTGAAAAAGGATTTCAAATCAAAATAAAGGTAAATGTTAAATAGTGTGAGACATTCTTTAATAAACATATAAATAGGAAGTTTTCATGAAATTTTTATGAAAATTTGCAAAGTCTACGCTTAAAAATTGAAATATTTTCATTTTAAATAAATTATTTCTTTAAATGAAATGTTTAAAAAGTATCGCGACAACATTCGTTAGGAAGACTCTAAAATAAAATGAAGTAATAATAAATACTTGTAATCTATGTGAGAATAACTCAGTTTATAAAGATATTGTATGTACATATAAGACCAGAGATCAAACTTCAGTAATTCTACTTAGGTCTCGTTCGAATTAACTTATTTTTGATCTTATGCAAATAACTTATGCAATTTATATGTATTATTATAAGTTTGTCAATGTAATTTATGATAAAATAGATTATAAAAATATAATTTTCATTAGCATGAACTTATAAAATAGCATAAAACCTAATTTAAATTGTATAAACGCAAAAATAAATTAATTCAAACGGGTCGTTACTCATCTTAAAATATAAAATTCTAATTACCAAACTATTTTATAGAAAAATCCTTATAAAATTCACCAAAAAAAAAAAATAAAAAAGAAAAATCCTTATAAAATCTCAGTGAATTTTATTAGGTTAATAAATATATTGTTAAACCGAAATTCTCAGTCAACCTTTTTTTTTGTTACATTATTCTCAGTCAATTTATTCGCTAAAATTTTAAGCACCAAGTTATTACTTCCTCCGTTATTTTTTAAGTGTCCGTTTAGAATAGTAACACAAAATTAAGAAATTGGATTTTTGCACCTTATCTTCCTATTATACCCTCATCAATAGATTTATTGTTATACCAAAAAAATATTTTCAGATTATTGTTATCAAGAGAATATAACAATAAACAAACTTTTTTGTTTTTTTTAAAAAAAAAGCCTTTAGTTTTTCAAATATATATAAAAAAATATTTATTGAAAAAGATAAGTGTAATTAAAAAAGGGTACAATTGACAAATCGTACCCTTAAAACACAAAATGGACAGTTAAATCGAAACGCTAAATCCGACAAAACTGGACACTTAAAAAAAACGGAGGGAGTATTATTTTAAAAAAAAATACTTGTAGTATTTAAAAAATTAATAAAACACATGAAAAAAATAAATATAAATTAATACAAGAAAAAGAAAGGGATATTTTTTATTTATTTTTTTTGCGAAAAAGAGTGTAGTAGCAAAACACTACTACTCCAAAACTTTATATATAGAATGACTTAGATAAGAGAGATTACAAAAGGAAGGAGGGGGACAAAGACCAAAACCTCCCTAAGTATAAACAACCCTAAAGAAGGGTTTACCAAGCCTATTAGCATCAAAGTTGTCCTTAATTACAAAAGGTATTTCATTCCAAAAAGTAAGCCTATCCAAAAAGAGACCTACGTTAGCTAAGCCATCGGCACAAAAATTCCCTTCTCTAAAAATATGGGAGACAATGAAATTCATGGACTGGGTGAGTAATAAGCAGTTACGCCATCTGTTGCTTAAAGCCCAAGGAACCAACAAAGAGGATTTGAAGGCCAAGACCACAAGGGTTGATTCAGTTTCTAGCCAAAGGTTGTTCCAATTCTTAGAAGCTGCAATTTCTATGACATTCATAGCACCACACAACTCAGCTACAAAGGCAGAACTAATACCTGTGTTCTCAGCAAAACCATACAAGAAATCAGCATTAGAATTTCTAAACAAACCTCCACAAGCAGAAGACGCATTGGTTGAGGCACCATCAGTATTACATTTCACCCAATTGGATAAGGGTGACTGCCAAATTACTTCTTTGAGAATGGTATGTTTAGGAGAGTGAACAGTTTACATTAAATCTCTTCAAAGTTATAAAGTCCTTCAAGGCAGAAGAGGATAACTTGCTAGTGAAGTTACCAGCCATGGAAATATTAGAAGAAATCCATGACACTGAAGATCTCCAGCAAGACTTCTCATTCTTGAATCTAACTTTATTTCTTGCAATCCAGATGGCATACAAGATATAAACCAATGCAGCATTAATGACTACCTTGCATTGTGGTGACCAGTTCTCAGCCAACTGCCAAATGTCTGTCATGGAGCTAAAATGTAGAGTGACATCTAAGACAGAAGCTAGCCAACACCAAATTTGAAAGGAAAAAGAGCATTGAAAGAAGAGATGAAATAAGGTCTCTGAATGAATATTACACAATGAACACATTGAAGGTAAGTTGCAGCCTCTCTCAGTTAACTTGTCATCGACTTTATCTAACATTAGACAAATCAATCAATCATCAAATCTTCATTACACAAAGAAAAGTATTATTCTCTCATTGACGGCGATCTCTTCTTCCCCTTATTCAACCCTATCTTCCGATCTCAGGTTAATCAATCTCTTCAATTTTCTTCTCTATTTATTTCAATTCCGTAACACATCACAATATCTGTAATATTTTTGTTATTCACTTTTGATTTGAAACGTAATCGATCGATTTATTATTGATTTGTAATGTTGTTGATGATTTTCTTTTTCTGTTAAATTAGGTTTGAATTTTACCGTAATTAATCATGTTTGGTGTCGTAAGACGAAGGGTTGCTTCTGGAGGCACATCTTCGGTGAGAATTTACTTTCACTATTTTTGTTTTGCAATGAAATTTCTATTTTTAATTTAGGTTTTTTTAATTTTTAATCTATATGGATTGTAAAGTTGTAAAATTGTTAATTTTAAGTGAAAGCTGACACCTTTGTTGTATATATATACAGTTGCTTGGTCAGTCAGGGCTGAAATTCAGGTCTGGTCCTGCTAGAGTTTCTTCCGTTTTGGAAAAAGAGGTATTTTTTATATACCCTTATGTTTTTTATATTAGTTTTGTTTCTTTTTATAAGACGCATATGATTAACTGAGTGTTATTTTGCGGATGTGTTTTTTTGTGTGTTTAACTTTTGGTTCTCGGTTAGGGCCCAGTTAACCTGGATTCTTCCGTGAGATAAGTAAAGGCTGACCAAAAATCGAACTCGGGTTCTCTGGAACGATTAGTCCTTTGGTTGAGCTCATTAACCAGTTGAGCCCAATCCTTTGTTTTTTGGTTGAGCTAAACTTTTATGATTGTCCTTCGGTTTTTGGTTGAGCTAAACTTTTATGATTGTATTTGATAAAAGTAATATTAAGTTGCCAACATAGGTTGGTCCAGTTGGTAAGGAGTTGGCTCATGCCCGCAAGGGCGTGGGTTCAATTCATGCTGCTGGTGGGAGGATCTCTTTGGTGGGCAATATGTTAGTACTTTTGTAAGCTCTCGCTGAGCGCTGGACACACCTTGTAGGTTGGTCCAGTTTGTAAGGAGTTGGCTTATACCCATAAGGGTGTGGGTTCAACTCCGTATGCAAGCGAGATGACCTCGTTGGTGGGCAAAATTTTAGTGTTTCTTTGTAAGCGGTTGCTGAGTCTTGAGGCTTTCCCTAGCCTGGTGAGCCTCTGGGACCCAACTCATCTAAACTTTGTATCGGTAAAAAAATAATAATATTAACTTTTAAGTCATGGAAGACTCCCAACCCATGTTCATTTAGTTATTTTAATTTTATAACTTCTTTCAAAAATAATTGCTTTGTATGTGATTCTAGGTTTTTCTATGGTTTGAAACAAAAATTGGTCAAAATTGATTATGTTTGTGACTGGTTCTCTTTGGTGCTGTTTGATTTTTATTTGAGTTCTCTTGTGTGGGATGTTTGTGTGTGTATGTTCAATTTTAATGTGGTAGGGTAAGGATTTCCCTTTTTACTTGACTGATGTTAGTAAAGCATGCTATGTGCTAATTGATATAAACCTTTTTATATAAAGTTATGAACTGCCCACGCTTACTCATCAAGCACTGCTTAGAGTACTGACTACGCACTACAAATTTATTGGGATAATCCATTGGAGGATGTCCTATTACTGTTATTTTCTCGCATTCTCTTCTCTATATCAAATTCTTATTTTCTCAATTTTTTATTTATTTCTTGGAATGGTTAGCCTACCTGCTAATGTCGTTGCATCTCTGTTTTACCTCGAGGGTGTATGTCCTCATTTTTTTTCATTGCCACCGAGTGTTTTCATTGTTTTACATGTTTAAGTTATTAGTCATGTCCTTGGAGGGTTCTTACAACTATTTTTATTTATTTAACAGATTGCGATAAGCTCAGGAGGATGTGGGAATATCCGGAATTTCTGTCATATAACACCTGGTAATTCTGTGCATTTTTTATTTAAAATTTGTTAGCTGATACAAATTTAAATGATTTATGCAATTGTGCAATTTACGTCACCATCTATTTTCTGTTGCAGGACGCTGGATTAATTCAAAACCAATCAGGTTAGTAGTTCCCTTGTTAGTCACAGGCCTTAATTATGAATTGGTTTCAGATACTTAATTTTTAAAAATACTATGTTCTATCAGAGTTAGAAAAATGAGTCAGTTATAGTATAATAATATTCAGTTATAGTAATATTTAAAATGGAAATAGTAGTTACTGTTTCTCATTCAGTGGTAGTGAGTGCTCTAATAACCTTATTGCTGTGCAGGGACATTTTTCATCAAGAGGCTTCGATTCTAACATGGAAGCGTTCATTTTCTTCGGATAGTGGTGAGATATTAATGAGACTCAGATTTCTGTCATTTAAGTTACCCTTACAGTTGATATTTATCTTGTTCGTGAAAGATAACTACACATGCATTATGGTTATTGTAAGAATTTTAGCTTTTATGAAAGAGGAATATTTCATAAAATCCACGGTTATGATGATAGAGTATTGCACGAGCGTATTTCTGAAATTTAGTTACTGTATAACTGATTTTATTGTAATAGAATTTATAATGTATTGTTTGCTTTAAAAGATAGTGTGTTTCTATCCAGTGTGGTATAGAAGAATGACAACCCTAGGGAGTTTTGTAATTGATCTGATCATGAATTTATATAATCATCATCAACAATCCTCATAACTACACATTACATTTGTGAAGTTATTCTCTATTCTGTGTGCATTTTGTCGTTTCTAAAATGTAGTTTCATTTTTTTAGTTTTAGACTTATAGTCTAGAGTCTTGGGAATATGACCAAATTGTCCTGTGAATGCTAATATCTGTTTAGTTTAACTTTTTTCTGGTATTTATGTTCAATTTAATAGTTCTGTTTTTTTTTTCTTTTTATTGCTGATCTTTTTATTTGTGATTTGTGATAAAGGAGATAATGTTGATGTTGTGGTCCCTCCATTGGCTGAATCCATCGAGGATGGGACTCTTGCAAAATTTCTGAAGAGTATGTTGACGAACTCTATACATTTTGTTTACAATTACTTGTTATTTTTAGTGGTTATTGATGATTGACTGTCATCTTTTATTTTGATGTATGAGCGCAGGGCCTGGTGACAGGGTTAATGTTGATGAACCAATTGCTCAAATTGAAACAGATAAGGTGTTATGTTGAAACAAACTTCAAATGTTCATGAAAGATTTGGATGGTTATAAGCGACCCCAATTATCTTTGTTCCTAAATAATCATTAACATTGTTTTCCTTATTGCTGTATTAGGTGACAATTGATGTTACGAGTCCTGAGTCAGGTGTGATTCTGAAGGTACTGTTTAATAGGTTCAGAACATTATTACTCCCACAAGCCAACCCATGAATTTTACAATTATTATCTCTTTTTTTAATTAAATTTTGTTCATATGGTATATTTAATAATGTGCAGCTTCTAGCCAATGAAGGAGATACTGTTGAGCCAGGTAACAAGATAGCAATCATTTCAAGGTCTGCTGATGCTACAACTCACATTGCACCATCTGAGAATGCACCTGAGAAACCTGCTCCTAAGCCAACTCCAAAGGTTAGTGAGCCAGAGAAGAAAACTCCTAAAGTTGAAATTACTACAACAGAGAAGCCAAAAGCACCTACTCCACCAAGCTCTCCAAGTGAGCCACAACTTCCTCCTAAGGATAGAGAAAGACGAGTGAGTCATTGTGATTTTGTGATTGTTATAGTTTCGTCAATTATGTTTACCAATTTTTTATTTTAATGTCTGCCTTCATTTTCAAGGTTCCTATGACAAGACTTCGGAAGCGGGTTGCTACACGATTGAAGGATTCCCAAAACACATATGCTATGCTGACAACCTTCAATGAAGTTGATATGTAAGTTTTCGTTGATTGTCAAATTGTAGCAAAACTTTAAATATTGCCTTAAGCTTTAAGGATTTTCATGTGTGCTGTGTACATATTCATTCCCTATTATGCATTATTTGGTGATGCTTGCTTTGAATTAGAATATTGGAAACTATGGGCATATTCCTTTTGGTACATGTACATACTTCTTATGTAGATTAACATGATAGAAAAGGGGTGATTCCATTTGTTTAGTATCATTTTTTGGTGCAATACTTCTTGACGTAATGGCTTTATATATTGATTGAATAACCATTATCATTCTCTCCCTGATTGCTCTGCAATTTATAATAGGACTAATTTGATGAAGCTCCGTGCTGATCACAAGGATGCTTTTGTTGAAAAGCATGGAGTCAAATTGGGACTTATGTCCGGGTTTATCAAAGTATGCTTTCAAATTATTGGCGTACAGAGTAAATGATATTTCTTTCTTTTTATCATTTTTTTTTCTACGTACTTACTTTGGTCTCTATGTTAGGCTGCTGTCAATGCACTTCAATATCAACCGATTGTAAATGCAGTCATTGATGGGGATGATATTATATACAGAGATTACATCGATATCAGCATAGCTGTTGGGACTTCAAAGGTTTTCATCAGTCACCTCAACCTTCACTTATTTACTGTGTTATATATTAGTGTTAGGTTTATTATACTTTTGATGAAACCTAACCATATGTCATTGGCCTATGTTAATTGATGTTGTCATGCTTGTTCTGCATAGTTTAGATGGTTGGATTATAGGAGCTAATTAAGTACACGTTTGCTGATTTCCATTTTTTGCTTGCATTCTCAGGGACTTGTTGTTCCTGTTATCCGCAATGCTGATACAATGAACTTCGCGGATATAGAAAAACAGATCAACACTTTTGCAAAGAAGGCTAATGCTGGAACTTTATCAATTGATGAGATGGCTGGAGGCACTCTTACAATATCAAATGGTGGTGTTTATGGCAGTCTTTTGAGTACACCTATTATCAACCCCCCTCAGGTTTGCAAGTTCTGCTAAGACGGCACTAATTATGGTTTTTCATTTATTCTATAGAACATTCTTGGATTTACGGTAATACTTAATCATTGTCTGCTTTCTTTTTCTTCATAAGATCTCCATGGAATATGTTTGATAACAGGAAGTAGGAACAAACACTCATTGTTTTTACTGTCATGTTAACAGACACATATCACTTGTAACTTGTCAAAATGAATTTTGTTTTACATAACAACCAGTATTATTCAAATCGCCCAACCAAATGTTCTGCTTTTTTTTTTTAGTAAGATTTCGAAAATTGCATTGATTTCCTTTTTCTTTGTAATGATGCCAGATAATTGTGATAATTTTTTTTTGCAATTTTTTTTGTGAAAGAAATCTCATGCAGTTGTTTTTGACAGTCGGCAATCGTGGGTATGCATTCCATAGTGACCCGTCCAATGGTTGTTGGAGGAGTTGTTGTTCCAAGGCCAATGATGAACCTTGCTCTAACATATGACCATAGAATCATTGATGGAAGAGAGGCAGTGTTCTTTTTGAGACGTATCAAAGATTGCGTGGAGGACCCTCGCAGGCTTTTGCTCGACTTATAAAGTGAATCTCAAAGTCAATTAAGTAATTAAACCTCTTAGAATTCTAATACCATAATGGGTACCCTTTTGTTTGGGTCTTGAATTTGCGGCGTGATTTACAGTATTTATTGAGCAAGCTCTTTAGGATCAAATCTCAATTTATTTGACATAAACTCAGCATGTTTGTACTTCCCTTTCACCTATCCCTCTCAAACTAGAGGGTCACAGTTTTTGGCTCATAAACTGTATGAAAGTACTACGAAGCATATCATGGGATTCTCCGTGAAGCAATAATGCGATTTAATTTCATTGTACTTTTTGCTACAATATTCTTTTACAAAACAAAAATTTCCAAACATGTCTATAACACACACTGAATCGGCCTAAGTCTGTGTGCTGATGTTTTATGCTACATATTCAATATAACTGAACAGGAATCGGCCTAAATACTATATATATATATATATATATATATATATATATATATATATAGGCGAACTTTCAAGTGAGAGGAGTTGTTATTGTGAGAGATGAGAGCATTGCATATTAGATTTAATTGAACGGATGAGATATCAGTGTTCATTAAAATGTGCACCTCATGTAAACTTTCCCAATTCCCACCCACCATTCCATTGTCTTTCTTCCTCCCCCTTCGTTTATTTTTTGCAATCAATCGGGCAAATTAAAACCCAGATTGTGTATGTTCTTCCCCCATTCGTTTCCCACCAGCGTCATTAAAATGTGTTTTTTCTTTCATGCTTCATTTTAAGTGATGAATACAGTATTTCATCTCTAAAAGAATGGGTGAAATTGTTAGAGGAGTGGCTTGAATTTGAGACTAGAGAGGATTGGATTTTGAGATTTTGTCATTCAATTCAATATAAATTTTTTCAGAACTAGAGTATAGATAGAGAGGAAGACGCAAAGAGAGAGAAGTGGAAAAGACAGTTCCAAACGAGAGAGAAGAAATATAAAGCAACAATAATTACATGTGTGCATGTGTAAAAACTTGTAAGCATTTGAATTGATCCAAGGGCTGTAATTTAACACTCTCACCCTCTCATTTTAAAACTCCTCTCACTTGAAAGTTCTCCTATATATATATATAATCGTACACTTCATGTTGTATAATGATCATATAAATAATTTTAACAATTACCGGATAAAAAGGAGTTTTAAATTTGGGGAGTGTGTTTTATATTTCAAAATTATTTGATATTTGATTTTACATCATGACATATTCATAAAGTTTTTATATAAAATATGATATAACGTAGTACCCACAAAGTAGATGAAACTTGTTCGACAGTAAAAAACTAATCATAACGGTTAAAAGAAACTGAATGATGGACAAAAAGGTAATAACAAATTAAAAACAGTTCATTTTGTGAGTTTCTTTTAAATTGCTTTTGTAACCTACAATATTCCAATAAAGATATTTCTATAATATTTTTTTTATATAAGTTATATATGAGAAGATAATAACAAAAAAACAAGAGAAGTAATAAAGGACCAAAGAAATATATTTTTGACAAAAAAGTATACTTCTCTAAATTTTATGATTAATGAGTTTTTCATCTAAGGAGTTTTCCATGTTCCAACAAGAAGAGCAAGAAAGAAAAACCACAAAAGAAAATATCAAGTAAGCCATGAACGAAAAAAAATAATCTATACTATATATAAAAAGGATACAAAAAAAATTTAGTGTGGATTTTTCATAATACCAATAATACCCTTGAATTTTTTTTTAGCAACAAAAATTTTTTATTAACAAACTTACCATAGGGACATGTCTGTATTTTTTTTTTGGACATAAGTTAGACACAGGCAGGTGCGGAGCGCGCCTGTCTGGCCCGCTAGTGACAATAATCGTTTTCCAAAAGAAAAAAAAACAATAATAATGACAATATATAATTACTTTAATCATCATATGAATCACCAAACTTTATTATAGAGAGGATTGACGAAATGGAGGGTAGTGAGGTGAATTAAGTGATTCAAAAGCAACTGATAAAGACTAATTTGAGTTCTAATAATGACTATATCTGTATCTTAAAAAGAAAGATCAAAGATAATTCTTTTGACATGAGTAAAAGAATTATTACCGAATTTGCGTGAAGGAAATTAAAATAGGTTTAATGTATGTCTTTCTCTTATGCTTCAAAAAGTGCTAGCTAATCGGAGAAAACTAAGGCCTACTATATCACACGTGTGGATTGAAACAACTTGCATGCGAAAATATTTCCTATCCGATCGTAAAGTGCTAATCAGAGAAAACTAAGGTATACAATATCACACGTGGATTGGTGCAACTTGCGCGCGAAAATATTTCAAATCCGGTCAAAAAGTGCTAATTGGAAAAAAAAAATTAAGGTCTACACATCACACGTTGAATAAAACAACTTGCGCGCGAAAGTATTTCAAACCCGATCGAAATGTCCTGATATTTTAGAAACCACAACCAACTCTACTTTGCACTACTATGAAAATTGGGTGTACTATTCAAGGCTCCAACAACAATTAAGAATAATATGTTTTTAGGAATGTTGTTAATTACATTTTATATATTTTTTTTCTTTTCTTTTTTTGTATTAGTATGTTAGCTAACTACTCTTGGTTGATTCATATTAATTAACATTTGGAGAATTATTTTAACTTATGTTATAATTATTTTCGACTTGAAAACAAAAACACATTATGCAGAACAAAAGAATGCCTAGAACAAATAAATAGAGTAAAAAGAAAAACCACATTACTAGACTTTGTTGTTTCCCATATAAACTTTTTATAGTTTTTTATTTTTTATAATTAAACATAGTAATAATATAACAGTACAATAACATAAACATCAACATATTCATGGTCTTCTACTAACATAGAGAGCATGATTTAATCCTTAAACATACAACATAACATTATTCATAAGTACATAACAACATTAATAATAATCCTATAAACATAAATTACTTCATTGGTTTTATAATGGGGGAGGCGGTGGTTGTCCAAAAGCACATCTGCCAAACAAACATATTCCAAGTGGACATATATTACCACATCCACCACAATTGAAAGGGCTAAAGTTTGTGTTTACACACAAACGGTTGCAACAACGAGTAAATAGACAACGAAACCCACATAACCCACAATTGTTTATATCACTTGTAAGATCCACACAACGGTTATTACAACATACATGTTTTGGTAGAAACTCTCTGTCTCCGATGCTACACACGCCTGGTCTATCAGTGCACCCTTCTGGGTATGTTTGATCCACACCTACCACATGAGGAACAATGTTGGTAGTGGAATTTTTGTTAACTTCATCATTTGGAATTGATGAAATTGAATCGCTATCAATTTTGATTAGCAACACAAAAAGAAATGTAACAATTGTTACAAATTGTATAGATAGAGTACTCATTGTGAAAAGTGGGGATGAGAAACTTAGGATTTTGAAACCTATATATAGTAGGAATATATGTGAATTAAACATAGCTTTTGTAACAAGTTTGAAGAACATTACTTGTATATATTGAGAAACATGAACTTCATGTTATCACATGTTTTTAGAGGGGAAAGTTGTTTTTGCAAATAAGTTAGCTTCTTTAGATTTTAAATCTACTAGCCTTACTTGGTAGGACTCTATTCCTAGAGAAGCTTTGCAAGCCTATTATCATAAATGAACAACCTTTTTCTAAGGAAAAAAGGTGATTCAACTTGAGACATAAGTTAACTAAAAATAATTCAAAAAACACATGAGTAGTTTGTTCTCGATCCAACTGAACACGCATTGGCATGATAATTTTCTTATTATGAATTAACTTATTTGTTATAAGTTAGCTTACAAGCTACTACTATTACTTTTTGGACCGTGCTAATGTTAAGAGTCTCACATTGGTTTGAGAGATGACACGAAGACATATAATATGTGAGGATAATCCTCACCTTACAAATTAGTTTTATAGATTTAAGTAAGATTCAACTCAAAATTTTAAGATGGTATCATAGCCTCCTATAAGTTCCATTTGGGAAACATGTTATTAGATTTCCGCTATCGGATCGCCCACCATTTATATCGACACTAAAGTGGGGACAATTTTTATCTTACAAACCAATTTTATACTACTAGCTATGATCACATCTTAAAGAACCTTACTTTCTACCAAATAATAATGAAATGTATCGATCTAATGGCTGTCTAGTGTAGTCTTTTGCATCAGCACATGAGCCTTTTTTGTGGGCCAATTCAAACATGAAAGAGTGAATGAAGTTGTGCATGATGCAAAAGTCTCGAATAACAATATAAGGAATATAAATTTTTAATACACAATTGGATTCAAAGATTATATCATATAGATCATCCATACTTTTTTTTTGGAGAAATTATTTGATCGGTTATTGAGACCCATGAAAATTAACGGTATTCAATAAAACCTCATAAAATGATTTTCAATTTCTCTAAAACAAATTATGGATGATCTATATGGTATAATAATCTTTCAATTCAACGGTGAATTTTGTAAAATTCGTAATCGTTATATTATTATAACTTTTGCACCATGCACCACTTCATTCACTCTTTCATGTTAAAAAAAGTCTTTTTTGAAACACGATATTGATTGCAAGAAGCTTCTTCTTTACCATCATGTCATTGCAAGAAGCTTATTTCGAATTCGTATCTCCCGCCTATTTTCACACAAACAGACACGGTCTCTTCCTTCATTCATCCGACCAAAAATGTCAACAAAAAAATCAAACACTTTCTGCATATATGATTCTCGTATTGCAATATTGATTTCTCCAAACTCTGAGAAACCAATACTTATGTTGTTCCTTGGGGGTGAAGCTACTACTACACTTGAAGATGTAATGCTTCTTGGTGGATTTTCAGTTCTTGGAGAATCAGTGGCACTTCATCTTTCTTCTGATTTGCTTTCAATACTAATAGAACCTAAATTGATCAAAATTCGAAGGAAAATGTCGAAAAGTAAGTCCATAAAAGTAGGTCATAATGATTGTCTAAAGAAGAAAGATGTGATCTTTTTTATTTTGACCATGTGGGTTTTCTTTGTTTATGGTTATCAATATTTGCTTTCAATAGAAAATCCATGGGTTGTAGGAAGTTATGATAACCCTTTGGATGTTTAAGATTATGCATGCATCAACATGTTGTACCTGAGAATATATCTCCTTTTTGATAACTTTAAGCAGTTCATTTCTTACATGTTACATCTTAATTTGCTGTGTTTGGATTATGGATGCATCAACATGTTGTACACTTAATTTGCTGCCTAATTTAGCAAGTGTTTGGATTTGCAGCAACATGACGCGCGCTTTCTGAAAAACCGCGACAACTTTCCACGTTAACTTAGAAGCGTCATTATGTAGCTTTTTGGAATCACGACAATTTGCATTGGTATTCCCGCGCAAACGGCACAATTCATGAGGACAATCGTGCAACCAGATATGCTATTGAACTATAGTTTCCTGGAATATGTTTTACTTTATTATATTAATAGATAGTTTATAAAAACAATTCTATTAGTGGGATACATTTAACAATATATAATTCAATTTATTCCTTCTTCATGCCTCTTATTACGTAGGACATGATGATGGATGCATGATCCAAAATGTAAACGTGATTTCCCTACATTCAAATTCCAATTTTGTTAGATTTGGTTGCTTTGTATCACAATTCAATTTATTGCAAAAATACCTCTGCCAAGTAGTGATGAAAATAGCTTTTAGAGTACATTTAGCCTCTGGTTACACGGTGGAATGTCCGCGTTTGATCAAAATAACAACAAGAATATTTCATCTTTCTCGTGAAACTACAATTGCTAGCTTCTCAAAATCCCGACCATAAATGTGCGGAAACGATAAAGAAACACGAAACCAAACATGCATTGCAAATGGTACACAAAATTTGAAGTATAACTTGCTTACAAATATTCAAATACCAAACTTCTTTCGATTAAATTTTTATGTTATGTTTGGTTCTACCATGTCTTTTCTTCTCTTTCGTCCTATTGCAGTATGACCGAGATATTCTAAAAAACCTAGAAAATGTAGAGTTTAGGTGGAAATAATGGTTTCCAAATAGATACTTGGTGTATTTGGAAATTCATGATTTTGTCCGTGCTGCTACGGAATATCATGAAACTAGAGAGTGATGCAAACTCGCAAACAAACGTGCACTTTATAAAATCAAATTTATTAAAAATTCCATTTTGATAGTGTTGATCCGCAATATCATGTAGGGAGTGATGCAAAAACGTGAACTTTATCAAATCAAATTTATAAAAAATTCTATTTTGACGATGCTGCTCTAATGTCATGAAACTAGGGAGTGACACAAAATATCATGAAACTAGGTAATGGCGCCAACACGCAAACAAACGTGCACTTTATCAAATATATATACTGTACGTACTCAAAATTCATAAAGTTTCAATGGATGCTGGCATGGTTAATTCAACTGAGGAAGTTCTAATGGCACATCGTCTCTATTCTTTGGATTGTTAGGCCACACTACTAGTAAAAAGATCACTTAATTCAGGAAGAATATGAAAAAAGCAAAGAAATTAAGTCCCAATCAATGAATTGCCTCAAAGCTTATGATGAGCAACTCTAATAATTGCCTCAATGGTACTATATAAGTTATAATTTTTGGTAGTACTATTTTATATGCATATTAGATATTGTATAAGTTTGATACTCAAAGAATTATAGCACTCTTTTTTTAATTATCCTCAATGCTTACATTCTGATACTACACAAGTCCAGATATGGTAATCAAGTAAGTGTTCTTTGATAACGTATTCCATATAAATTAGTGTTTCTTATCATGGAATATTATTATCTATAGTGAGATATGATTTTTGGTGATTAATTGATTATGTTGAACAGTTGAGTAGAGACACTGAAGTATAATATCTTGCTGCCATGAGATTGAAGGTGTGCAGGGGATGAAAGTGAGGAAGACCTTTTCTCTGCTGGTGTTTTAAAGAGAAACTCAAATTACTACACAACCTCCCTTAGTAATATTTCTTTATTCATTGCTATAATCTTTTCTGTCTTGTTCTGTTTCAATTCTGCGGCTTATTATTATAATTGTGTTTTCAAAATTCCATGAATATCCACATTGATTCTTGCATGAATTTTGGCTTTTACTTCATGATGACATGTGTAATCCTATATGCTACAGAAGAAGCCACCCTTTAATCAGGTGATTAATGGTTTTTATCACTTTTATTTCTTATTTTCTGTGGAATTTGCATCACGTTAAAGGAGGGAGAGTTTTTGAACAGATGCTCTAAATAATTTGGTTTTAAGTTAATTTTAAGTACAATAAGGAGTTGGTGTTATTCAATGTTGTGTAATTATTTAGAGTTTCTTAATTGTTATAATATTTTATGGTAGTAGCTTGCATGATTTAGTCTTATTGTATAGTAAATGTTGGATACAAAAGGTGGATAGGGATTAAAAGCTAATAAGCTTCTAGTTTTCTAGCTCTACTAATGTTACTTCTAGTGACAGCAAAAACTGTGGACAGAGTATTATTTTTTTTAGACTGCTTTATGGGTTATACCTACAGACAAAACCGTAGCTATAGGTATAAATGCCATTACACAATGACAAACGGCCGGAAATCCGTTGCGAAACGGCGTACATAATGCACGGAGACTATGGCCGTCGGTCAAAGTCAGACGCGTTTATAGCTACGGATTTTTGACCTGTAGTGACAGTTTTTGTCTGTAGGTACAGGTCAAATTTCTTGTTGTGAATTGTATAATGATCAGATAAATAATTTTAACAATTACCGAATGAAAAGGAGTTTTAAAATTGGGGAGTGTGTTTTATATTTCAAAATTATTTGATATTTGATTTTACATCATGATATATTCACATTTTTTTTTATATAAAGTATGATATAACGTAGTACCCACAAAGTAGAAAATTTTTGTACGTCGACAGTAAGAAACTAATGATACATTGATAACATGGTTAAATAAAAACTGAATGATTGACAAAAAAAGTAATAACAAATTAAAAATAGTTCATTTTGTGAGTTTTTTCAAAATTTCTTTTGTAACCTACAATATTTCAATAAAGTATACTTCTATAATATTCTTTTTATAAGTTATATATGAGAAGATAACAACAAAAAAGTTCTACCGAAAAAAAGATAATAACAAAAAAAAGTACTCGTAATAAAGGAACAAATAAATTTATTTTTGACGCTCTAAATTTTGTGATTAATGAGTTTTTCAACTAAGGATTTTTCCATGTTCCAACAAGAAGAGCAAACAAGAAAAAAAAACCACAAAAGAAAATATCAAGTAAGCCATGAACGTAAAAAACAAATAATGACAATAATCCTTTTCCAAAAAAAGAAACAAACAATAATAATGACAATATATAATTACTTTAATCATCATATGAATCACCAAACTTTATTATAGAGAGGATTGCCGAAATGGAGGGTAGTGAGGTGAATTAAGTGATTCAAAAACAACTGATAAAGACTAATTTGAGTTCTAATAATGACTATATCTCTATCTTAAAAAGAAAGATCAAAGATAATTCTTTTGACATGAGTAAAAGAATTATTACCGAATTTGCGTGAAGGAAATTAAAATAGGTTTAATGTATGTCTTTCTCTTGTGCTTCAAAAAGTGCTAGCTAATCGGAGAAAACTAAGGCCTACTATATCACACGTGTGGATTGAAACAACTTGCATGTGAAAATATTTCCTATCCGATCGTAAAGTGCTACTCAGAGAAAACTAAGGTATACAGTATCACAGGTGGATTGGTGCAACTTGCGCGCGGAAGTATTTCAAATCCGGTCAAAAAGTGCTAATTGGAAAAAATTAAGGTCTACAACATCACACGTGGATTGAAACAATTTTTGCCCAAATATATTTTAAATCCGATTGTAAAGTACAAATCGGAGAAAACTAAGGTCTACAATATCACATGTGGATTGAAATAACTTGCGCGCGAAAGTATTTCAAACTCGGTCGAAAAGTGCTGATGTTTTAGAAACCACAACCAACTCTACTTTGTACTACAATGAAAATTGGATGTACTATTCAGGCTCCAAAACCAATTAATAATAATATGTTTTTAGGAATGTTTTTAATTTCATTCATATTAATCAACATTTGGAGAATTATTTTAACTTATGTGATAATTATTTTTAACTTGGAAACAAAAACACATTATGCAAAACAAAAGAATGTGTAGTACAAAGAAATAGAGTAAAAAGAAAAATCACATTACTAGACTTTGTTTTTTCCCATATAAACTTAGTATAGTTTTTTTTTTAATTAAATGTAAAAATAACATAACAGTACAGTAACATACAACATAACATTATTTATAAGTACACAACAACATTAATAATAATCTCATAAACATAAATTGCTTCCTTGGTTTTATAAAGGGGGAGGCGGTGGCTGTCCAAAAACACATCTGCCAAACAAACATATTCCAAGAGGACATGTATTACCACATCCACCACAATTGAAAGGACTAAAGTTTGTGTTTACACACACACGGTTGCAACAACGAGTAAATAGACAACGAAACCCACAAAACCCACAATTGTCATCACTTGTAAGATCCACACAACGGTTATTACAACATACATGTTTTGGTGGAAACTCTTCGTCTTCGGTTCTACATATACCTGGTCTATCAGTGCACCCTTGTGGGTCTATTTGATCAACACCTACCACCTCAGGAACAATGTTGGTGGTGGAATTTTTGTTAACTTCATCATTTGGAATGGATGAAATTGAATCGCCATCAATTTTGATTAGCAACACAAAAAGCAATGTAACAATTGTTACAAATTGTATAGATAGAGTACTCATTGTGAAAAGTTGGGATGAAAAACTTAGGAATTTGAAACCTATATATAGTAGGTATGTGAATTAAACATAGCTTTTGTAACAAGCTTGAAGAACATTGCTTGTATATATTGAGAAACATGAACTTCATGTTATCACATGTTTTTAGAAGGGTAAATTGTTTTGCAAATAAGTTAGCTTCTTTAGATTTTAAATCTACTCGCCTTACTTGGTATGACTCTATTCCTAGAGAAGCTTTGCAAGCTGATTATCATAATAGATTGGGCTTTCTATGTTTCGCTTTTCTTAACCTTGAAGGGTTTGGTTTTGCCCCTACTTATTGTTAATATATTGTTGACGCCTTGTGCTCAACTTTGCCTTAAAAAAGAAGCTTGAAGAACATGTATGACATGCCAACTTGATCTTGTGATATGAACTTGGATTTTTGTAACCAATGCTTATACTTTGTTATTATCTTCATAAATGAACAACTTTTTTCTAAGGAAAAAAAGTGATTCAACTTGAGACATAAGTTAACTAAAAATAGTTCAAAAAGCGCATGAGTAGTTTGTTCTCGATCCAACTGAACACGCATATGCATGATAATTTTCTTATTATGAATTAACTTATTTGTTATAAGTTAGCTTACAAGCTATACTACTATTACTTTTTGGACCATGCTAATGTTAAGAGTCTCACATTGATTTGAGAGATGACACGAAGACATATAATAAGTGAGGATAATCCTCACCTTACAAATTAATTTTGTAGATTTAAGTAAGATTCAACTAAAAATTTTAAGATGGTATCATAGCCTCCTATAAGTTCCATTTGGGAAACATGGTATTAGATTTCCGCTATCGGATCGCCCACCATTTCTATCTACACTAAAGTGGGGACAATTTTTATCTTACAAACCGATTTTATACTACTACTACCTATTATCACATCTTAAAGAACCTTACTTTTTACCAAATAATAATGAAATGTATCAATCTAATGGCTGTCTAGTGTAGTCTTGTAGTCTTTTGCATCAGCACATGAGCCTTTTTTGTGGGCCAATTCTAACATGAAAGAGTGAATGAAGTGGTGCATGATGCAAAAGTCTCGAATAACATTATAAGGAATATAAATTTTTAATACACAGTTGGATTCAAAGATTATATCATATAGATCATCCATACTTTTTTTTTGGAGAAATTATTTGATCGGTTATTGAGACCCATGAAAATTAACGGTATTCAATAAAAACTCATAAAATGATTTTCGATTTCTCTAAAACAAATTATGGATGATCTATATGGTATACTAATCATTCAATTCAAGGGTGAATTTTGTAAAATTCGTATTCATTATGTTCTTAGAACTTTTGCACCATGCGTCACTTCATTTACTCTTGCATGTTAGAAAAAGCCTTTTTTGTAATACGATATTGATTGCAAGAAGCTTCTTCTTTACCATCATGTCATTGCAAGAAGCTTATTTCTAATTCATATCTCCCGCCTATTTTCACACAGACACACAGTCTTTTCCTTCATTCATCCGACCAAAAATGTTAACAAAAAAACCAAACACTTTCTGCATATATGATTCTCGTATTGCAATATTGATTTCTCCAAACTCTGAGAAATCAATACTTTGGTTTTTCCTTGGGGTGAAACTACTATTACACTTGAAGATGTAATGCTTCTTGGTGGATTTTAAGTTCTTGGAGAATCAGTGACACTTCCTCTTTCTTCTAATTTGCTTTCAATACTAATAGAAGCTAAATTGATCAAAATTCAAAGAAAATGTTGAAAAGTAAGTCCATAAAAGTAGGTCATAATGATTTGCTAAAGAAGAAAGATGTGATCTTTTTTATTTTGACAACGTGGGTTTTCTTTGTTTATGGTTATCAATATTTGCTTTCAATAGAAAATTCATGTGTTGTAGGAAGTTATGTTAACCCTTTGGATGTTGAAGATTATGCATGCATCAACATGTTGTACCTGAGAATATATCTCCTATTTTGATAACTTTAAGTAGTTCATTTCTTACATGTTACATCTTAATTTGCTGTGTTTGAATTATGGATGCATCAACATGTTGTACACTTAATTTGCTGTCTAATTTAGCAAGTGTTTGGATTTGCAGCAACATGACGTGCGCTTTCTGAAAAACCGCGACAACTTTCCACGTTAACTTAGAAGCGTCATTATGTAGCTTTTTGGAATCACGACAATTTTGCATTGGTATTCCCGCGCAAACGGCACAATTCATGAGGACAATTGTGCAACCAGATATGCTATTGAACTATAGTTTCCTGGAATATGTTTTACTTTATTATATTAATAGATAGTTTATAAAAACAATTCTATTAGTGGGATACATTTAACAATATATAATTAAATTTATTCCTTCTTCATGCCTCTTATTACGTAGGACATGATGATGCATGCATGATCCAAAATGTAAACGTGATTTCCCTACATTCAAATTCCAATTTTGTTAGATTTGGTTGCTTTGTATCACAATTCAATTTATTGCAAAAACACCTCTGCCAAGTAGTGATGAAAATAGCTTTTAGAGTACATTTAGCCTCTGGTTACACGGTGGAATGTCCGCGTTTGATCAAAATAACAACAAGAATATTTCATCTTTCTCGTGAAACTACAATTGCTAGCTTCTCAAAATCCCGACCATAAATGTGCGGAAACGATAAAGAAACACGAAACCAAACATGCATTGCAAATGGTACACAAAATTTGAAGTATAACTTGCTTACAAATATTCAAATACCAAACTTCTTTCGATTAAATTTTTATGTTATGTTTGGTTCTACCATGTCTTTTGTTCTCTTCCGTCCTATTGCAGTATGACCGAGATATTCTAAAAAACCTAGAAAATGTAGAGTTTAGGTGGAAATAATGGTTTCCAAATAGATACTTGGTGTATTTGGAAATTCATGATTTTGACCGTTTTGCTCCGCAATATCATGAAACTCGAGAGTGATGCAAACTCGCAAACAAACATGCACTTTATAAAATCAAATTTATTAAAAATTCCATTTTGATAGTGTTGATCCGCAATATCATGTAGGGAGTGATGCAAAAACGTGAACTTTATCAAATCAAATTTATAAAAAATTCTATTTTGACGATGCTGCTCTAATGTCATGAAACTAGGGAGTGACACAAAATATCATGAAACTAGGTAATGGCGCCAACACGCAAACAAACGTGCACTTTATCAAATATATATACTGTACGTACTCAAAATTCATAAAGTTTCAATGGATGCTGGCATGGTTAATTCAACTGAGGAAGTTCTAATGGCACATCGTCTCTATTCTTTGGATTGTTAGGCCACACTACTAGTAAAAAGATCACTTAATTCAGGAAGAATATGAAAAAAGCAAAGAAATTAAGTCCCAATCAATGAATTGCCTCAAAGCTTATGATGAGCAACTCTAATAATTGCCTCAATGGTACTATATAAGTTATAATTTTTGGTAGTACTATTTTATATGCATATTAGATATTGTATAAGTTTGATACTCAAAGAATTATAGCACTCTTTTTTTTTAATTATCCTCAATGCTTACATTCTGATACTACACAAGTCCAGATATGGTAATCAAGTAAGTGTTCTTTGATAACGTATTCCATATAAATTAGTGTTTCTTATCATGGAATATTATTATCTATAGTGAGATATGATTTTTGGTGATTAATTGATTATGTTGAACAGTTGAGTAGAGACACTGAAGTATAATATCTTGCTGCCATGAGATTGAAGGTGTGCAGGGGATGAAAGTGAGGAAGACCTTTTCTCTGCTGGTGTTTTAAAGAGAAACTCAAATTACTACACAACCTCCCTTAGTTATATTTCTTTATTCATTGCTATAATCTTTTCTGTCTTGCTCTGTTTCAATTCTGCGGCTTATTATTATAATTGTGTTTTCAGAATTCCATGAATATCCACATTGATTCTTGCATGAATTTTGGCTTTTACTTCATGATGACATGTGTAATCCTATATGCTACAGAAGAAGCCACCCTCTAATCAGGTGATTAATGGTTTTTATCACTTTTATTTCTTATTTTCTGTGGAATTTGCATCATGTTAAAGGAGGGAGAGTTTTTGAACAGAGGCTCTAAATAATTTGGTTTTAAGTTAATTTTAAGTACAATAAGGAGTTGGTGTTATTCAATGTTGTGTAATTATTTAGAGTTTCTTAATTGTTATAATCTTTTATGGTAGTAGCTAGCATGATTTAGTCTTATTGTATAGTAAATGTTGGATACAAAAGGTGGATAGGGATTAAAAGCTAATAAGCTTCCAGTTTTCTAGCTATACTAATGTTACTTCTAGTGACAGCAAAAACTGTGGGCAGAGTATTATTTTTTTTAAACTGCTTTATGGGTTATACCTACAGACAAAACCGTAGCTATAGGTATAAATGTCATTACACAATGACAAACGGCCAGAAATCCGTTGCGAAACGGCGTACATAATGCACGGAGACTATGGCCGTCGGTCAAAGTCAGACGCGTTTATAGCTACGGATTTTTGACCTGTAGTGACAGTTTTTGTCTGTAGGTACAGGTCAAATTTCTTGTTGTGAATTGTATAATGATCAGATAAATAATTTTAACAATTACCGAATAAAAAGGAGTTTTAAAATTGGGGAGTGTGTTTTATATTTCAAAATTATTTGATATTTGATTTTACATCATGATATATTCACAATTTTTTTTATATAAAGTATGATATAACGTAGTACCCACAAAGTAGAAAAATTTTGTACGTCGACAGTAAGAAATTAATGATACAATGATAACATGGTTAAATAAAAACTGAATGATGGACAAAAAAAGTAATAACAAATTAAAAACAGTTCATTTTGTGAGTTTTTTTAAAATTTCTTTTGTAACCTACAATATTCCAATAAAGTATACTTCTATAATATTCTTTTTATAAGTTATATATGAGAAGATAACAACAAAAAAGTTCTACCGAAAAAAAGATAATAACAAAAAAAAGTACTCGTAATAAAGGAACAAATAAATTTATTTTTGACGCTCTAAATTTTGTGATTAATGAGTTTTTCAACTAAGGATTTTTCCATGTTCCAACAAGAAGAGGAAACAAGAAAAAAAAACCACAAAAGAAAATATCAAGTAAGCCATGAACGTAAAAAACAAATAATGACAATAATCCTTTTCCAAAAAAAAAAAAAACAATAATAATGACAATATATAATTACTTTAATCATCATATGAATCACCAAACTTTATTATAGAGAGGATTGCCGAAATGGAGGGTAGTGAGGTGAATTAAGTGATTCAAAAACAACTGATAAAGACTAATTTGAGTTCTAATAATGACTATATCTCTATCTTAAAAAGAAAGATCAAAGATAATTCTTTTGACATGAGTAAAAGAATTATTACCGAATTTGCGTGAAGGAAATTAAAATAGGTTTAATGTATGTCTTTCTCTTGTGCTTCAAAAAGTGCTAGCTAATCGGAGAAAACTAAGGCCTACTATATCACACGTGTGGATTGAAACAACTTGCATGTGAAAATATTTCCTATCCGATCGTAAAGTGCTACTCAGAGAATACTAAGGTATACAGTATCACACGTGGATTGGTGCAACTTGCGCGCGGAAGTATTTCAAATCCGGTCAAAAAGTGCTAATTGGAAAAAATTAAGGTCTACAACATCACACGTGGATTGAAACAATTTTTGCCCAAATATATTTTAAATCCGATTGTAAAGTACAAATCGGAGAAAACTAAGGTCTACAATATCACATGTGGATTGAAATAACTTGCGCGCGAAAAGAAAAATCACATTACTAGACTTTGTTTTTTCCCATATAAACTTAGTATAGTTTTTTTTTTAATTAAATGTAAAAATAACATAACAGTACAGTAACATACAACATAACATTATTTATAAGTACACAACAACATTAATAATAATCTCATAAACATAAATTGCTTCCTTGGTTTTATAAAGGGGGAGGCGGTGGCTGTCCAAAAACACATCTGCCAAACAAACATATTCCAAGAGGACATGTATTACCACATCCACCACAATTGAAAGGACTAAAGTTTGTGTTTACACAAACACGGTTGCAACAACGAGTAAATAGACAACGAAACCCACAAAACCCACAATTGTCATCACTTGTAAGATCCACACAACGGTTATTACAACATACATGTTTTGGTGGAAACTCTTCGTCTTCGGTTCTACATATACCTGGTCTATCAGTGCACCCTTGTGGGTCTATTTGATCAACACCTACCACCTCAGGAACAATGTTGGTGGTGGAATTTTTGTTAACTTCATCATTTGGAATGGATGAAATTGAATCGCCATCAATTTTGATTAGCAACACAAAAAGCAATGTAACAATTGTTACAAATTGTATAGATAGAGTACTCATTGTGAAAAGTTGGGATGAAAAACTTAGGAATTTGAAACCTATATATAGTAGGTATGTGAATTAAACATAGCTTTTGTAACAAGCTTGAAGAACATTGCTTGTATATATTGAGAAACATGAACTTCATGTTATCACATGTTTTTAGAAGGGTAAATTGTTTTGCAAATAAGTTAGCTTCTTTAGATTTTAAATCTACTCGCCTTACTTGGTATGACTCTATTCCTAGAGAAGCTTTGCAAGCTGATTATCATAATAGATTGGGCTTTCTATGTTTCGCTTTTCTTAACCTTGAAGGGTTTTGTTTTGCCCCTACTTATTGTTAATATATTGTTGACGCCTTGTGCTCAACTTTGCCTTAAAAAAGAAACTTGAAGAACATGTATGACATGCCAACTTGATCTTGTGATATGAACTTGGATTTTTGTAACCAATGCTTATACTTTGTTATTATCTTCATAAATGAACAACTTTTTTCTAAGGAAAAAAAGTGATTCAACTTGAGACATAAGTTAACTAAAAATAGTTCAAAAAGCGCATGAGTAGTTTGTTCTCGATCCAACTGAACACGCATATGCATGATAATTTTCTTATTATGAATTAACTTATTTGTTATAAGTTAGCTTACAAGCTATACTACTATTACTTTTTGGACCATGCTAATGTTAAGAGTCTCACATTGATTTGAGAGATGACACGAAGACATATAATAAGTGAGGATAATCCTCACCTTACAAATTAATTTTGTAGATTTAAGTAAGATTCAACTAAAAATTTTAAGATGGTATCATAGCCTCCTATAATTTCCATTTGGGAAACATGCTATTAGATTTCCGCTATCGGATCGCCCACCATTTCTATCTACACTAAAGTGGGGACAATTTTTATCTTACAAACCGATTTTATACTACTACTACCTATTATCACATCTTAAAGAACCTTACTTTTTACCAAATAATAATGAAATGTATCAATCTAATGGCTGTCTAGTGTAGTCTTGTAGTCTTTTGCATCAGCACATGAGCCTTTTTTGTGGGCCAATTCTAACATGAAAGAGTGAATGAAGTGGTGCATGATGCAAAAGTCTCGAATAACATTATAAGGAATATAAATTTTTAATACACAGTTGGATTCAAAGATTATATCATATAGATCATCCATACTTTTTTTTTGGAGAAATTATTTGATCGGTTATTGAGACCCATGAAAATTAACGGTATTCAATAAAAACTCATAAAATGATTTTCAATTTCTCTAAAACAAATTATGGATGATCTATATGGTATACTAATCATTCAATTCAAGGGTGAATTTTGTAAAATTCGTATTCATTATGTTCTTAGAACTTTTGCACCATGCGTCACTTCATTCACTCTTGCATGTTAGAAAAAACCTTTTTTGTAATACGATATTGATTGCAAGAAGCTTCTTCTTTACCATCATGTCATTGCAAGAAGCTTATTTCTAATTCATATCTCCCGCCTATTTTCACACAGACACACAGTCTTTTCCTTCATTCATCCGACCAAAAATGTTAACAAAAAAACCAAACACTTTCTGCATATATGATTCTCGTATTGCAATATTGATTTCTCCAAACTCTGAGAAACAAATACTTATGTTGTTCCTTGGGGGTGAAGCTACTACTACACTTGAAGATGTAATGCTTCTTGGTGGATTTTCAGTTCTTGGAGAAATCAGTGGCACTTCCTCTTTCTTCTGATTTGCTTTCAATACTAATAGAAGCTAAATTGATCAAAATTCGAAGGAAAATGTCGAAAAGTAAGTCCATAAAAGTAGGTCATAATGATTGTCTAAAGAAGAAAGATGTGATCTTTTTTATTTTGACCATGTGGGTTTTCTTTGTTTATGGTTATCAATATTTGCTTTCAATAGAAAATCCATGTGTTGTAGGAAGTTATGATAACCCTTTGGATGTTGAAGATTATGCATGCATCAACATGTTGTACCTGAGAATATATCTCCTATTTTGATAACTTTAAGTAGTTCATTTCTTACATCTTAATTTGATGTGTTTGGATTATGGTGCATCGACATGTTGTACACTTAATTTGCTGCCTAATTTAGCAAGTGTTTGGATTTGCAGCAAGATGACGTGCGCTTTCTGAAAAACCGCAACAACTTTTCACGTTAACTTAGAAGCGTCATTATGTAGCTTCTTGAACTCGCGACAATTTTGCATTGGTATTCCCGCGCAAATGGCACAATTCATGAGGACAAATGTGCAACCAGACATGCTATTGAACTATAGTTTCCTGGAATATATTTTACTTTATTATATTAATAGATAGATTATAGTAACATTTCTATTAGTGGAATACATTTAAGAATGTATAATTCAATTTCTTTCTTCTTTATTTTACCTATTATTTACTTAGGAAATGGTGATGCATGATCCAAAATGTAAACGTGGTTTCCGTACAATCAAATTCCAATTTTGTTAGATTTGGCTACTTTGCATTACAAATACAATTTGTTGCAGAAAAAGATCGGCCAAGTAGTGATAAAAATAACTTTTTGACTAGATTAAGCTTCTGTTTGGTTACATAGTTGAATATCCATGTTTGGTCAAAATCACTGCAAGAATATCCCACTTTTTCTGCAAAGCTACAATTGCCAAGTTCTCAAAATTCCGACCGAAAGGCCTCTAGATGTTCGGAAACGACAAACAAACACGAAGCCAAACATACAATGAAAATGGTACACAAAATTTGAAGCATAACTTGTTTTCTTTTCTGGAGTTTAGTTAATGTGTGATGCATCCGTGGAAACAATGGCTTCCATATAGACACATGTTGTATATGGAAATTCATGTTTTTGACAGTGTTGCTCCGCAATATCATGAAGCTAGGGAGTGGCACAAACATGCAAACAAACATGTACTTTATCAAATCAAATTTATTATAAATTCTATTTTGACGGTGTTCCTTCTCAATATTCTGAAGCTAGGGAGTGACGCAGACACACAGACACGCAAACAAAATATGTACTTTATTCAATCAAATTTATTAAATATTCCATTTTGACGGGGTTGCTCTGCAATATCAAGAAGTTAGGGAGTGATGCAAACATACAAACAAACATACCCTTAAATTTATCAAATCAAATTTATTAAAAAAATTATTTTGATGGTGTTACTCTTCATTATGATAAAGTTAGGGAGTGAGCAAACAATCATGCACTTTTTCAAATCAAATTTATTAAAAATTCCATTTTGGTAAAAGTTAATTCAATCACACACTTGTTTGGAAAGATTGCTATTGGTTAAAGTTATTCTATGCCTCCTTGGATGTTACTAAGGAAAGCACAACATAATTCTTTACCAACATTTTAAGTTTCTATAAGAATCTTGTAACTAAGAACAACGTACAAAAATATTACAAAATAAGAGATTGTTTTGGATTCTATAACTTCTTACATTTTCACCATAGAAATTAATATTCAAGCACAGTGCTACAAAAATGTTACAACTTTTATTTGCACTTTTGTCAATAGAATTAATAGTAATTCTAACATTATCTTTTGCAAATCCAATAAGAAAATTAATGGTGAGAGTGTTAGACCTATTGAAACGTGGAAGGGGTCCATTAATCACAAAAACTGTAGCAACCACTATTTTTGTGGTGTTTGGCTCCACCATATATACTATACTCAAAATTTACAAGCGTTCAATGGATGCTGGCATGGTTAACCCAACAGAGGAAGTTTTAATGGCACATCATCTCTTAGAAGCATCTCTTATGGGTAATTTACTCTAAAATATTTCCTTACATTATTTGCACTATACAAATTTCTATCACAATTCAAACTTCATCAATATTTAGGATTGTTTGATATTATAGATCATAATAATATATTAGTCTAATTGCAGTTTTAGTTCTCATATTTTTATTATTTTATGGACTTGATCCCTCTATTTTAAAATCTAACGATTTTGATTCCTCTATGAAATATTTAGTCTAAAATACGGTGAATATGTCATATTTTAAAACAAGTCACATCACTCATTTTTTTAGTTATAAAATATGATGGAGAGACCAAAACTATTACATTTTAAAATAAGGAGACCTAATTCGTGTAAAATGATAAAAAGAGAGAATCAATACTGCAATTAAGTTGTCAATAATTTTTTATATTTTTTTAAATACTAGAAGTTATTTTGTGTTATAAATTATTAAAAAAAATAATTTTAATATTCAGTGATTTTATAGAAAATGGGATTATTGGGCAGGATTTTCTCTATTCTTTGGATTGATGATCGATAGGCAACACTACTATATTAAAGAGATCACTTCACTTAGGAAGAATATGGAAAAAGCAAAGAAACTAAGCCACAATCATGAAGCACCAAAGAGAAGAGACATAGAGGAAATAGAGAAGAAAAAGGTTAATTAGGTGGAATATGAAAAAATGTTGCACATTGCCACAATCAATAACTCAAAGCTTATGGTACAATTTCTAATAATTGAATGTAAGACATGTATATAATTGTATAATTCATGTTGTATTGATCATCGACAACATGGTAAAATAGAAATTGATCAATGATGACAAAAAAGTAATAATAAATTCAAAATAGTTCTTTAAAAACAATTTTTTCTGCGTTTCTGGGCTGGATGACTCGATTAATAGCTTATTGTGACTTGAGTCATGACAGTAAAAACTCAGTTTTTCACATTTATATGGATCCAAACCATCAATTTAAGATTACCCATTAATTGATCCCTAATCTATTATCACACTATGAAACAACCAATGAACATGTTTTTGAGCATAAACGAGAATAGGGATATGGCTCATTCCATTCAATTTCATGATGTCTATTAATTTACAATCAACTAGAACACTAATCCCGAATGTATGACCAAAAATCAAAGAAATTTACCCGGGATAAATTTCGGGAGAATCCGGATTCGATTCCTATGTGGAATTTTTTTTTGTTAACTTTACTTATCTCGCGGCCGAATTCTGGACTATAATAGAGTACCCTTCTCTTAGGAACCGGTGTTTAAAAACTAAAAAAATTAAAGAAATTATAAACTAAATTACATTGAAAATAAGAAATAGTATTATTTAATGGAATACATTTACAATAAAAATTGTCTATCATCAATTTATTGGAAATTAAATGAGTTAAATTAACATCATTGCGAATTGTTCCCACAATATCTCTTTCTATAATATTGGTCAATGCATTGATCATGATCGGAGAATTTTTTATTGAAAATGATAAATCCAATCTGAAAATTCATAGACCATTAACATTCAAATAATGATGTGTCGTCCAATAACGTCTTAATTCGTAAATAATCATGTAAAATTTTAAGGAAATCTAAAATAATTTCATATGTTATTAATAGGTTAACGGTATTCAATAAAAATATATAAATCTTTAATCTTGGTAAGTCTCAATAACATATTAAATTATTTTTAAAATTATGTAAAATTTTATATATATTTTACCTATATGATATAAATTTTTAATTTTAATGATAAATTCTATCTTTATTAAAATGTCACCGATATAATCCTGATTAAAAAATTGGCAACTACAATATTTTTGAAAAAAATTCAATTAAAAGTAAAAAAATTTGCCTGCTGGATTAAACACACACAACACTTCAATCATAAGTAGCACCACATTACCACTTATGCTAATTCTCCGTCGCAAGTATATCTAATCCGTCACAAATTAGTGGGTTAAAATATCCTAGTCCGTCGCTGATCAATGACAGATTTGGAAATTTCGTCCGAAATAGCTATATGACGGCCTGGTTTAGCGACAGTTTTTTTCGTCACAAACAGGGATTTTTCAATTTTTGCCAAATTAGTAACTTTCAACCTATTTATTTGCTTTAACATTTATGAGAAATTTCATTAAATATCAAAATACATTACTCATTAAACAAAAACTATTAAACCTATCAAAAAATAAACTTAGCTATTAGCTAACTTAATCGCTAATCCTATCAAGATGTAACTTACCTATTAAAAATAAAAATTTCCATCGTGGCCAAGGCCCTGATACTAAGCTAGATTTAACTTCAACTCGGTTCCAAATTTATTCTAACTAATTTAAATCTTAAAAGTAACTAATTTATTCTAAAGGTTCAGACTTTGAGTTTCTCAAGTTAGTTGAGCAAAGCCTCGACAACTTGATTTTCAATTCCTACCTAAGTTTCATAACACCAAAATTTAACCACAGGTAATAGAAGTTTGAAGGCCAATTATAAAATGCACCACCACATTACATTAAGTGGTGCATGATGCACAAGTTTGCGATTTCGTCGTAACGAATATAAATTTTACAAAATCGACTATTGGATTTAAAATTTATATCATATAGATAACTCATAAAAAAAATTTAGAAAAATTGAAAATAATTTGATATGTTATTGAGACCTATCAAAATTAACAATGTTTAAAAAAAACTCATAAACCGTTAATCTTGATGAGTCTCAATAACATATCAAATGATTTTCAATTTTTCTAATTTTTTTTTATGAATGATCTATATAATATAAACTTTCAATCAAACAGTCGATTTTACAAAATTCGTATTCGTTATCATGAAATCGCTAACTTGTGCACCATGAAAGACCTAATGAGGTCTTTTATGTTAGCCAAAGCCGAAGTTTCAATACGAAAGAAAACAAACCAAACCACTTGCATGCAAGCTCTGATGTGGCAAGTGTGAGTGTTAAGTGTCACATTGCTTAAAATAGTGGAGATTGAACACTTTATAAGTAAGAGGACCCATAAACCTAACACCTTAAGATTTTGGGTAAGAGTGTGGTGTCCAACTTATTTGTAGAGTTGTTCTTGAACCCAATGATCCCCTGGCTGCCCCTCGTGGCGACCCAACAAGCTCATGAACAGTTGTGAAGGAAAAATGGAAGGGAGAGTGACGTAAGAGATAGAGGGAGTTTGTGCTCTTACCGAGGGACAGAGCTAGTAGGGTGACCGGCAGAGGTCACGGTCTCCCCTAAATTTTTTATAAATTTTTTTATATTAGTATTTTGTTATACTATTGGTTCAATTTCATGTTTAGTCTCCCTATTTTATTAAACTTATGCAAATGGTCCTTCTTTATTAATCCAATATTTTAAGCATTATTATAAATTTGATCTTTGCGACTGTTTTTCCCTAAAAATTAATTTTTTTACTAAAAAAAATGTCTTATCAAGACAAATAAATCATTTATATATATATAAGCTAATTACACTTAGATAGAAGGCAAACGGGCAACAAGTTGCGCCCGTTTGCCTTCAATATTGAATTTAATGACAAAATATTTCTTTTGAGACTAAAATTCACATTTTTTACACAAAAAATCGCAATTTTTATTGCAAAACACGTGAGTTGAGACTGAAATGATAATAAATGTGAAAATGGAAGGGCCTAAAAGTTCGACTTAAAAAAAATTGTCTATAAAATGAAGATTCACTATATTAATTTTTTATTTATCTTACAAATTCTTATATATGTTATGCTTTCAAATTTTTCTTTAGTGAATTGTGCTTTAAAATTCAGTCCCCTAAACTGAATTTCTGGCCCCGTCCCTGCTCTTACCTTTGCTTAGGTAGTTGGACCCTGAATCTGTGTTGTCACAAATCAATACGATTGAAAATGAACGGTCCTAATTTAATGATAAAAATTTAATTTTAAACAAAAATTTATAACTGTCTTCAAACATGAATCGTCTGATATTAATCGAACAGTCTTGAATATCAAAATATTGAACAATTTTGATAATTAACTAACGTGGAATAAATAAAAATCAAAATATTAATATCTAAATTATTGAATTTATGTAATCTCAAATTTATATTATTCATTCCACATGCATTTAAACATAAATAACCGCATAATTAAATAATATTGAACACGCTAAAAAAAATTTGGTCTCACACCAAAAAATAGTTAAAATGCTTGAATTTATGTAACAACTTTGAATTTATCTACATAAACAAAAAAAAAAAACTTTTTATAATGACAAAAAGGCATTCAACTTTTTTCTAAAAATAGTTAATATCTAGATAAATAAACAACTTTTTACCAACGCAAAAAGTGATTCAACTTTTTTCTAAAATTAGTTAAAAAGTAGGTATTTGAATTGAACATACCTTTTGTAACAAGCTTTTATAACAAGTTTGAAGAATACATTTTTCTTACATTTTGACATGATCTTGTGATAAAAACTTTAAATTCAAAACAAGAAAAAAGAACTTTTCCCTAAAATAAGACTTGTCACATGTGTTGTGTTAAAACTTGAAAAACACAATAAAGAAAAAGACGTACATATCTCTATGTGGATTATTCCATGATAAGTTTGTTAAATAGCTTAGTATTGAAGAGATTATATAAAACTACAAAATAAGGTAACGTACGAGCTTAATTTATGATGTGTATATTATTTTGTGGTTTTATTCACGAGTCTTGAATCACAATACAATTACTTTACATGAAAATTGCAATATCTTTAGAAAAGATGATGACAACACCAGAAGATTCTTAATTAAGCTATTATAAACTTCGAGGCATTTGCAGTTTTCTTTATGCAATATGGTTGTTAGTTTATTTACGCTTTGTTAAGCTAAATGCTCATATTTGATTTTTTTTCTCAAGTAGCCAAAAAAGATTTTCGTTTCACAACAAAAAATATTTAAAGTGTGATTCAACTTTTTTCTAAAAATAAACAACTTTTTCCTATCAACAAAAATTGATTCAACTTTTTTCTAAAAATATAAAAAAGAGATTCTTAATCAAGCTATTATAAACCTTGAGGCATTTCCAATTTTTTTTATGCAACATGGTTGTTAGTTCATTTACCCATTGTTTAAAATGTTCATACTTGATTTTTTTTTTGTGTGGTCAGTTTGCCTATGGGCTAAAATTCTACTTTTTAAGGTGAATACCTGGTGCCCATACTCGATTTTATCTACATAGACAAACAACTTTTTTATAAGGACAAAAATGATTCAACTTGAGACAAAAGTTAATTATGGGCCTGTTTGTTTCAACTTTAAAAAAATAGATTTTTTTTTGTATTTTTAAAAATAGATTTTGTAAAACTGTTTTTCAAAATACTATAAGTTTTTTTGTATTCATTTTTTCTAAATTGAAATACTAAATTTGACATCATATAATATAAATGTACATTATTGAAGTTCAAAACATAGTCAAAATCGGAATTTTTTCAAAAAGTTGTATTTTAAAAATGATTTTTGTGAAAATCTATTTGAAGTAGCTTCAAAATTAAGCGATTTTTTGAAATTTTGATATCCAATTTTTTTTTCAATAATATAATGATATACCTAAAATAACATTTTAAGAATAACTATTCGAACAAAATTTTCATTTGAAGCTTTTAAAAAAACTTTCTTTGTAAAAAATTGTTTCTACAAAATTTTCTAACATTACAAAATCTATTTTAAAAAAAAATCCAAAACAAACGGGGCCTATAAATAGTTAAAAAGTAGGTATGGGAATTGAAAATAGCTTTTGTGACAAACTTGAAGACATGCCAACTTCATCTTGAGATATAAACTTTGAACTCACAACAAAAAATTAATTAGAACTTTTCTGTAAATCAAGACTTGACTTATGTTTTGTGTTAAAACTTAAAAAACATAGAAAAACATACACTAATACATACATTATTGCATGCCGAGTTTGTTAAATAGCTTAATGTTAAAGTAATTATAAAACCTCAAAATTAGATGAGCCTACACCATTTTCTGATAGTTCACAAAGTTAAATAAAAAATAAAACCAGAGTCCATACCATGTTTGAATAGGTGTTAGAATTAACAGTACTTCTAACACTATCTTTTCCAAATCCAATATGAAAATTAATGGTGAAGGTGTTACACCTACTAAAATGTGGAAGGGGTCCATCAATCACAAAAACTATATATTATGGTACGAAATAATTATGTATGTTTAGTCTAATATTGATCCCAAATTCCATAAAATAATTAATAGTTACTCACCCCTTAAAATCTAGGAGATGAGGCCAATGTACCTTTGACTTCTTTTAATTTAATATTAAAAACCAAATATAGGATATGCCTAAAATGTGGTTATATATTATTAGTAGATGAGCCTGCACCATTTTCTTACAATTCACAAACTAATTAAAATCAAGAGATAAAATCCATAGGTCAGACATCCTAGCTCAACTGACAAAAATGTCGAAATTTTGTTAGGCTGGACGTCATGATCCGGATTTGAATCCGGGATCTCACAATTATATGTGAGTTTAATTTCGATGAATTACCACTTCATCTAAGACAAAAAAAATCTATAGGCCATACTTGTTTGAATCGGGTGTTAGAAATAGTAATTCTAAAACTATCTTTTGCAAATCCAATCACAAAATTATTGGTGAAGGTGTTAGCTAGAATACCGATGTACCGGCAAGTGTATCAACTTTGTCATCAAGTAATAATATTTTTTTTTTTTTTTTGATAAGCAAGTAATAATATTTATATATAAGTTCGTTTTTATAAGGATTGTGGAACAAACTAATTAGTATGAACGTAGGAAATAAGTAAAGTAAAGTTTATATTTTGAAGGTTATTTTTGAAAAAATAATGTACATTTTTTTCCCTTCCTTTTTAATTGAGAGTGTTATGGATTTTTTTCCCTTCCTTTGTTGAGTACTTCTGGTACTTTTGATTTGTACTCTGATAACCGCTTTTTTATATTTATATATATATATATATATATATATATATATATTTGCCATTTAAAAAAAAAAAAAAAAATTGACAGTGTTATGGGTGTCAATTTTATTGGGATATCACCTTAATATTTGATGCGTAGATACTTAACTTATAAAAAAACAATATTTTCTAACTACTACAATACCATTTTTAAAGTGACTCTAAAAAACTAGTGTATAATAATATGAAAAAGATAATATTCTTTTTTAACTGGTTGTCATAGTGGTTTTCAATAATAATTAAACAACAGTAAGATTTTTGGCTTAACTACACATTTGCTCTCTCACATTTAAAAAGTATTAATTTGACCCTACATTTCCATTAGGTTTCAATTTAATCATTTCTATCAGTTTTGTCACATGTGACAGCTAGTTTGCATATGTGCACAGACACTTGGACACACGGACACGTGTATAGTTCAAACGATGTTAGTGACAAAACTAACGGAAAGGAATAAATTGAAACCTAATAGAAATGTAAGGGACCAAATTGATATTTTTTAAAAGTAAGGGACAAAATTGAAACCTAAAATAAACGTAAGGGACCAAATATTTAGTTAAGCCGATATTTTTTCAGCAAAAATTAAACAACAGATTTATATTTACTTTTTAGTTCTTTTATTTAATTTCCATTTTCATATTTTCTCGAAAGAGAATAGATTCTTGAACACACTCACGCCTCTCACACGAGCCTCTCACACGAGCCTCTCACATCTTTATATTTATCATGCTCGAATTTTCTACACATTAATTCTAATTCATCTTCATCTACGCCTCTCACATCAGATTCCGATCCCAACTCCGATTCATACGTTTGATTTCGATTTCAAATTCCGATTCACAGTTGATAGAATTTTCTTTGCTTGTTTTCCGATTCATCTTGCTCAAACAAAACACACTCATAAAGTTTATTCACCGAATCTTCATCCCTCATGAATCTTACATCATCATCTTCAATTCTCTGGATCATTTACTGATCTTGATCTCTCGCTTAGGTTTGGATTTCTGAATTGATTTCACTAAGAAATTTTCAAGTCAATTTCAAAAATCAATTGTTGAGGTATGTACTTTCTTTGCGGTATCTATTTTGCTTCATTTTATGTCAATTTTCCTCGTTCTGAAACACACATTTTTCTAGATCAACTAATTTTGTGTATCATTGTGTGATTTTATCACTGGAGATTTGATTAAAAGTAGATAATGACTTTGCTTAGGGTTTTCATTTAAATTGTTTTTGCAACGTACAGTATTTCCATTTCACCAATTGTTAGTTGATTCAGTGGTGGTTGGCGATGAACCTGGTAGGGAGGACCAGAGTTAGATCCCCGCAACTGCAATCGGAAGGGGGTTGGAACCACTTGATGTCAGAACTGTCGCCAGAACCATTTCCATTTGAATTTTTCTTTGTCAACCACAAAGGGGGAGGTGGTGGCTTCGCAGGAAATGTAAAATTACATCTACCCAGCAAACATATTTCAAGAGGACATGTATTACCACATCCATCACAATTCAAAGGGCTAAAGTTTGTGTTTATGCATAAAACGGTTGCAACAATGCAAATTATTAAATGGACAACTAAACCCACAATTGTTTATATCACTTGTAATATCCACACAACGGTTTCTACAACATACACTTTCTTGGTGGAAATTATGTGTTTTTACAGCTACCAGCTAACCATTTGGGCAGATGTAATTTTACGTTTCATGTGCAGACACCACCTCCCCCTTTTGTAAAACCAATGAAGTCCAATAAAACTAATGAAGTAATTTATATTTATAAGATTATTATTAATGTTGTTATGTACCGTTGTGTTGTATGTTTAATGGGTTAAATAATGCTTTCTATGTTATTTAACCCATTAAATATACAACACAGCGGTACATAACAACATTAATAATAATCTTATAAATATAAATTGCTTCATTAGTTTTATTGGACTTCATTGATTTTACAAAAGGGGAGGTGGTGTCTGCGGAGGAAAGGTAAAAGCACAAATGCTTAAAATGTAGTTAGATTTATTAGATGAGTCTGCACCATTTTTTCAACAATGACATTTACATATATGTAAAAAGGTTCCGTATAATTTGGACCTCTAAATTGATTTGTCCATCTTGGACCAATGTGTTTCTATCCATGGATTTATTATATTTATATTTCAATGGCTGAGATTTAAAGTTGGAAACCTACAAGTAACTTTGTAATAGTACAAGTGCTTATGTGAACATGGCTATATGTGATTGATGCCTGTTTTTGTAACAAAAATTGGTGGGTTGGGTCAACTGTTTGCATTACCAAAATGGAAGCTAAATCCGTAATTGTTGTATTGTTTTTTTTTACGATATTATTGTTGTTAGCAAAAAAAAAAATGCAAATGTTTTGTTTTTTTAAGAAGTTTTAGTGACTACAAAATCCATCTTAAAGGATTAATTATAGGCTTAATTATATATTTAATCTCTTATGTTTAATTTAAGTTTCAATTTGGTCCCTTAAGTTTAAAAAATTTCAATTTAGTTTTTTTAGTCAAATTTCAGTCTTAATTGTCCATGTAACTAACAAATTTGCAAATGCGGACAACTTTTTTTTCAAACAACTTAGGAGGGTGTGTCAAGTGGAAATTTTAGACGAAATTAACTCAAAATTTAACAAAATGTTAGGCAAAATTAACTCAAGATTAATAAAAATGACGAACTAAAATTGAAATAGGTAACATATAAGAGATCAAATTGAAACTTTTAAAACATAGAAAATCGACTTGAAACCTAAAATAAAGATAAGGGATCAAATATGCAATTAAGCTAAAACATGCAATTAATTATGTATTATAAAAAAATTATAAAAATTTATATTTGAAACCAAAACATATATTTTAGTATTTATTCAAGTTTTTAGTATTTATCAATAGATATTATTTTGACGTGCCTTTATAATATTAATATTTAATTAAAAAAAATTGCTTATTTAAATTTTTATTATATATTTAAATTTGCTTAAGTTTTATATGACTTTAGAATTGAATTTTCGATGTTGAGCAACGATTGACTTCAGATTAAATTAAATTGGGGTTATTTAGGCGAAGTAAACTTAAACTGGGGTTATTTAGGCGAAGTAAGATTAAATGAATCTTCGATGTTGAGCATCAGTTGATTCAAGATTAACTTAAACTAGGGTTATTAAGTCTTAGGTGACTCTAGATTAACTTAACCATCGATGTTGAGTATCGATTGAGTCAAGATTAACTTAAACTAGGGTTCTTCAGTAGTAACTAGGTGACTTTAGATTAACTGAATCATCAATGTTGAACATAAGTTGATTAAAAATTAATTTTGTACAAATCACATAAAAAAGTTTATAATCCAATTTTTATTATCTTTAAACAAGGTGCAGTTTGATTAGATACGGAAACAGATACATGAAGTTGTTATTTTAGGCAGGTGAAAGCCATGACAGAAAGTACAATACAGTTATACAAAACACAAACATTAGGCACATCATAATTCTAGAACAACTTAAGCAAATGTTACCATTGAAGGTACTTATTTCAAACACAAGACATAATTCAGCAAATTTTTATAAACACTGCACAATCACTGAATTTGTTCATTTAGAACCTTGTTGCTGTTACTGCAGAACAACACATTCTTGTGAACCAGTCACCACGGTAGAGTACGTGCTTGAGTCGACGGCATCGTCTTTGGGAGGACATTGAAGATTGTCATCCAATTCTTCAGTTAATTCAATGGCTTCAAAGATAATAGCATTGACTTCTTGAAACCTTTCTTCAGAAAGTGAAACTTCTGCAAGAAGACGCCAAGCATTGGCTTCAGATGCCTCGTCGAAATCTTTTTTCCTTTTCAAAACCATGTGTCCGCTAATTTCCCACACTGCAGGATTTACTTGTGTGTCGAGAAGCTCAGCATCCACTTCTCCAAGAGCTTGTTTCTCTGCATAACACTGTTAAAAATATTGGTTAAGCAATCGTGTTATATATAACACCGCATATATATAGTACACTAGGAAATCGAGTTAGTTTGAGAAATTGTTTTACCTGTGGCAACAGAAATACTTGTGTTCCGCAGTCAGAAATAAGAACATTGTAAGGTATGTTGTTGTTTTGTAGGGAGATGCAAGCATCTGAAACAATTTTCGATAAATCTTCAAGTGTGTCGCCGCCCTCAAAGACAAGACCTCTAACCGGATATTTCAACAATTTAGATATCTTCACTCCACCATTTGACGTTGCGATTTTCTTAGTGGGAGCCTTCTCAATAGGAAAAGGCATAGCCAAATAATAAGCCTACATAAACAACGAAATTATCAACAAAGACCATTAAGGTAGTTATAATCTCAAGATATTTAGGACTCAATTGGTGATAAGGATAATAGAGACGAGATATTATAAGCTATCAGTGTCTAATACCTGGAAGTGAAGATGGTTAATAGTTGCAAAAGCACCGAGGCTGTTGTAACCCAGTCGGAAATATGGATTAGCAGCTTCAGCTGCCATGTGAAGTGCAAGCAAGAGGCTCTCGTGATCAATCCTTTGAGGCAAACGCTCGAAAATGCGCGGAATCAGCAAAACATGCCCATACTCGATAGGACTGACCTGTTATCAAGAAAACATACAAACAAACATCGTATAAAACATCTACTCAAGCCTTAATGAACCGATAATGATAAAATATGAACAGAAGCTACGATTCATACATTGATGGCAACGAAACTGGGAGAATTGTCAACATCGATTGGAGCATTTGGAAAGAACTGGATTTCACCGTCTTCACTAGCTTCAAATTGAAACAGAACCTCTTCTTGCCCAACTTTAGTAAAGTTGAATTTGGTTTCATCAAAGGGCTGAAGGACCTTATCAACCCTGAACTCGGTTGGTCTCTTCTTGAGGTGACGACCCTCGTTAAGCTGAGCAATGAAACCACACTCACCCGGAATCACCTATAGCAAAATTACAAGTTACCACAAAAACACATCAAAACTAATTTCATAAAACATATCCATGCATCCTTAAAAACAAGGTACAAAGAACAAAGGTTCAACTTCAAAGTGCATCTATATATAGATTCCCTGTAGTGCCAATTTCGGTGGACTAGTCCATGCAGAGCAAAAACACTCTAGCTTTAAATGGGGACCCCGCAAGTGGGCAGTGGGATTGGTCCCCTAGGATTAGTTGGACTTTGGACCAGATACCGAGTTTTCAAAACAAAAAAAAAGTGCATCTATTTATGCATATCGCCCAAAAAGCACATACAAACATCAAAGAACCAAAGTACATCTATGCATCCCCAAAAAGCACAATTCAAAGAACAAAGAATCAAAGTAAATCCAAGCATCCTTAAACAGCACAATACAAATAAACACAGAATCCAAAAGAGAAACAAAGAATCAAAGTATCATCATACCTTGGTTTCACAGGCGGTAACATCATAACGGAAAAGTCCTCTTTGCATACGATCTTCCCACTGAAATAAAAAGGATGAAAAACCATTAAAACAAGCAGATAAAAAAAAACTTTTGAATCATTATTCTCCATAATCAAAATTCAATAATCACCTCTCCAAGAACAAGAGAGTCCAAAAAGGCCAAAGGAAGCTCCTCTTGACACTCATCAATTGCTAAGTCCTTTCCATTAACTTTGTTAATCTTCTTAAAAGCATACAAAGGTAGCTTTGCATCTATTAACAAAACAAACCAACCAAAATCACAAAAATTAAACTTTCAAAAAACATAACCATAACCAAACTTAATAATAATACATGCATGATAACAAAAACTAAAAAACACAAAACCAAGTAATTAGACTTAAGTGTTAATGAGTCCCTAAGATGAATCATTTAGGAGAATCCGAGTTCGATTGCTGGGAGGAACAATTATTGGCCAAATCTAAAATTTAGTTATTTCGCAGCCGAACTCTTGATTACCAAGACCCTTCCCTTAGAACCGGAGAATTAACATACACAAAAGAAAACTAAAAAACACAAAATCATTAGTCAAAAAACAAATAGTACCTTGAATACAACAAGCTTTGAGACAATTCCGACCACAACCTCCGACAGTACGAGGAGCATCTCCAGCTTCCTCTTTTTGATAATTGGAAACAACAGTAGGAACCCTTTTGATTTTGAGCATCATTTTCACCAAACCAACACAAAAAAAACTCTTTTTTTTTTGTATTTTAAGTCTTAACAACAACAGTAACAACAAGAACAAGAAAAAGAAGAAGCACCTTCAACTAAATCTTAATCTTAGCTATAAATTTTGAGTCTTTAAGAGAATAATCTAACAGAAAGAAAGTTAAACTAAAGAAAGAAATTAGAAAGAGAAAGAAGAAGAAGAAAGAAAGACACCACCACCAGCAAGGAAGAGAAGATCAGAGGGGCTACCACCTTCAGAAGGCAGAGCACCACGCCCACCGTGCGGCGAAGGGTTAGTCGGAGTTAAACAACAACCCTTACGTCGTACAGTTCGGGCATGAGAAAGAGATCGATAAACTCTAAGAAAAGCCGTGATGTCTACAACGTGTCAACACAGGGAATCAACCCAAAGAACATTCAAAAAATCTCTCTTTTCTTACTCTCTTAGGATTGTGATGAATTTAGTGATGACCCAGTTGATAGAAAAGTAGAAAGATTGAAGCTTTGATGAAGAAAATGAAATGGGGATTGTAAATTGTTATATAGATAAGAGAAAATGGTAAGAGATTAAGGAAATGTGGCTGTGAATGAATTTGGTTTACTTGTACTAGAATGATGCACGAGGTTGGTGTTGTGTGTTTTTTTGTTGTTTTGTTTTGTGTTGTGTTTGGCTAAGTAATGACCCTTAATATAGTGTGAAATTAAACAACATCAACAATGTATATTCATTCATTCACAAGAAAAGAGAGAAAGAAAGAGACAAATTGGTTGAAAGAGAGAGGAAAAAGAAGGTGTCAGTTTCTTTCTTATTTTTCAATTTTTTGAAGATTTGACTGTGTATTTGGTTAGTGGCTGCTTTTCATTGATGGACCACTTTTGGTGCAATTATGAATACTAATTTTTTAAAGGGTCATGCTAAATAGTATTCCGGAATACTTGTTAAACATATTATAAAAAAATAAAATTTGTGTTGAAAAAATGACTTTTCACAATTTTGAGGTGTTGACTGCACAACTTTCAATATGAAATTTCCTTATTAATAAGTTTAATTAGTGACCGGAGACACTGTTTAACATTTTTCTTTTTTAAACTAAAATTTATTTTAGAGGATTAAGTGTATGTTTGGTTCTGCGGTGAGTAGAATTGATTTTTGACATTAATTGATTATTTAAAATTGATTATGATAAAAGTTGATTTGAATATAAAGTGATTTATGTTCGAATATATTTTTGTATAATTGAGTTGAACAAAAATTTAAGTTTAAAAATCAATTTTAAAATTAGAAGTTCTGATTTCTAGTTTCAAGTAAAATTAATTCTAGAGACAGAATCAATTATACTTTTGAGAAATCAAACAAGTGAGAATCCATTTTAACTCATCTAAATTGAAAGTTTGAAATCAAAGATACACTAAGCTTTTTAAGTTTTATAGTAACAAATATTTTTTTATACTGATTAATTAACAAATGATAGAAATTTAAATTAAATACTCCTCAAATTTTGATTCTTTTAAGAAATTAAAATATAATTTATTAATGTTTTACCATTTTTGTGTAAATGGAATATCCTTTGACTAATCTCTCGAATCTTATAAGATTCAAATAGGTGATAAACTGTCTCTAAGAATTTTAACACCGTTACATGTTCAAGTCAAAGTCAAACTCATTTATAAAGAGAGTTTTACTCTTTCTTAATAAATTTAAAATAAAATAAAAACATGACATATTCTAAATTAATTATTTTTTTTTATCAAGTAGTCTAGCGGCTAGAAATTCCACGATAGATAAGTGGGATGACCGGAGTTCGAACACCAACCTCCTATATATATAATGCAATGTCTTATCAACTGAGTTAAACTCATATGACAAATTTATTATTTCTTAATGTATGTGCATAATTATAAAACGATCAAAGATTGGGTAATGAGAGAGTAGTTAAAGAATTTATCAATTGTGTCGTATTATATTGGTACTATTTTGATGGCTTATTGCTATTTCTCAACTTCCCAATTACTCTTGGAAAGGTCGCCTTTTTTAATTTTTTAGTAGTAATTATTGATAAATAATTCTTCCTTTGAATCATGTTTTTTGACTAATCGTGTTTTAATCAATTTTTTAAGATACGCATGATGTGATGCAAATGCTACAACTACGTACATTTTTCTAATTATTTAACTGTATATTCGTTGCATCAAAAAAGTATCGTATATTCTTGATTCAAATTCTAGTTGATGTGTATGGAAAACCATACTTATGTTATAAAAGAGGGCAACTCTTTAAATAAGTTATTGAATTATTTTCTTCAGAAATTAAACACAGATTTTTCGAACAATATCTATTTTTAGAGATGTTTATTAATCATTTGAGTTCAATATCTTGATTGAATTACAACGAAGTTACTTGTAATAATACTTTGGTTTATCGTAGTAACAGTTACTTAAGCTAAATAGTTAATGAACTCGAGTTAAATAAACTTAGAGTTCAAGTTTGAATTATGATTAGGGAAATACATGACAAAACTTTACGTGTATTTTCATTGAACTTCGGTTGGTCCATTTCTCATTAGAAGAACAAGAAGGGAAAATGAGAATAAGTGAGTGTTTTATTTATTGTAGTAAGAATTGATTTTCAATGTATGTAACGAGACTTATTTGATTAAGACTAAATAAGAGTGATTATCAGAGAAAAATATTTTTGAGTTTTTCATGTGCTTCTATGCAAATTAAAAAAAAATCTCTTTCTAATCATTACACTATCTTTAAATAATTTTTCTTTTAGATTTTGAGGTGTTTAACCATATGTTATTATTGATACAAAGTCCGTTTCAAAAAAAAAATTATTGATACAAAGTATTCAAGCAAACATAACTTTTTTTACTCAAACAAATACAATTGAAAGAAAGCACTAAAAATAACTTTTTTTAGTTAAAAATAATTTTCTCTACAATATTTTATAATTAAAAATATTCTAATTTTGTAAAATTAATTTTAATTAAAAGTAAAATAATTTCAGTTGTTTAATGGTTATATTTTATTTTATTTTATTTTTGTCAGGTACGTAGCTAGTGAATAAGCGGAGTGTTTAGAGTTTGAACCCCGACTTCTGTATATAAAAATGTGATGTTCATGTCAATTGAGTTAAGCTCATGAAAACATAGTTATATTTGTTTTATTCACGTTAACACGTGAATTGGCCAATAAATTTAAAATTAATTTTGAAGACAAAAATCTAAATTATTTTATTAAATTAAAAATAACTCTATAGAACAAATCATAAATTTAAAATTAATTTTGAAGACAAAAATCCAAATTATTTTTTAAATTAAAAATAACTATAGAACAAATCATTATTTCTATTCAATAATATCTTAATATACCACAAAATTTCTTATTTCTATTCAATAATATCTAAATATACCACAAAATTTCTTATATTTAGATGTTAATAGAGAAATAAATAATTCTAATATATTGTGCTATATTTAGATGTTGTTGACTAGAATATATTTTGTTTACTTTTAAAATTATTTTTTTCTAAATATATCACAACGACTATTAGAAACTGATTTTTTTTTTTTTTTTTTTTTGGTAAATTGATTTTGTTTATTTCTAAAGAAAATTATGACCAGAAATAGAAAAATGTTGAAAATTCCGTTTTTTGGCTATAATTTTTGGATTCAATTGTGATATAATTTAGGCTATAATTTATTTTTTGGATTCAATTGTGATATAATTATTTGAGGAAATATTAGTTTGATAAGATTATTTATTTAAGCCACTTGTGTTCGGTCTAGTGGTGAGGGGTTTGGATAGTATGCATGAGATGCTGGATTTGATCCTCTACACCATTGTAAACCAAAAAAAGATTATTTATTTATAATAAATCCGATTATATTCAATTATTATTTGTGCTATATTTATTTAGAATTGGTTAAAAATCTTTTTTTTAAGACGGGGATAAATCATTTGTTAATATAATAGAATTTTTGGACAAAAAAAGAATAGAATTTTTTTATTCAATTTTTTCTTAAATTACATTCAATTTATTGTGAATCCAAAAAATATAACAACTAAGGATGATAATTAGACGTAGGAATAGGCTGGATGGAGTTAGACTTCGTAAAGCATCAACCTATAAAAAAATTGTTTCTAAATTAGAGGGGCAGAAAATATTATTCGAAGGTTCGAAATTCACATTTTAGATTACTCGTGTTTTCACACTTATAACGGATAAGTCTAACCACTAAGCTAGTGCTACGGAACCAAAAAATAAGAATATGAAATGTATGGTCTAAACCTAAAGTAAGTTAATTCAAAAATATCATAGTCAGTTTGAGCTATTTTGACATCTATATTCACAACAAAAATGTGAAGTTGGTAAAATGATTTTTTGTTTTTACAAGGATATTCATATCCTCTAATATTGTGATAGTACATAATTGGTTTGAGGGCATTTGTGTCTGCAACCATTTTTCCATGTTATCTCCAATTATATTTTTTTTATTAATGTTTTGGTTTTTAAAGAAATACTATAGAAATCTTTATAATTCGAATTTCAATTAAAAGATAAATTATATCCGATTAAAAATTCTATCTAAGAACTCGAGTTGTCCATAAATTGAAGAATTCATAAACCATATAAGACAATCACTTTGTTAATCCCAATTATACGTTAATTAAACTTGCACAAGAAGAAAGAAATGATGCGTTAAAATAAATACACGTAAATCTCATCTTTGTTTGTAGTTAAAATTAGTATGAAATTTGTGTGGACTTAAATATTGTTGCGTAGAAGTAGTTTTTGTCAATTTTCTCTTTGGATTTTGATGAGAAATGAGTGGCAACCTAAAAAGCAAAAACACATGGAAGAAGCTATGCACTTTCTCAATATCTAGCAACAAAACAGATAAGTTTAGTCCATGAAATTTCCTCATGAAATGAGTGGCCACCAAAATATCAGTTGTAGGGATGGGTCCTTATGAACCCCACAAATATAGTCAATTGGTCCTCAATCCATGTGATGTACTACTAGTAATAATAGTATGCATTGTTGAAAATAAAAGCACAAAGTTGGAATCTCCCATATTGAATTGGCCCCCACCCATTACATTTTTCCTTCTAATTAATTATAATTAGGATGTTTAAGATTTTATGTTTTTGTTAAGTAGTTTAGTGACTAAAGATTTGATCTTAAGTAGATAAATGGAATGATCGGAATTCGAACTCCGTCTCTCTGTATATATAATGCAATGTTTCCGCTAACTGAACTATTTGATTCTAATCCACACTTTAAATTATTCATACGATTTAAATTATTCAGGCTTGTCATGTGATTAATACTCGAATCGACAATAAGATATTTAATTTTTTTTATCAAGACTGAGTTATCTTTCAAATGAGAAAATTTAAAAATTGAACATAAATTCTTTTTTGAGAGAATCATATTAAAAACTCTTTTAATTTCATGTTAGTTTCTCCCGAAGATTCATCCTCTAATAGAGTCATGTTAATAATAAAATAATTTATTTATGATATAAATTTTTTTAGGATGAATATTATGCCAAAGAAAAAAAGCATTCGAATGTGTTTTTCTTTTTCAACAAACTTCAGCTAATTTGTTATCAAGATACAAAAAGAATTAAATATTTTGTGATAATATCCCTAAGCTATATTTTGAACAAAAAAACTATACTATTTAGTGATTTGAATGGTGAATGGGAAGGGAGCTTAATGATAAAGAACAAAAGTAAGAGAAATGACATGCAAGATTCCGAATCTGAGGAGGGATCATTCCTAAGAGGCGTATTAAGTTTAAGGGCAAGAAACCCTCATGCTTGTCTCATGTGCTAGTGTGTTTGGGGCATAGACAAAGACATGCCACTTGTACTAACTCTAACCCTACCTCTACTTGGATGCTTAAAGGACCCTACTTATCCTACTTACCTATCCCATACCAAACTTTTAAAATTTAGATACATTTTTGAATTGTAGATAGTTTTTTTTTTTCTTGTGTGGATAATGTGTTGTTTCGGATTGGGCCAAAAGAACAATACAAACAACTCAATTACTATAAGTCCAATCTTACTTTAGAAAAGTTCTCTTCCCACCCCCCCTCATGTCTTTTTGACCACCACACCCCGCAAAAAAGTTTAGCCCGAACTTTTTTCTAGAGTAAAATTTACATTGAAAAAAGTTTGGGTACTAGAATTCGATTTTATTTTGGGGGGGGGGGGGGTTCAAAATGACATGAGGGGGGTTGGAAGAGAACTTTTCCTTACTTTATGTCACTCCAGTGGTTAAGCCCAAGACCACTTATGCAGTACATCGAAAGTCTGTTTTTGCTACCACGAATCTTCTCCTCCCTCTCGTTCACGTACAGTTAGATTGATTTCAACGGTCCTCTGCATTTGACGCTGATTATTACGCTGACGGTTATAATCGTCCTCTTCATATAAGCGTGAGGTTTTCACGCCAATGTACAATTGAATCATTTTTTACATTCACTCCACCTTGATCTCATATGTACTAACTTGAACATCAGAGTGTTAATCTGTTTTGCAGGTACATTCGCGCTATAAACCACAACTCTAAAAGCCTAACGCCACGATAATTGTCTCAAACTTCACCGTCGAAGTCATCCAACTCTAGCTTTGACAGAACACATGTCATTATATTTTTGATAATTTTTTTGGCAAGATAAATAAGTATGTTTTAAAACTACCGTGTGACTCCAATTTTATCTTATTTATTACCGATTAGACATATGCTAGAATAAATATTAACTTGTAAAACGGTAAAAAAAAAAAATAGTAACTTACAAAATGGTCATTACATATGCTAAAATACCCTTCATGATCTCTTTTCCATATTTGTTCCTTATCGGATGGAATTTTCCAACTTAAGAAATGAAATATCAAAAGTATATAATAATAATAATAATAATAATAATAATAATAATAATAATAATAATAATAAAAATGATAATAATAATAATAATAATAAAATAAAAAACATATTACTACATTGTTCTATCTTGTAAATACATTGTTCTTTCTCATATAAATTTATTATACTTTTTCATTAATAATAATTAAAATTAACATCAACATAACATCATTCAAAAGTACATAACAACATCAATAATAATCACATAATATAAAATTATAATTATAAATTACTTAAGTGACTTTATTGTACTTGGTTTTTAGGATATTAATCTGATTGAAGATTGGGAATATTTGATGATTTTTTTTCTGATAACCCCAGAGGAGAGGAAGATGTGTTGGCTGCGCCGCAATTAAACACACGAACCAAGTATGCATAACCTCCCAATAGGACATGTATTACCACATCCACCACAATTCAAAAAGCTAAAGTTTATGTTTACACACAAACGGTTGCAACAACGCCAATTAGTAAATAAACAACGAACCCCGCAAAATCCACAATTGTTTATATCACTTGTAAGATCCACACAACGGTTGCTACAACATACCCTTCTTGGTATAAGCTCTCCAGTGCTACATGAGCCTGGATTATTAGTGCAATCATCTTCTATTTGATCTACACCAACCTCCTCAGTAACAATGTTGGTGGTGGAATTTTTGTTCACTTCATCATTGGGAATTGATGAAATTGAATCTCCATCAATTTTGATTAGCAATACAAGAAGCAATGTCACAATTGTTACAAATTGTGTTAATAGAGTACTCATTCTAAAAAGTTGTGATAAAAACCTTAGGATTTTGAATCTATATATATAGTACTTATGTGAATTGAACTATATATAGTACTCAAATGTTTTTCTTACATGTATTACATCACAACCTTTATCTTTTGATATGGACGGTGAACTTAAATTTTGTTTGTTTGTTTTAGCTTTTATTGTATGTTTGGTTGCTTTTTAGGAGAGGCAAGATTGATTTCACATATGTATAATTGATTTTAATATGATTACAATTTTTTTTTGGATAAATCACTCCTTTAAAACAAATTAACAACCAATTAATTTTCAAAGTTTATCAAAAAATTTATAAAAATGAGAATCTAAAACGATTTATATATTTTTACAACTAATCTTTTAAAAATCAAAATTAAATTATTGTAAATGTTGATTTGCTTACTCTTTTACTCAATTGAATCAGCATACCTAATGAAAAAGCTTCAAGGTCCAATTTGACTCTCACTAGATGGGCTTGTTCTTGAATGTTCAAGTGGTTATAATGCGCCTCCTAGAATGAATCGTTCGAGAGAACCCTAGTGAGTACAATTTTTTGTCGGACTTTACTTATATCACCACCGGAATTACGAGTAGCCACTTTCCTTTAGAATCAAAGGGTTAATACAAAAATAATTGTGATGGGTAAATAAAGACAAAATAATTTATATTATTAAAAAATAAAAATTTAAAAATTAATCTCTAAATTATTAAATATCAAAATTATAAATCACTTTTTTTTATATTTCGTAAAATAGGACCTAAGTATTCTAACTGAAAGTTTAAATTAAGAGTTTTGTTGCTATGATTGATATTAATCTCAAATTTTTATTTCCACATGCATTAAAACATAAATAATAACTTCATATTTAACTCACTTTTACCAAGAATTAATTTTTTGAAAACTAATTTTTGTTACCACATAACTAAATGATTAAAACACTAACAAAACAAGAAATGAAAATTTTTCCGTACACATGAAGCATTTTATATGAATACATCCATACACATAAAACATTTTACCTTTAATTTATTTTTAGCCTGAATCAATTTTACTTAATAAACTTATATCCAGAATCATTTTCTTTACTATGGAAAACGTGATTTTTCACAAGTGTTGTGTTAAAACTTAAAAATCACACAAACATATACACTATTAGGTGGAATGTTGCATGGTGAGTTTGTTAAATAGCTTAATATTGAAATAATTATCAAACTTTAAAATAAGGTGGCGGTGGTGTACTTTGTGAATCTTCAATTACTTGAATGAAAACTAATTCACGTAATGTCTTTAGAAAATATGAGATGATAGCTATTCAAAAAGTTTCCTTCTTTTTGGTGAACTATTCAAAAAGATTCTTAATTAAGCTATTATGAAACTCGAAGCATTTGTCATTTTGTTTATTCAACATGGTTGTTAGTTTATTTACGCATTGTTTATTTTAACTTTATAAAATGAACAACTTTTTCTAAGAAAAAAAGTTATTTGACTTGAGACAAAAATTAAAGGCTTAATTGCAGTTTTAGTTCCTCTATTTTCACCATTTTGCAGAATTGGTCTTCCTATTTTAAAATTTGATAATTTTGGTCCATCTAACACATATTTTGTCTAAAATATGGTGTTACAACATCTTTTAAATTAGCTTTATGAAGTATTTTCTTATTTTTCTTATAATTTCATCAATATTGGTATTTTCTCGTCATCAGAACACATACTACGTCGTTTAAAACATATCATATTGTCAATTTACAATTAAAAATTATGATAGGGGGACCAAAACTGTTAAATTTTAAAATAGGGAATCAATTTTGGTGTGTGTGATGTTCTTCGTGAATCTTCAATCACCTTGAATGAAACAAATTCACATGAGTATTGTAATGTCTTTTGTAAAGATGATAACTACTCCTGAAATTTTTTAATCAAGCTATTATAAACCTCAAGACATTGGCCATTTTATTTTAGTTAAGTAACATGGTTATTGATTCATTTACACATCGTTAAACTTAAGGTTGATACTTGATTTTATCTTCCTAATATGATAACTTTTGTCTAAAGTTGAATGACTTTTTTTCTTACAATAAACTTCATATTATGTAGATAAAATAAGTATTAGCATTCAACTTAATAATGCGTAAATGAATCAACAACTATGTTGCGTAATCAAAACTGCAAATATCTTGATGTTCATAATAGCTTGATTGAAAAAAATAATTTATTCATAAATTGCTTACGCGTTTATTAACTCACCGACCGAGTTGTGTCTAGGTAGCAAAAATACGGACCAGGATTTGCTGATGTAGCAAAACCACGCAGTTTGACGCTGTATGCCATCTCAGTCGTTGATTATTAGATTGGACGGATCAGATTAATTCGTTTATAAAATTACTAGAAATGATAACAGCCGCACGATCTGGATCAGACAGCCCACAGCTGTTACAGCACCCTGCTGTAACCGCAGGAAATCCACTTCCCAAAAATACTCGCTTTAAGCTCGAAAAATCGTTCCACCACAGTTTCCTGTGTGCAACTACTATGCTCTAGCTAGGTAGTTTCCATCACTTATCTAGGGTTGAGGCATGGGATTTGACAGAGAATTTTAAAAACCACTTACATATACGCTTTCCGCTCAATCGTTTCGGTTAACACTTGTATCCTCTATCTAACCTCGGCTGCTGGAACAGATCGTTAGACTATATGTATTCCGGGACAATGTCATTGTTTCTTCTCCAGAAAAAATATATGACCCATAGACCTTTTACATGCACACAAGTGGTTTTTCTTCTGAAGACATACTACTCATTATTAATCCTATTGATTGTTCTATATGTGTAAAGATCCAATTTTGATCAATATGAGAAAATTAAAAGTCACTTTAGTTACCGTTTAAATTGGAACGATGGATTGCGAATAATTAGATTTTTTTTTATTAGTCCTTTGGTTTTTAGGGAATTGAAACTTAGGGAATTGAAACACTCCAGACTCCAGAGTTCAGTTGCGAGGTAAGTAAAATCTGGCAAAAAATTATTCTCACTATGAATCGAACTTGAATTCTTCCGAACAATTTATTTTAGAAAAAGTTCACTAATCACTTAAGTCCACATAACTAAATGGGAGTTACTTCCCCCCCCCCCCCCCCCCCCCCTACCGGATACTAAAACATTGTCCGCTAAGTAGCGAATGAGTAAAAATAGGGCAGGCAAGTAACCGGTAGGGTGACAAAAGTAACTCCCTAATTAAATAGACACAATTTAACTAGTGACAATAATTATTTTTTTTGAAGAAAACTAGTGACAATAATTATAATGGAACAAATTGATCCCTACATTATACATAGAAAAATCCATAAGTAATTTGTTTCCCATTCGATCATCATTTTTGTTAATTTTGTTCTTTTATGGATTCAAAAGATTATTTTTTTTATTGTTGTAAAATGAGTGTGTGATAAAGAAGAAATGGTTAATTATACTTTTAGTCCTACAAAATCACGATCTTTCAAAATTTAGTCCTTATATATAAAATAGACGACTGCATCTTGGCGGCTCGACACATTTAATAGGGACTAAATTTAAAATTATGTAATGCTCTTCTGAGGGATTGAGAGATTCAATTTGTTCATATCTACGACAAGGCGAATATATGTGCAGATGTATTAGCCAACATTGGTTGTAGAGCTCAAAGGGTGGTGCAGATTTTAGCTTATGATTTTAGGAGCGTTTCATTCCCCATTTAATCTTATTGTAATTTTTTTCTTTTGTGCTTCGACCCCGTTGTACAGTACAGTTATACAAAACACACATTAGGCACAACATGATTCTAGAACTTGAGCAAATGTTACCATTGAAGATACTTATTTCAAATACAGATATCATACAATTCAGCAAATTTTTATATACACTGCACAATCACTCAAATTGTTCATTTAGAGCCTTGTTGCTGTTACTGCAGAACAACAAATTCTTGTGAATCTTTAATCACCAAAGAGAAGATACATAGAGGAAACAGCGAAGAAACAAAAACAACGACGAAAAGCAGTGTATTACAGTGTTGTAGAGCATTCTTACTTGCATAGTTTGGAAAAACTAAACTAAACAATTAGTTCATATGAGATGATGAAATAGAATATTATAGTCTTATAGTCAGTTTATATGTTACATGCATTTACTTAATAAATGTCAAAGCAAAAAGAAAAATTCACATGACAAAGAACTCGAAAACAATTCCTCTGAAACCAAGTGAGTATAAGGTGACGATGTGTCCCAAATATCAAAGCAATTCCTTCCACTGTGATACCAACTCCAAACCATGAGAAGGATTTCAAAGAGGATTCCATCCTTGGAACACTCTGATAAACAAAGGTAGAGCATACGAACAAGCAATGCACGACAAGTTACACAACTTATAGTCCTCGGGATATCTTTTGTGCATGTCTCTAAAGCATTGAGCAAGGGAGTCCAATGTTAATGTTAATAACGTGTTCTCTTCTCCAACTCGGTCCGACACATTCATTATTTTCTGATAATTATCCAGCTGATTCTTTTGAAATGATGCCTCAGCTTCCAAGTTCTCTTTTTCTTTTTTCAAGCTAAGTGCTGTATCCCTCTCATTCCTCAAATCTCTGTCAATCTCATGGATGTCAGCCTCAGCAAACCAAACTATTCGTGCTACGATATTCTGAAGCTCAGGCATTGGGACATCCTCTTCCTTTGCTTTCTCCTCAGCATTCAAATCAGAAAAATTTGTATACACTCGTATCTGCGGTCCCCGCATATCATAAATCTTCATAACAACCTCTGAATCCTCCTCTTGCTTGCTCGCCAACAACTCTTCAGCAGTTACATACTCTTCTTTTTTCTTCTTCTTCTTCAACTGCTTTAACCATGAACGTTCTCTCGATCTTCCAACTGTAGGCTGCTGCACATCTCCTACCGGTGCATTCTTCTTTTCCGTCTGCAAAGCAGGCAACGGCATTGTAATCGTTTTCGATTCATTAATTCCAAGACCAAGTTTCTTAGCCCTTAATTTTGCCTCAATAGGATTCACAATACCCTGCTCATTCTTCCCAAGTCCACCACCTTTATAACCCATCTTCACCAGCAACTTCCTTCCAATTCCTTTTGTATGTCACGGCCTTTTCTTCGAAAAATCACGGCATTTTCTTCGCTTTCTACTCGAATACTCATCATCATCTTCAGAATCCGCAAAAATTCCATAGAGAACATTCTCTTTGGTTTGATGTGGTTTCTCCATTCCGAATTTCTCCATCTCTTGAATTTCTTCATCCGTTTGGTTGAGTGGAAGAAAAGTGGGAGGAAAGAAAATTACGGAAACCGGTGAATGAATTTATATTAACTTAATCTAAATTCATTCCTCGGTTTCTATAATTTTCTTTCCTCCATCTTTCTTTCCCTTCAACCGAACTGACCCTAAATGTTTTTCGCTTCTGTTTGTCAACACCATATTTTGAGTTTATAATTTATTTTATAAGTTTATATGACAAAAAGAATTTGTTTGGTAATATTTTTCTCATAAACTTATAATTTATTTTTACTAACTTAGAGTTTATTTTAATAAGTTAATTAAACTAGCTTATAACTTTTTTTTCAATTTTATTACTATTATCTTACTTTAAAATAAATTAAATATTAATTAAACATATATTTTCTTATATCATTTTATACTTACAAATTAGTTTAATCACTAATTTTACTTATAAAACTATAAAATCATTCAACTAGTTTATTCATTATAAACTCATTAGCTACAAACTAACTTATCAATTATGCGCCGCCAAACATATCTTTTGTGGTAGTGTGCTCCACACAAAAAGGTATCAGATGTCAAATAATCGATTATCTCAAAAGTTTAAACGGTTAGGATAGAGTTATATCAATGGTTTTATATTATTTTTAACGCCAGAAAGAACCTTTGTAATGACTAATGAGGGCCAAGACCCAAGAGAAGAGGCAGTAGAGATTTTAGAAGAGTTCAATCAAAATAAGTTTACATTATTCCTACTTCATTACCTTATTAAAAAAAGTGAAAAGGTGGAAGAATATATATTTTTTCACCGGCCTTATCAAAAAAATCCAATAACACTCAAAACCAATTTCTCTTTTACATATTCTCTTGCTCTTGTCCTTTCCTTTTTATCTCATCTAATCATATTGTACAAAGTTTAATTTCAACTTGTAATTGTTATAATGTCATATGGTCCTAATATTTGAGCAAAAACTCAACTAATCAGCTTAATATGTTGTTTCAAATATGTCATACAAATTAATTAAATACTTATTGAGCTCCAAAGCTAATATCACAAAATATTGAAGAGAAGAAGTGTAGAAGAAGAAAATGGTTAATTCAATTGTTTAAATAAATATCTGTAGTGTTATTGATTTTGATGACATTATTGATTACGTTTTTTATATTCTTCATAAAATAAATTACTAACAAGTTGGTTTGCAAGTAGCAAATCTGATCCAAATTTGGTTAAAGTTTTTGATATCATTATATTATCCAATTGGTAGATTATATATATATATATATGTATGTATAGAAAAATTTCTATCAATCAACAGCCTAGCTATCTACCTGCTCACTCATAAGGTAGGAATCTCATAAATAATTGAATTCAAGTATTGTATTGTAGATAGACAAAATATAGCTTGTTTGTTTCTACACTCCACATTACCACATGAATGTACACCACTTTTAACTATCTTTGTTTTAACAACTATTTTTTTTATTGCTACTTACAATTATAATTAATATATGTGTAGTTTAATGTTTTTAGAAAATATCTTTTAGAAAATATCTAAGTTTGTACTCCAAATTGTAGGAATATGGATCAACTTTGTCTCCCTCATTATCAATATTACAAAACTATCCCTAAAATTGCAAGATCACCCTCCATCTGGATTTGTTATCAAATGTTCTCTAACATTATTCAATTAGTTTTAAATTCATCTCCTATATCATCAACTTAATGTCATTTTAGTCGCTGCAAATATCAAGGGTGGGGTGAATTTGATAAAAAAATTTACAATTTCAAAAAAGTATTTCAAAATATTGATATTGTGAGAGACCATATTTGATAGACATTTCCACAATAAAAAACTAATATGGTATTAAGAAATGATATTTGGACATAAAAAATTTGTTGTCAAATACGAGATGTCAAATATTTTTGTGTTTATTTTTTTAAAATATTGTAAAATGTAAAAAGTAAAAAAAAATAAAAACATCGAGTGTCACATATTGTATCAATATTTTAATATAATCTTCAAATAACAAAATTATTTGGTATTTATTGTATTTTCTTAGAAATTTCCATCACTCACTCACCAATATTTTTGTACTTTCTTAGACTGACACTAGCAATAAGTAAATTTTAACTCTAATTCTCAAACCAACAATGATGCAAGCAACAAGTTCCACTATTTGTCTATGTACCTCTTTTCACCTTTATATCCTCTATATATATGTCTAGAACCCCCCACTCACTCTCATGCTTATTATTCCTACCACTAAGTCTTTTTCATCATTCATAATTTCTTTCACTTTTTTCCTCTCGAGCTATCATCAAAACCATGAACAAAGTTGATAAATCTCAAGTTATAGTTCTCTCTTTCCTAGCTTTTCTCCTTGTGATCACACCCTTTTTACCTTCCTTTCTAAGGCCTAGTTACCTTTACTTAATCTTCAACATCCTTATCATAGGACTTGGAGTCGAAGCCGGACTTTTGTCAGTGTTCTCTGAGCCTTCTGAAGACAAAAGGCAACATGTTTTTGTGTCTGTTACACAGAAACATGCAATGCTAGAACAAAAAGAGAAAGAACCATGTAGCATTATAAACAATGCATGTTTTGTCTTAGAAGAACAAAGTGAAAAGAAGCCTAAGGTTGTTGAAAAATCTTCATCTGAGAAGAAGATTGTATTTGTTGGTGTTAGTAAACTTGATAAGGTGAAAAAATCTCCTTCAATGCCAAGTATTTTTTTTATAGATGATGGCGAAGATGCTTTAGAAGTGATTAAGGATGAGGAAATTGAAGTAGAAGATGAGATTTGTGGTGTTAATGGACAAGAACTTTTTGCAAAAGCTGAAGCTTTTATTGGAAATTTCTACAAGCAATTGAAGATGCAAAGGGAAGAGTGTTATGCTTAGGAGGTATATTTAGGACTAGATTAACTTTTTCTTAAGAATAAATAATTCTATGTTGTTAAATTAGGAACACTAGTTGTGATGTGAGGATCCATCGTACAAATTAGAGGCTATGTTAGTCTTGTTTGCCAATATTCAATTTTCATCATCATCAAATAAAGTTTTTATGTTAAAAGAATATTAAAAAATTGGACTCACTTTCTATATAAGACATATGTTTATATACTATATCCTTCAATTTTTATTTTTATTTTTACTATTATATCCTTCAATTTTTAAATAAATTAACACCCTTATTTATTTAATTAGGTGAGCTCATAATCTTTATTTGTTTTTTATTAGGATTCTCTGCAGGTTACAAAATTAAACTCGACTATTGATTTAAGAAAGTTCAAATTACACTAATTAATTTCACTTTGTTTGAGAAGTTATAAGTTTGACTTAGTTACAGATTTACAGTGACAAATGACAATGATGGAATTAATTCTATAAAAAATAAAATACTAGCTAACTACTGATATTTTTTTATTTTTAAAGTTATTAATGTATGTACTGTATAGCTTCTTTTTTTTTTTTTTGTTGAGAAAATGTACTGTGTATAGCTGTTCTACTTTTATAAGACGTTAAATATATATTTTTTTAATAAGTATTTATAAAATAATTGAGTTGTTGCGATCTGCATGAGTATCAATATTTGACTGGAGTCCACATGAGTATATTAAATATATATGATTGTTCTTCGTCTCTATTACGTAGAAGATATTTTTTTATAGAATTTACACTATTGAAAGATATCTTCAGATAAATTTTACACTATTAAAAGATATTTTCCAACAGATGATGGACGATTATGCAATTTAGGGGAGAAAAAGGAAACTATTTAAAAAATATATATATGTATAATATTCATATGCATCATGTACTTCTCAACAAATTTATGTACAACTAATCAAACTTTGATTCAATTTTGCCTTTCAATGTTCATATTCATTCATTGATAATGATGACTTATGAGACAAACCAATTTACTTAATTACTATATAATCAACATTAAAAATGATTTAAGTAATGATCAAAGACTTAATGATGTCACTAATTGTAGCTCAAAGAGCAAACTATTAAACATACAAAGAATATTATAGTTATTGCTTCTTGTTTTTCTTTTAAGTCGATCATGACATATGACTATGAAATGACCAACTTGCTTTGTGTGCATTACTAAAGGCATGTTGGAATTCTTTATTATGAAAGTTGAATGAATTTTATTCTAAACTAAAGGAAGTTAAAGTGTTGGGATTTCAAAGTTCAATATTTTTTTTATAAAATAATTATATATATATATATATAAAATAATTACACATTAACAAAACCTAATCTTTGAAACACTACATCCCTAGACCTAGGCGTCACGACGTTCAATATTTAAAAGTTACTTTTTAATTTTTTGAAATAGTTATCAAAATTTAAACTATTCAATTTTGATTCAACGTTTATCTATATTAGAATTTGAATTTGATGCAATAACTACGTCACATAAATCTAAATTGTCTGATTTGAAATCAGTTGAGATCGTTTTTAGTTGATTTTACTAGTAAATATTTTAAACTGTCCGATCTTCAATTAATGACTGGAATGCAAAACATCATGTAACTGCCTGTTATTTTAACTTTAAGCAATCCATATATAATATGACTGCCTAAATGCATGAAACTATTCATTGCATAGAATTGGCCCAAATACAAAGTATTGCATAATCATAAACAGAAGATCAAAGATGAGAAGTGTTGAATTTCACATGCAGAAACCACACCCTATGACCTATGTTAATATAATACATCATCACACCTGTGCTAGTATTTTTGTCACATCCATCTTATCAAATGTGCATCAAAATATAGTACTGTTAGTACAAATGTATGATATAATTTGACATTATGACATGCTCAAGGCTCAAGCTAGTAAGAAAGGGACAATGTCTTAATCTGATGGGATACCATGTTTTGTCCCTTTATGAGTTTCACAAAGTTATTCATTGATTTGCTCAATCAGAGAAAAGCAATGTATATACATGTGATGTGAAAGGATTAGTTTAACACTAAATTTTTTTGCTATGGTAATATGAGTAATTACTAATTAGCATCTCACTTCAATAATGGAGTAATTATTACTAAATTTTCACACAGTTTGTCGCGGTAACAAATCGTAGCCGTTGACTATTGATCGGAAGGTCCAGATCGATGCAGTATAAAATCACTTAAATTGATCTTGATCGTTCATTTCAGATCGGACGGCTGTGATGTAAAACAGCGTCAAACTGTGTGAAAAATACTTTAGGAAATCTGTTTTGGATTATTATATTTAGCAGAAAATATAGACACTGTATGTATGCAGCTTAAAAGGTTGACAAGGACAACATTAGCAGAAAAGGATATGCTTACATATATAAATATATAGTCCACAAAATAGAAAATTTAACACTTTCATTAATTCATCTTTTGCTTAACAATCAATTTTGTCTTTTTAACAAAAAAAAAACCAAATTATTCTGTATAAATTTTTATGTCAATTCAAAAATATGTGTCATTTCTGTGACAGGAAATATGAAGTTGGTGACAACTAGAACTTAGTAGTTACTAGACTAGATAATAAGTAGTAATCTTTGACAGGTAAGCCACTCATGCTAGCTATTTTGCTGTTTTCTTTGGGTTTAGAATATTTTTTAAAATTATAATTTTGGTTCTTATTTTTCATTCACTTAAGAAATTGACCATTTTTTTATTTGGTACAAGATTGACCACTTTTTAAATACAATTTTTTGTGTCTCAATATTTTTTTTTAAGAAGCTAAATTAGTTCAAATAAATTGACACCTGAGTGAATCAAACTTGAGATCTTAAGGAGAAACACATTTTCAGGTCTCAAATCAATACCATCAGACCAATCCAAATAAATTTTGTACCTCAATATTTTAGACAAAAAGATAATGATATGGCAAAAACATATATATTGATGTGCTATGAAACCTTATTCACCCAAATGATTTCATATATGATCAAGTTTTATGTCACGTCAATAAAAAAATTTACAACGCCAACACTTTTGTGTCCAAAAATTTGAGTAAGAGATCACGAATAACTTTGATATTATGATAGGATCATAGAGTTAGAAGAATAATGACTCATTAGTTTATTTTAGAATGAATCTTTTAGCTATATTCTATTAGTTTGTTTGGTTGCATTAATTATTATTGTTGTGAGGTTGATGTAGTTATATCTTATTTTAATCTTTATAGTTTATAAACTCTATCCATAGTCTTGATAGGAATTATCATATTACTATTTTATTTTAATTTTGAGTTTTGTGACTACTCCCTCCGTCTATAATTATAAGCATCTCTTCAAAGAAAAAGTTGGTCCCTAAATATAAGTCTTTTTTTGAATCTCTAGACACATTTATTAATACTTTTACAAACATAACCTTACTTTCCATTGAAATCCGAAAAGTCAAATACAAATACATCTTTTCGTTAAAGACAATTTAGTAATTGTAACATCCAAAAAGTATATATTAATTATACTACCAACTTTTCTTAATATACGTGAAAAATGTCAAGGGAACTTATAATAAGATACAGAGGGAGTATATTGAAGATTATATGCCTACAAAATCAAATAGTTTTAAACTTTAGATTGTATACAAGACCATGTAATTTTCTCAATCTGTCATGATCAATGGGTGGGTGTGGGGCCATATATCAAAATACAAGAGATTCTTTCTTTAGTGCTAGAAATATCCATTTGGGGTTTTTTGATACTCCATCCGTTCTAAATTATATGTCACTTTGACATTTTTACACATACTAAGAAATATAATAATTGTTGTATGGAAAATGGAAATTATGAGTTGATTTACAAAATTGTCCTTCATTTATTATATTGAAAAAATAAATTGAAGAATTGAAAGAATAAAGAGTAATAAATAGTTAAGGGTATAATAGGTAAAGTTGCATTAAATATTTCATTGGTAATGTAAAGTGACATATAATTTGAAACAAATTTTTTCTTCAAAGTGACATATAATTTGGAAGTGATGTAAACAAATATTTGGATGTGGCCATACGTGGGAAATGTGGACACAGAGAGGGTCCATATATTATATATATATGCTATCTTACTTTTTAATGTTTTATTCCACGTCATTATTCTTCAGCTCCATCAATATGCAAATTGCAAAGGAGGAAGTAAAATTATTATTAGTATGGGTTTTAGAGTTAAGAAACAATTTTATGTTAAAGTGAAATTAATTTCCAAAATAAATTTATAAATTTTGTTTAATTATAAAACAAATAAAGACCTACACTCAAATCAAACAAACAATTTTTTATTATACAAAGGTGAAAATACTAACAAGTAGCAACACATTATTTCATATACTACTATTTTCAACCCCTTTCTTTTGTATTGATCAATGAGTCTCGCAATTAAGTGAGATTTATGAGTTTCTACTATTATAAAAAGTAGTTTATTACTATTAGAGAGTGTCAATATATTTTTCAATTTGAAGATATAGAAAATCAATAGTATAAGTACACACTCAACCTAAGTGAATGCTTCCAAATGGATGTATTCAACCTTTTGTGGTTAGTGCGTTTAAATTTAGAAAAAGGGGGTACATGAGTACATCATACGGCTACCTAATGTGTATATATGAATAAGTTATTGTTCAAGAAAGGAAAAAAAAAAACGTCAAAAAAAGAGAAGTAAAAATAGTGTATATCCTGCTGGGTCAGACAAAATAAATGGGTTAGCACGGTCCATCCTGATTATTATTGAGCTAACACTTATCAAATTCTGGCCCAGCTCTCGTGCCTTGTGGGCTAATGGGTCAGCCCGGTCCATTTTTTTTCTTTTTTTCTTTTTTCTTTAATATTTTTTATATCATTTTGATGTATTAATTTTTTATAATTATCAATTTTATAGAGATATTATTTGATGCAAGTGTAAATAATTTTTACATCAACACTAAATACCAATTAAACTCTAGTTTTAGGTAAATATACCGTTTTTATTAAGCTTACACATTTAAATATATTTTTTATAATAATTTATCAAATAAATGATAATTTTTCATTGATAATATTTTTACAAAAATGACATAAATGTATTTTTATCAATTAAATGATGGGCTAATGGGTCAGTCCAAAGTCCAATAGGCTAGCCCAACCCGATTTTCATATGGGCTTGGCCCGAAAAAATCCGATTGCATTTTGGGCTACGTTTTTTTGAGACCCAACTCATTCAAGACCGTGAGTTAATGGTCTGACCCATCAGCCCGACCCATTTTGACGGCCGAATAAGTTATGAGTTACAACAAAACAGACATATCCAAAAAAGCATTTTATAGTAATGTTTGTTATCATAATCTACTTTATATAGAAGATATTATGAACAAACCACTTTAAGAATCAAATAGAACCAAAGTAATTAAACATCAACAAGCTTGTCTTGTTTTACATTATGTCTGGCATAGAATTTCCTAGGTTAGTGTGCTTCCTGGTATAATACAACATTTCGGATCCTAGGATCTCATTCGCTGTCAATTGGAAGATATCTTCCAAAATCAAGTTTAATTTCGGCTCATCTATAATGACATTTCGGAAGATATCTTCCCATTTGTGCCTTGCCTTGAGAGTATCTTGTCTTACCTTGTTTTGGATCCTATATTTCAAAACACTTCTATTGACTTGTTTCAGATCCTATCTTCCAAAACTACGTGAGATTTTGGAAGCTATCTTCCGAAATCAAGTGCATTTCAGATCCTATTTTTTCATTTGCTATCTTCCGGAAGATATGTTCCCAACTATAATGACATTTCGGAATATATAATCTCATCCACACTAGGGCCAAAATGGAGGATATTTTTTAGTTTTTGGGGGGACTGTAAGCAACATGGGGGCCTTAAGAGTAATTTTCATCTTCGATCGACATTTTATTTGGATCTACTAAGGCATATTGGGCCGATTGGTGGGCCACCATATTACCCTTTCTAGTAAAATTAGGGTTTCGGTCACTATATATTCGACCACCAAACCAACATACGAATGAGATTGCTTAATCCCTTTATTGAAAACCCTAATAAGATTCAAGCAGTCAAATTAAAAAAATCACAAAAGAGAAGTAGCAATCTGTTGCTAGCTTCATGATTTTGTACAGAGCAAATGCTTATATTGTGGCCGGATCTTCAAATTCCATCATATATAATTTGGAGATGCTTCAGTTGGTTTGTTCCACGCTCTCTGACGGTGTTCTCTATTACCGATGGTGCTTGATTTTTTGATTAAAAATCTGTAGCTGTTGCAATCAGTGACTTTCAAAATCAATTTTTCTTTAGGTATGTCTTTGTTCTCAAAAATCAATTTATTTCAAGCATGTCAAATACTATGAGTTATAGTTTTAAATAGGCTAGATTCTCCATGTCCATTGAATTTACATTAAATATATAATTCAATCTTTGATTTTAATTTCTCTTATGTCTTGAAACCTAATTCAGTCTATTGCGAAAATTAGGTTTTGATTGCTCTAGGGCATTCCATTAAAATATACTAGTAGTTTCAATCTTGATAAAACACGAAAGACATAGAGTGGGGCATTTTATCCATCTTATATGTAGCTCAAATCTAATAGGAATAATATCATTTATAATTCTCCAAAGAAAAACTTTTAATGTAAGGGGAATAAAATTACTTAACACGATGTAACTAAAAGAGTAAAAAGTGTTAAGAAAAAGTGATACATTATGGGAGAGAAAATCCAAAAAAAATCATACTCATATTCACTATAGTAAACCAATCTATATAGTTAAAAATCAAGTACTCGGTTTCTTAAGAACACAAACTAGTCCAGAATGTTCCGACGCTCCAATTATGAATGTGCAATAATTCAGAAGATGGTAACTAGAGAAGTTTAGTCTCTTCAAATACCCAACTTCAATGTTGAAGAAATTTTCAATTGTCTCTGTGAAGTAAATCACATGTTTATTTTAAATTATTTGATATTGTTTTGATGCATTCAAGAAGACCCAGTTAGGTCCGTTTGGTTGAAGGGAAAGAAAAAGGAATGAGAGAAAAATACGGAAATCGATGAATGAATTTAGACTAAAGTTAGTCTAAATTCATTCATTGATTTTCGTATTTTCTTTCCTTCCACTTTTTTTCCACTCAAACAAACGGACACAACTTAGAAATGGATAGAGCAGTAGCATGAAAATGTTAGGCGGAATTAGACTCCTTTAGTACTAGGTGGAGGAGGAATCAATCATATTGTGGGGTCGTCATTAACATGATAATGATATGCCTTGTTCTATTTATTATAGGCTTGCAATACCAATACTTTTTGGCCCATTTATCTTTCTAGTTGAAAATTTGGGTCAAATCAATAATTACTTATGCATTCGACTTTAACAATTATTATTTGGTTCTTTTGATCATTTGATAAATAAACATTCAACCTTATGATAAGATAATAAAATAATTGGGAGAGTTCCATTCACATGTTGCATACCAAAAGTTTGTCAAATTCTTCCATTTATTTTACTATCTTATCATCAGTTTGAACATTCATCAAAGGATCAAAAGAACCATATAATTGGTAATACATTTAAATTTATCAATTAAACCAAGCAATACGACTTCAAATTCAAAGTATTTATTAAAGCTAAATGCATAAGTAATTATTGACTTGACTAAAGTTTTCAACTAGAAATATTAATGGCCTCAAAAGTATTGGTGTTTTAAGCCCAATAAATAGAACAACGCATGTCATTTTCCTGATATTGACGACCCCACAATATCATCGATTCCTCCTCCACCTGGTTCTAAAGGAACCTGATTCCGCCTAACATTTTCACGCAACTACTCTACCCATTTCAAAGTTGTTGGGTCTTCTTTAATGCATTAAAATAATATCAAACAATTTAAAACGAACTAAAAATGCGAATTACTTCTTTACAAAGACCATTGAAATTTCTCCAACACTGAAATTGAGTATTTGAAGAGACTAAATTTATCTTGTGCCATCTGCTGGATTATTTCACAGAGAAAATTGAAGTGTGAGAAAATTGAAGAAGCTAGTTTGTGTTCTTAAGATATTGAGCTCCTGATTTGATGAAGTCACAAATGAATCACAAGATTTCATTTCATCCAACCATACATAGATTACTTCTTAGAGGCATGGAATGTGACATAAAATTGCTGGTGAAATAAAGAATGATATTATCATGACTTTCTAAAATTCAGATACTATATAGTGCAAGTCCGTAACACATAATAAGATATTATTCTCATCTAATTAACAATGATTAACATACCTTTAACAATGGAACAAAACTTATATAAAAGTTTAATAAAAGTTTTCATTTTTCTCATTGATGCACTGATGGAGCTTTTTGATTCAACTATATGACTAGAATCTCATTCTGGTTATCCAAAACCACTAGATAAAGATGTTAGAATTTCAACCAAATGTGATTAATTAGATGATAATCGTGTGATAAAATCGAGATTCTTGATGATAAAATCTTCTGATATACGTATGAGATAATAATCTTAATTTTTTTTTTTACAATGGAACAAAGGATCGAACCCAGGACCTCGTGCATATTACCCCAAACCCTTCACCACTAGACCAAACCTAGTGGCTTTGATGTTGTCAACATCGATCATTGTAGTCAATGATCTCAACCATTAAAAGTAATCACACAGTTAAGTTCTTGCTTTGCCAAAGTCGTGATATGAATCTCCTGATTTCTATCATACAACTTAAATCGGCTAACCGTAGTGAATTTTGATCCAATTTTTTGGGTTAACCTTTTTTCTTCTCATACATTGTATCACATTTTATGGCTAGCTACTATCTTTTTCATTCAATCCTATTAACTGTCACATTCTTTCATTCTCTATCTTTCTTATGGAGTCGCAAAGTGTGACAAAATATTGCCAACAAAATAGAGACATAAAGAAAGTGTTATGCTAATCCATTTTAATAAGACAAACTATCTTATTTTATGAACAAAACACTTCAATAAACAAATAGGAATTCCAATTTCTTACAATAAATTGCAGTTTTGATCTGATAATAGGACAATTTTTATTCATAGCAATAACAATAGGACTATTAAAGTAATCAAAATAATGTTCACTTATTTAAAAAATGGTATATCATCAAAATGTTACATTCGGAGGCCAGAGACATACTAGAAAAATGTTACAACAACATCATCAAAAAATGAATACAACAATGGTCACCTACGATGCATAGGTACGGGTACTTCACAAGTACTCATGTTTCAGAGATGGTCAGATATACTTGCCTTGTTGTAAGGCCCGAATCATCAAGGAAGCTGCAGAGTTATGTGCATCCTTCAGCCGAGACTTTTCATCGCCTAACATTTTGAGTCTACCAATCGGAGTGCCTATTATAACAGATGCGACATATGTCTTGTTCTGAGAATTTCCTTCGTCTTTCTCAGTGCTGTAGAATTACATCGAAGTAAGAAATCAGTTTATAGCGAGGATCAAAAGCACGACAAATGCAAATCAATTGAAAGAGAAATACTCATAGATGGGAGAGCAATATAGTCAGAGCAATACCGAAATCAGGACTATATATAAATGAATGTTTTTCTTTCAACAGTGTTTACCTGTATGCTGGTTTACGCCACTTTTTCATCCCACAAATTGCATATAACTTCTGCTTGGCTCCTTTAATCTCAAATGGACCATCAAGGTCGGCACAATGGTCAGACGTCATGGGAATGGTAGGCAGTACAGGTTCTAGTTTTTGCAAAGCAATCTTGACAGCATCAAGCTTTGCAATGTCCCTTTGATCAGAGGAAGCGGACGCAACCAACTCTCCATCGACATAGACACTGGCAGTGCTTTTGGCACCATCCCTGCATTGTCTTATGTCAAGGATTTTACCACTCTTTTGGCAGCTCTCGTAGAGCGTTGTCACAGGTTGCGGAGTTTGTTCCAGATCATCCAGTGTCACGATTGGCTCCAAAAGACCTCTTATTATCTACAAAGAAAAATTATAACCATTTATCAGGCAATGACAAAGTTGTTAGGTAAAAAGCAACTAAATGATTTCATATCTAACATGCATCCTCGTGCGAGCACGAATAGGTTAAAGTTTAGACAACAAGGAAAATGCACAAGTTCATCATGTAAAACTTTTATTAAGCTAGCCTGTGTCGGGATTTTAACTTGATACGATACAATACCAAACATTGAATCTAAAAAATCTAGATGCTTGATACGATATGAGAAATGTTTTAAATTCAAGATATGGTACATTCAAGATGCGATACGGTCAAGATGCTTTCATAAAAAATTGAATATATAAATACGCAATAGATAAACATAACTAAAAATGATATATAGTAGAGAAACATCCACATTATTCAGAGTGATCAAAACAAGTGACAATTATATATATTTTCCAGACCATATAGCAAAAACCTCATAAGAAAAACAAAAATAGAAGAGATGAAGTTATTAAACAGAGTAAGAAAAGAGAAGGGGTGATACAATGCATGTATAGAGTGAAGAAGAGAAGAAACGAGTTTCTTTTATATCTTTGTTTCTCTTTATATATAAACTCTTCATTACCATGCATTGCTCAATTTTATTGTTATGTTCCTTTAAATTATCTAGTTGTGTAATCGGTTCGTCAAGCTACGCAACGCAGACGTAGCATGAGAACTGATTACAAAAATAGATAATTCAAGTACTCACAATTTAAAACAACAATTCAAGTATTCACACAAAAAACAAAAGGAATAATTGATCAGTAAATTAATCCATAAACAATAGAAATTGCTTAAAAAACAACCATAGCATACATCTAAAAAAGTTACTGAAATTTCACCAAACTGAAAAAAACTGAAATTTCACATAAATTGAAAAATGTCACTGAATCTTTACCAAATCATGCAACTTCAAAAATAAATCCAGTTCAGCAAAATTGAAAGAAACAATTGAAAAAAACACCTAATTGATGCATAGGTTACCCATACTCATACTCGGTATGAGTACAAATACAAAATACTATCATTATGCTTTAGAGATTTACTCTTTTTGTTCACCGTTTCCTGTTTTCATCAAAATCAAGAAACAAAATTGAAATGCACTAGGAAAAATATAAATCATGCTATTTTTCCACCTAGTAAAGTTGGGTACGGAATGGTCCGTACGATAGTACCATATGTGTACCGGTACAGGTAATGTATCAAGCACAGATACTTCATCATTGTAGGAGTATCATAATTTTCACCGAACATAAAAAATTGAATATTTCCACGGTGAAATTTGAAATTTTACATGAATTAAAAAATATCACCGAATCTTTTCATCAACATACTACTTCAAAAATAATTAAATCCAATTCAATAAAATCAAAAGAAACAATTGAATAAATCAAGTAATTAATCAACAAATAAACAATAGAAATTTCTTAGATAAAAATAACCATACCACCCATAATTTCTTAAGATCAAAATCAATATCAACATAAACAGCAGCAGCAACAGATTCCATAACATCAGCAAGAATCTTAGGAGCTTTAACCGATCCACCATAAACAACAGTAGCAAAACCATTCTCTTTCTCAACAGCTTCAACAAACTCACGAATGTTATCATCAATACTAAACGTATTATGACGAACGTAACGGTATAAACCATACCGAATGGCGGCACGTGCGAGTTTCTCAGTACTGACATTAGCAGAACGGAGAAGAGAGAGTTGACGTGGATCAACGGAGGTGTAAGTGAGGAAGAGATGGTTGCTGATGGCTAGACCTAATGCGGCGTCGCCGACGAATTCGAGGCGTTCGTATGAAACGGCTTCGGGATATGAAGTGTGAGTTAGGGCTTCTTCTAGAAGCTTCTTGTTTTTGAATGTGTAACCGATTATTTTTTCAACTGCTGTAACTGAATCTTCCATTGTTGTTGTTGTCGTCATGTTGCTGTTTGTTGGAGTCGCGAATTTCAATGACATAGAAAACGACAAATTCGAATATTTGATACACTCTTTGTCTTTTATGAGGAAGAGATAGTGTCAATTTTTTGTTTGTTTTTATAATAGATTTTTAGGTTAAGATTGTAGATATTGGATACACTCTTTGTAGATTTTTTTTTTTTTTTTCTTTCAAAATTGTAGATATTTTGTATAACAATATCTTTTGTAACTTTAAGACAAAAAAAAAAACTTTTGTAACTTTCTAGCTGTTTATTTTTTAAACTTTTTGTTTTCATTTAGATACTTTTTTTTTTTTTTTTTTGAAACAAACAAACTTAATGCATTTCATTAACTATTAAATGTTCAATACATAGGGGAATAATCTCAAATCTATGGAAACTAGCCCAAGAATTGGCCGCCCTAGCTAGGGTATGAGCAACCAAATTCGTTTGCCTCCTAATAAACTTAACCTCAAAGTTTACATAAGATGACATGAAAAGAATAATGTCGTTAACAATTAAATTAAATTCTGAATTACCCGGTCTTCTCGAATGGATAGCGTCAAAAAACGGATTTTCATTTAGTATACTTAAATTCAAGAATATTAAATGTGATTATAAAAAAAATTAAATGTGAGAAAAACAAATTCTCAAAGTATTATATACAACACGTGGCCGAACTGAAAATTAAGTTAATTAAATGAGCTTAAGCTTATTCGTTTTTATATGTACACTTGAAAAATCTTGTTAAATTTACATATTTGGTTTTACAAATTTATATAATACATTCCATGAAAAAAATTATATAAATTATTTATATATTTAAATAATTTATTATAGATATACATATACACTAAGGGTGTATTTGATTCGCATCAAATTTAAATAAAAAATAAAAATGACACACATCATATTTTATTCCTATACGGAATATAATTTTATCTTGTTATGAAACTTGAATTGAATCGAGCTTGATCAAAATCTAATCGAATTTGTTTCAACATGCACCACCAGGTCCTCCAACGTGAACATTATACCCGAATAATTTTTTATCACTTGTATCATGGTGATCAACTCCATAACATTTAGGGGCGTTGTTGAATTCTTCTACCAAATTTGATTCAGGCTTAGTATCATGTAAAAATTTATCACGATATGAAACTTGTCTAAAATAACATGCATGATTGAAGACGTTGTCAGGAAACTGTCCAGAACCCATTGCAGGACTAGGAGTACCCGCAGGGGTAATTGTTCTTCCTCCCCATGCAACTTTGCTAGCTCCATCCAAGTTATTAAATAAAGCTGCCGGAAAATATCCGATAGTTTGATCTTCCATATTCACCACCCAATTTTTGGTTTTCCGGTCCTGCACATATTCAAAAACTTTTTGTGAATATATCTATGCAATGCTTCATATATCACAAGAAAGATCTATCAAATTGTTTATCAAGAGTTTTTTATAAAAAAAAAAAAATGTGAGCCCGTTTGTTTAAACTTTAATTATTATTTTTTTATGATAATTTAATTAAGAATAGTAAAAGTTATTTTAAATTTATATTTTTATAAATTAAATGAGTAATTTTGATTCAATAACTTAAATATTACTCATGTTAGAAATTTTAACTTAATAAAAATTACATTTTCTTAAAAGATATATATCTCAAAAATGATTTTTAAGAGAAAATCTTAAAACTACATTCTAATAGAAGTTATTTAAACCAATTTTTCATTTGAAATTTTTATAAAAAAGAATTGTTAATTTTAAAAAAAATAAATACATTGTAAAAATCCTTTTTAGAAAAAATTAAAGCAAATGCGATCGTTATACAAGTAGTATATAAATATATGACCAGTTTGAATTAACTTATTTTTGAGCTTATGTTAAATAACTTATAAAAATCCAAATGGGCCCATAATCTATATACTTCCCTAACTTGTTCTTCTTTTTGGTTAAGTTCATAGCTCTTGTTTTAAAAGCTATTCAATTTAGAAAACAAGAATTACATAATTTTTTCAAAATAAATTTGTCTAAACCTTGTTTATGAAAAATAAATTGTTAGGGAATTACCTGAAAAATGGAAATTTTGATCTCATACATTTTTCCATGATATACAGATGTGTGTTTCACTCTGACTCCAATTCCATATGCACTGTGGGTTTGGATAAATCCCGGACATAATATGTTGTAGCATCCGGTTTTCTTAGAATTATCTGACTGTATATGTTTCAATTTGACATTATTTTTGGAATAAATGAAAAAAGAAAGTCATATTCAACTTCAAATAAAAAATATGAATAAATTTCATTTCGTCTCTACAACAAAAAATGAATAAATCTTTTCTTACCGTCCAGTACGAGTAGAGATATGTTCCGCTATTACCGTATAGTTGAGGATTTACCTGGAACCAACATGTATGACAGTATTATTCTTAATATATGAATCTATGTGCTTATTTTATATATATATATATATATATATATATATATATATATATATATATATATATATATATATAGGAAAATAGTTTCCGATTGACGAATCTGTGGTTTCTCAAAATTTGTAGTTTCAGAGTATGTGCTTATTATGATAACTAGGGAAGAAATTTTTATTAGTTGCATATCTAAGATGATGTGTACTTGCATTAATAGACTTACCAAATCTGCATGTTGCTTTGTAAATGCTGTAAAGTTCTGCTAATTTAGTCTTATGTTATAGCACGATAATCACTAAGGATTGAATGTGACATAATCGGATGAATTTTATGACTGTTCTTGCAACATGTGAAGCTTTATGTTCTTATGAACAATTATTTGATTCTTGCTCAGTAAAGGATTTCAACTAATATGTTTGAATTTGATGTAATATAGAGCAAGTCGTGGATTTTGTTGTTCCTTACCAAAAGTATGTTAAAAGCATTAGGAGTCCAGTGACCATAGGGACACGATTCAAAATGAAATTTGAAATGGACGAATCTTCAGAAAGAAGGTCAGCTACAACAATAGTTATAAATCTTTAGCCATTGTTTGTATTCCATAAACCAAAAAGAATCGGTGGACTCGTGAGGAATATGATAACATTTTCAAGTCTTGCAGCTTTAGCAGTGGTGTAGTGATTGGAATGAGTGATTTGGATCCCTATAAATAGCCCAAGTCAAAAAGGCAATGCCTTATGGTACATTTTCTATTTTTCTTTATACACTGATACTATGTTGTATGTTACATTACAAACATATCTATCTTGTGGAAGTGGTTATGTTAGTCCTCTTCTTTTGACAGGTCCATAATAGAAGGTTAATAATTAAATACACATGGGCAAACATAATATCAAAGCTTCAACAAGTGGTAGTGGAGTTTGTTTCCTTTGAGTTTATTTTAAGGGATTATAAAGTTTGTTTGTTGTACTTTTTTATTACTTACAGTCTTAAATTCCTTTTGCAGAAGTACTTTCCATTGCATATCTATCTCATTACTTACGGTCTTAAATTCCTTTTGCAGAAGTACTTTCCATTTCATATCTATCTCAAGAGATTAAATAATGCAGACACCAAAAGCAAGGTAAGATTGTATCAGATTTTAATTCCCATATTAATTATTAGAAGTTACTTATTTTGTTTATCATGTCACATGACTGGTCCATTTCCTAGTGCTCAAAAGGTATTTGTGGATTCAATCCTTTTACAAGTATATGAACTCACTCTTTTGTGGAGAGTACACTATTTGATGGCAAAAGACATCGTTGACAAAATTAAAGTATTAGCATGGTCATGGGATCTGATAAACTGTTTGGAAAGGTAAAATCTGGTCTGGTGCTAATTTATCATGATTTGGGATGATGGTCATGCCTAACAAGCTGTAGTCAGTGTTCAATTAGAACATGGTACAAATCTAAGTCCTCATTTTGTTTTGTTACTGTATTAGTTTTTAGAACAAGGTAATAGTTTTGCTGCTTTTTTGTTTTCAGACAAGTAGTAACATGGTTTGGGAGAAAGCCCCTAATCCGAAGAAATATTTTGTTCAACTCTTTGGCACCAGAGATGTAAGCCTCTATCACCTAATTTCTCTTTTATAACATTAAATTGAAGATCTTTCATTGTTCAATGCTAGGCATAAGTTGTAGTACTTAACTGTATATTGTTGTTATGTTTTGTTCTATTGTATAATGTAAATCATTTGATCACGTGTGTTATGCTTTGTGGTACTTCCATCTTGTGTTACAATTTTAATTTTTAAATCTTATGTTATTTTAATTAGATATTAGATAAGAGATTACTAAATACTTTTATTCTACTTTTATGCATCATAGTGAAAATGGACAAATGTGTGAATGTATATAGTACTTTTGCTGGTAATTTTCTTAACAATATTTGAATGTTCCTTGGGGAATCATCCCTTAAACATTAATCCATTTAACCATTTTCATGAGTCACTCATGTTTCTTCTACAACTAATGTTTCTTGTATGAACATGTTATTGCAGAGCATTTGTTGGTAGAAGAAGCCGCCGGACTAAAAGAGGGATTCAAGCTTATGGATACAAGCAACAAAGGCAAGATCAACATTGATGAACTACGAATAGGGTTCCATGAACTAGACCATCAAAGCCTTCATAAAGCCATTTTTGCGGCTATTTCATAAAATAGTTATTTTTGTCCTGCTTTATTTAACAAACAGATATTTAGACAACTTTGCTGTCTGAATTTGATTATCTTAATTTGAATTTTCCTACATTTACCGAAAGCTCCGGTATTTTGAATTTTTTTTATTTTTCTTCAATTTTGCAGGGGTTTTGAACCTCCTCAATGAAACTGCCGCAATATTCCAGGGCTTTGAATCCTGATACCAGCGGTCCCCAAAACCCCCGCAGATAAACTATGGGAATCGATTAAACGGGGGTTTACATAACCCCTGGAAAACAATCCACGGAGGTTGAAACCCCCTCTAAATAGCTTAAAAACCCCCGCAAAATGGAATTTTTTTTGTAGTGAAATATTTTCAAATTAAGATAAATAAAAACTTACATGCCATCCAATCGTAATTTTGTTAGTAACACCCCCCTCTCCATTTCGAACCCATATATAAGATGAGCTTGTTTGTCTCTCAGAAACTCTTGGATTCCAAGCACTATTAGTTCCAGTAACTCCATAATAAGGACTACCTTCAATCTTTTTGAGAGAAACTTGAGCAACCTTCAAATTCAATGGGATTTATACAACTAGTTAAGATTTTGAAATATATCAAATTTTATTTATATTTATTTTTTTCTTAACCTTGATAATCTAAGATTTTAGGTGCGTTTGTTTAAGAAAAAATTTTAAAAAGTGATTTTTTTTTATTTATAAAAATGATTTTCATGATAATTTAATTAAGAATAGTAAAAGTTGTTTCAAATTTATCTTTTTATAAATTAAAAGAGTTATTTTGACATCAACAACTTAATAAAAATCACAATTTTTAAAAAAACTATCTCTAAAAAATGATTTTTATTGAAAAGCTATTCAAAATAGCTTTTTTTTAAAGATTTTTTTGAAACTTTATGATCCAAAAAAATTTGTAACAAAATTATAAAACATTTAAAATGACATTTTAATAAGATGAGCTATTTAAACCAATTCATGCTTAAAAAAAAATCAATTCTTCATTTGAAACTTTTATAAAAAAAATTTGTTAAACTTTTAACGAAAATAAAATACACTATAAAAATCATTCTTAAAAAAAAGCTAAAACAAACGCACCCTATGTCTGGTCAGTGATTTTCTGATCCAGCATTCAAATTTGATTTTTCTCTTAAACAATTATACTTTATTTAAATCACTTGAATAAAATCACTTAATTTATCGAATGTGATTTATATAATAAATCAAAAACATTTAAAATTTGATCTTATGCAAGAAAAACTTACATGAGTAACCAACTTATTTTGAGTTAATGTATGATTATATAGTAAATTTGCTCGAATGAGGTCATCTTTTGTTATCCTTCGTATAGGAACGGTTCCCGATGGACACAAGAATTTCTCGATCCCAGGTATGAATTTGTTTGAGGAATTCGGTATGCTTGAGTTTTCAAATTTTCTTTGAAAACTTGGTTTTATCTATACAACAAATAAAAGAAAATATCAACTATGAAAAGAGTATAATTTAATAAAACGATAGACTAAAAATCAATTGTATAAAAAGCTACATTGTTCCACCTGTAATTTGTGATTCTTTAATAAAGGATGATCAAAGGCCGGTTGCTTATAAATATCAATGCAATCGACTATATCGCCAAACCTTGTCTACAAAACCACCAAATCAAACACACAAAAATACAAATTACGTAACTAAATAATCACATCATATATATATTGTTATCAAGTTAAACCACCATTAATCAATATCAAGATTATATATATAATATATATGTATGTGATTGTTTAATACATGAATACTCTTAATAGGAGTCTTGTTAATTTGTTTTAGTCGTCTCTCCAACTCCAAATCTTCATTGAACGTACTATGTGTACCATCAACTTTGTGGCCAATACTACAAGTCACCAAACACAAGATAAAGAACAATAAGTTTATCATTTTCACAATTCTCTTGTTAAACAAAATGATTTGATCAGCTAGAATGAATCTTAATTTAATATAATATATAGGGTTTTGCCAACGAATACTTTTAACATATTTTTTTGACAATATGAAAGAATATACAATCTCTTTTTTCTTTTTGACCAAACATTGAATGTACAATTTTCACCAACTGTGAGTATACAAAAGGTTTAGTAACAAAAAAGGTCATGATCTCCAAAAAGATGAGGAGTATTTCTTTCGGTCTTTTTTATTAAAAGTAAGATATTTTTTAATTCCTAAAATCATTGATGTATTTGACCTATAATATAGACCATATACATTTGTTATTTATTTAATCCAAAAAATCAACTGCTTTTTTTTTATAAAAAAGATGAAAAATAATACAATAAAAGTCATTAAACACCGTCTATTTAATGCTTTCTTACGATAAGAATCTTATTGAATCCAATTCACTCAACGCCAAAAGAAAAAGTAGTACAAAGTCTTACTCTCCCTCCTGTCACTATTATAAGCAAATTTGACTTTTTTGGTACATTAAAAAAGTAATGTATTTTGTTCACAATATGGACTACATACATCACTTTTTCAATGTACCAAAAAAATCAAATTTGCTTATAATAGTGACCATGAGTAGTATTTTTTTTAAAAGAAAAAGCTAAGGGCACATATTAGCAAGACCTTTTTATTTTATATTTAACGTGATAATTCTATACAATTTTAAATATAAGTAAAAAAATAGATTATATATATCAAATTCATTTATTATTCAATGAATATAGAAAGTTTTTTACTTATATTTAATCGGTTTATATAGAAAGTTTTTTCAATGAATACACGATCTAAAATGAGTTCTAATGAATCTTAAAGACAAAAAGGAATACTAAATTTTTCTTTGAGTTGGTCTAATTTAATTTTACAAAACTGATTCAAAGAAATGATAATAGTTTTTTTTTTGTCAAGTAGTCTAGTGACTAGAAATTCCACATTTAAGGTGGATAAGTAGAATGACCAGAGTTCGAACACTGACTCCTTGTATATATATAAAGCAGTGTCCTGCCAATTGAGTTAAACTCACGAGAAAAATGAGAATAGTCTATACTTATGAACTCGTGTTAAAATCATCGCATATAATGAGGAACTCTTAACATATCTATATAAAATTGGGCTCCCAGTTCTTAAAGTTTTAAATTAATGTGGTTTCCTGTGGCATTGATCTAAGGTGGAGGATCAACTACGTGGTCATCGAAAGGAGTGTTTACCAATACGAATGACTTATTTAATCCGATGATCCAACTCAATTCGTATTTCATATGAAACTCGTTCAATAATTTCATATGAAACTCAATTCGCAAATTGTGATTAACACAAATTATACATTAATTCTATTAGTGTTACTTGAACAAGAGGGTGTATTAGAAAAAACTCGAGTCTCACATATAGTAAAAATAAAAACTTAAAATACTTTTATAAAGATTGACACTCTCACCTTATTAAACTATCGATAATTATACATGAAAAAAATGCCAAAAACATATAGTGATCTTCACATACATATGGCCAATGTGTCTATTCCTTTGGTTGATTTGGCTTGTTATTATTGTGGTTGCGCCATTTCCCCATGATAAATTTAATCCATGTGACAATCTCCAAAGCAAATGCAAAGCCACCCAAACATATAAGAATTCCAATGTAACTCAATCTCCAACTATCACCCCCATGCAAAATGTTAATTCCTTTAAATATGTTTATGAATATGATAGCCAATAGTCCATATCCAAGAAAATGATGATACATGTTCCAATATTTCCTGTAATCATCTGTTGCCTTTGGTTTTAGCCTAAATGCCAACATCTGAAAATATACCAAAATTACAAAATTGTCAAGATGATAAGTTGAGTTCTATAATTTTTTTTTAGTATTTTAAATAAGGTATCTTATCATTAACAAAACTTAAATTTTTTGTGGTATAGTGGGGAATGGGGTACCTGGGCTAGTTTTCATAGATTTGACATGATTCATTTTTGTATTGAACGTTTATGATTAATGAAATGCATTAAATTTATTTCAATAAAAAAAATAGTTTCTAGAAAAAATTAATTTTTAGAGGCCTACAAAGTAAAGACTCAATTGCCATATGTTTAGGCTGATATCCTATCCAAAGCTCAATAATGCAAAACTGTTGGAGAGTTCGGGAAAGCTCGAAAGAAACATTGGGTCAAATATTTTTGGACCACAAGAAAGGGAGACACCACATTTTCACTAAAAACCTTAAGACATTTTCCCGGATTGACTTAATCTTTACAGGAGGATCTTCATCGGTTGAATACATAGTTGATAGGGTGAAACTTTTTTCTTGGAAGTGGTATCTGATCAAAAACCCTGCTAGCCCATGTTCTCTTTATGAGTGGGAGGTGCAACCTATTTTGTGCTGGAACCATTAGAGTCGTGCGTGGTGGTGATTTTGGGAACTGGTGGTCTTGGTGGAATATGAGCTTGCTTTTGTCTTTCTTTTCTTTGTTTAATGCTCTTTCTCTACTTTTTGACCTTCTGGTATTTTGGGGATTGTGGCTATCAGTCTAGTCCGATGACGCCTTAGGAGTTTCATATCTTTGTTTTCATTGTATTTTTTCCTTTTTCTTTGGGGACTTTGTACTTCTTGTACCCCTTTTGTGGACTCTCTTAAATGTATTCTTTCACTCTTATATATATATATTTTGCCATTAAAAATGTAAAACTTAACTACTCACACTTCAAATCCAACAAAAAGAACTGTAATACTTTTGTTTTCAAGAAGAGATAAGCATTGAAGTTGTTCATGGGATATGATTTATAAAGAGAAAAAAGAAAGAGGAATATTACCTGGATTGTACTAAAAGTGAAAATAAGAATGCCAAAGTCTCTATGAGTGTGGAAGATATAGTATTTAGAAGAATGTCCAATAACCAAACCAATAACCCAACCAGCAGTACCAATTAGAAAACCTGTTAATTGGCAACCAATATGCAAAAAAAACCACCATGGCTCACGTTTAAAAGGATATACCCTAAAGTATCTTGGGACTATTACTCCAATAGGTAACAATGTTCCCCACCCTATAATGTTTAGAACTCCATGTACCTAAATTTCAATAAATAACAAGAATTTATCAATAAATTAATCACAAATTCACATAGAAATAGTGGTGATAAAAGTTAAACGTTCTTCTTCTTTTTTAATGATTTGACGATTATGTTTGATTGACGACTTTTTTCTTCTTTCGTAGATGGTGTGTATGAATTAAATCTCAAATACCACCATCTTTATAAATTAATATTGTATCTCTTCACATGACACAACACACAAGCAAAGAATTATTCTCCTATAAAGGTAATCTTGTTTATTACTTTGTATCTAGAGACTAACATCCTGTGCGGTCAATAGCTACATGCAGTAATACGTTTTTTGACTGTCTGATGTAGATCAGACGGTTTAACATTTAAAAAATGAACTTTACTTTTTATAAAATCAAAATATGTTTTTATCATGAACTGTCCGATCAAAATTAAATGGTCAGAAACACGTGACTACACAACTGCATGTAGTCACTGACTGCATATGATCCGGCTCCTTGTATCTAGAAAAGAATGCACTTTACATTTTTTTCATAATAAAAGTTATAGAGATGCAAGATGTGACATAAAACAGAAACAGAAATAAAAAAAGTAATACAAAATGTAAACTTTTTTTTTGGAAAAAAAACAAAAAAAGAGAATGTAAACTAGTACTAAGTATTTGACTATTCAACATTTTCTACTGTATTGCTTCACTACAATGCAATTTCACAACTATCATTGCTATCAAATAATGAATACAATATGACTTAATTATCCAATATACCACTAATCATTCATATGTAAGATTTGATTAGTTAATAATCATGGAGAAGTTAAACCCAAAAACTTAATGAAAAAAAATTGAACAGATTAACTTTAACTTAAACTAGAAACTATTGCTTTAAACTCAATTATAGAAATTCATGCAAAGTGACTACAATATAAAGGATTCCGAGTATTTAGAACATCACCACATTTTTTTCCGCAATATAAAAAATCTCAACGTAATTGTGACCGCAATTTAAAACCATGACTGTGTTATTGACCTAATAGTAGAAAAGAAAAGAAAGAGATGTTACCGTTCGAAGAAAACCCCGGTACTGTCCCATGCTGGCACCATGGGCAGAAGTCAAGTCTATAGTCTCAGTACTATCTACATTATGAAGAGTTGTTGGATGATTCAAAGGTCTTCCATCAGTAACAGCATTCCCAATTTGCCAAACATGGTTCAACCTTGTTATGTTATATGTATCAGAAGGCAGAACCAATTTAGCATATATAGTATAAAAATCTGACCCTTCACCATGAATCTCCCTATGTGACACATTAAGGCCTAAATGGACGGTAGGTAAAAGACTACAACCACCTTTAGTTTCTTTAGTAATATCATAAGTATTCACTGTCAAATGCGAATTAGCGGTAGCAAAATCATGGTTTTTAATTCCTATGATTGCTTTTGTTCCAATCATTTCAGCCCTTTTTCCTGGATTTACTCCCCATGCTATCCACCCTACTCTTGAATATAAACAAGCACCAAATAATACTTCAAGTGTGATTGTTGAGTTTGTGCTATTGTAGTAGTTCCAACCGAATTCGGCTCCTAGAGTTCGTAATTTTTTGCATTTTGTTATGTTTCTTTGTTGGATGAGTTTCGTGAATTTTTCGGTGCATGATTCAGAAGCTTTGACATCAATATTTGCAAAGAAGAAAATGACTAATATAATAATGGTTATTAAAGTAGTAGAAGATGACATGGTTTTTTGGCTCTTGATGTTATTTTTTTCTCTTTTGGTTATTTATGGTAAAGAATATGTTATATAGAGAAAACAATATAGGAATGTTAACTCTCTAGTTTCTGTTAGATACTAAAGTGTTTGTTACAATACATTAAAGCTAATCATGTCATGTCATGTTATGTTATGTTTTGTTGCTTTCTATATGTTCTATTGATTTGGCTTATACTTGTTTGCGAGGGTAAGAATTTTAGAAACTTCACATTCACAATAACATTTACTAAATATGTTGTTTTACAAATTTACTTAGCACTTTCTGTTCTGAATTTGTTCTGTAATGTGTTTTAGATGCATTTCTTTAGAAGTTGTATAAAATAGCACTTAGTGTAGAAACCAAGTTTTGATGAGAGCTCGTGTATCATGCAGCATCAATGTTGTTTTGCTTTTGAAAAAGATATATAAAATGATTACTTGAGATGTAAGAAATCGCTTTCACCTTTATGCTTCTGAGGGAGACCCCAAACAGTCCTACTTAGTACTTGCTCGTTCATATTCCTTACTTTATGAAGCAGTCACTAATTATTGAGGTAACAGGAATTGAGACATACGAGTCGGAGATTTCGATTTCGAGCCCAATAATCATAAAAGAAACATTCAATTTAAGATTGTCAGTTGAGCTAGTTCTTGAGGGCTAAGTTTTTGACACTATAGACACTTCACATTGAATTTCAACATTGACTTACATTTATGTATATTGGTTTAGTTCATCGCTACAAAACTAACTTTTATAAAGTAAGAGATGTCATTTTTTATAAATTTATTTCAGGTCTTATCTTTCACTACAAGAAATATGTGTATTTTATGAGGACAAATTTTCTAGGAAATGATGAGCCAAATTTCGTGGGAAATGTTGCATTTTTCCGAAGACATTTCCGAGGAATCTCTTCCTAGGTAAAACGGATGCTATTTAGAGGATAGTTCTGAGGAAGTTCTTAGAAAATGTAAATCAGCGTGTGTCGGTACATTTTTTTAACTTATGTGAGACTTATATTTTTCTCAATGCAGGGTTATTCATATGATCAATGTATGAATTTGGATTTGGATTGTATGATCCTAATGCAGGATTATTTTCTTTCAATATCATTGTTGGGGATGGCTAGGGAAAAGGCTGGATATTTTTCTGTTACACATATATACATTTGTCTGATTATGCTCCATTCCATGTAGAAAAGAGACTGTATCATTGGCTAATTAATGGATATTAGTTATCCAAAGTATTTAAAGAAGAGCTTCATCTAAAGTTTGGAATACATGTTTGGTATGACTAAAAAAAGGTATTAATTTATAAAATAATTTCGAATATATTTTTATTTTTTTTATAATTTCGAATATATTATTTATTCAAGTTTAATAATATGAAATTAATTTTGTCAAAAAAAAAAATGAAATTAATTTTACAGTGACATGTTAAACTATTTTAACCATTGATGCATATGTTTTTTTTTTGTCAAGTTGTCTGGTGGTTAGAAGTTAGAACCCCGACCCCCCACGTATATAATAAAATGTTTTTGCCAACTGATATAAGTTCACGGGACTAGTCATTTTTATATTTCAAAATTAAATGATATATTTTTTTTATAATAAAATTAAATGATATTTCCGGTAGTATAAATTTTATTGAAAAAAAAATTTTGAAAATTTTTCTTTCCCTAACTTCTTAACCCTTGCATAAAAACTTCTAAACTTGTTTTCCAAACTTTTTTTTTGTTTGGTATGTTTTCCAAACTTTATTTACGTTAAAATAATATTTGAACTAGAAAATTTCGGAAAATACATTCAGAAGATTTTCACAAGGACAAAAATGGAAATTTGGTGGAAGAGAATTCTTCTTCCACTTTTATATGGTTGGATCATGAATGGGCAGGTAAATTGCACTTTAAACCGTTTATTTTTTGAATTTTCATAGTTTTACTGTTAAGAAGTACTTCGGCGTGTAACTTCCTTAAGATCCTGGACCTAAATTTGGGAGCATTTTGGAATTTTTGGGGGGTTAAAGAGCAACATAAGGGTCAAAAAAGCAAAAATCGAAAAAAAAATAAGCCCAGCCCTTACAGGCAGGTCACACCACAAAGGGACAGTAATAGATTCATTCATTCATTCCAAATTTTAATTCCTACGCACATTCATATCGAAAAATAAAATCCTATATTCAATTTTTCAGATTAGTTTTTCTCATTTTGTGGAATTGTGAATTGCTTCATCAAATTGAATTTTTCATTACCAAACAAATCAAACGGTCAATATTCAATGGATCTAGAGGTTGTTGGCCGTCACGCGATGCTGTTCGACGACGACGGCATGGCGGCGTTCGTCAACTCACCGGAAGCTCTTGTTGATTGGAATTCTCTCTCAATTGATCGTTACGATGTTCGTCATCTTCTCTCCGGTCCAATTCCTCCTCGTCTCAAGCGTCGCCATCATCCTCCTTCTTCAATCGAAGCTGACCTTGATCATCAACGTTATCTCGATCTTCCTTCTTCTCCTCCTCATGAACAATCTCAAGGTAACCTAATTTCTCTTCTTCTTGCTTCTAATTCCTTTATTTAATATTTTGTTTATTCGCTTTTCTTTTATTTAGAGTGTTTATATTATTGGATTATGCTTGTTTATTTGAATTTGGATTGATAGAGGTTTTGTTTTGTTTTGGATCGAAAATATTTAGGAATGTTGAGTTCATAAAGAAATTTGAAAATTTTGTTAATGTTGAAGGTTAATTATAATTAGTTCGTTAAATTGGAGATAGTAAATTCTGATTAATAAGGTTAGAGGAATTTAGATGAAAATTTTAGGAAAAAGAAAAACTATTAAACTGTTATATTGAAATGTTGGTTTTAGATAGCACTTAACTTGTGAATAAGCCATTAAGGGCCTGTTTTGATTCGGCTTAATTTTGAGCTTATGAAAATAGCTTATGCAAATAAATAATGTTTTATGATAATTTATAAGTGTTCGCTAACAAAAATTGTATTTTTATATGATATTTTCTCGTAAACTACCTTGAAAAGTTTATAATAATACATAAAATCTTATTTATTTTGCATAAGCTCAAAAATAAGTCAATCCAAACGAGCCCTAAGGATTGGTTGGAGTATTGTTGTGCTTCTTTGTGGGTTGTAGCTGGAATAGTTGAATGTTTCGTTATTATTGGATGAAAGCATTGCATGAACATATTCTGGTCTGTAGATTAATCTTAAATTTATCCGATGTTGTTAAATAGCGGCCATAGTGCTATTGCATGGTGGTATTTGAACAAATTGCCATTGTTAGCCAATAAGCTATTTAGGGCTGTTTGGATAAACAACTCATTTGAAGCTTATAGCATACGCGCTTATTATGATAAACACGTATGTTTAAGTTTACTTTAGCTATTTCTATAGCAAAAGATAAATTATTTCTGTATATGTTATGAAAAATGTCACAAGTTTTCATAATTCCTCCCGAACAGTCTTGCAAAACTTATGTCAGTATATAAGCTCAAATAAGCAAATTCAAACAGGCCCTAAATACAAAATATTGTGAAATAGCGGCTATAGTAGTGCTACAGTACTGTTGCATAGCGGAATTTCAACAAGCCACTATTTTCTGTGATCCACAGTTGACAACACTGAATTATATTTTTTAAATATATTGTAATTTGTATTAAATATTGTGTTGATGAATCATGAGTATTCTCTAGTATTTTTTTCTTTCAAAACAAACGAGCATGAACAAGTCTTTTCAACTGGTTCTCATTTTTTGGACAAATCGATATATTTGCTTTAGAGGTGATAGATGCAATGTTGACTGTTAAGTTAGATTTTTTTATGGTGGATGTTAGGACAACTTTTTATAACTTCCACCTTAAACTATGTTGAGTTATTTCGTTTGTACAACTACAATCTCTACATTTGCAGGATGCAATCTAATATGCTACAGTTCCTGTGTCAGCTTCAAGTAAGGATGTTTTCCACTGGCTTCCATTTTTTTTAGTTTTGTTGGTGTCAGTGCTATTACTGTTTTAGGTGTATGATATTATTGCAGTTGAGAATTATATGTGGTTCTGATGAAGATGTTGCCTTTCTGTGTATGTTTAGATGATGATTCAGGCGCAGTGAATTCATCTGGCTATCGTGCTGTTGCATTTTCATATGAAAATTCTAGTGTGTCCACTGAAACAAAGGACACCGATACTGAATCTGGTTTTCATCCCAACTTTCCAGTACCAGAAAGCTTACTTAATAATCTGGTGAGTAACATCTGTCTTAAAATATACTCCAATCATGTGATTTTCATATGTTTTATTTGACCCTCTCATTGTTTAACCAATGTGACTAGGTGATAACTGTCTAGGGTACATATGTTATTCTAAGGCTTATGATGTCTAAGTTTCAGATGCTTGGAGCATAAACGAAGTTCTTGTGACTCAAGGTAGCCATTCACAGGCACCTTTTTTCCTTTTGATTTCATGAGAAGGGGCCGTGCAGGTGGGATTAGGATGGTAGAAAACGTTGATTCTTTACCTCTTGAGAAAAAATGGGCTGAAACATATCTTCATAAAGCTCTATTTCTTGATCTTTATGATTATTCAAGTATATATATGAGGTTGACTTGTGTTTGTTTTATAAGATCTTTATGTATTCATATATACTGCCTAGCAAGACCCTTTTAAAATTAGACTTATGCTAATTTGAAACTCACATTTATTGACAAAAGCCATTTTTTGTTTTTCTTTTGCAGCCTCCGAACGAGAAGCTACATCAGATTATTTCAAGGACTGCAATGTTTGTCAGCAAAAATGGAAGCCAATCAGAAATTATTCTGAGGGTGAAACAAGGAGATAATCCAACATTTGGATTCCTGATGCCTGATCATCATCTTCATCCGTATTTTAGGTTTCTTGTTGATCATCAAGAACTTTTGAAAGTTGACAAAGTTAATGTAGATTCAGCATTGGACAAGAATAGAAACCAGGGGCTTGATCAAACAGGTGGTGCATTGTCTTTGCTTGGATCTGTCTATGGATATGGAGAGGATGAGGATGGTACAACTGAAAATACTAGTGACCTTGAGAAAAACACACATGTGGGAGCTGTTGATGCTGCTACTACTTATGCATCTCCAGGTATGGAACAAGCAGAAGCATCTTCAGATGCAGCCAAGAAGGATAGAAGCATTTCCAAAAACCATATACTTTTGAAAGAAAAAGTTGCTGTTATAAAGCGGAATCAGTCTATCAGTAATGTTAAGACAGCAAATTCAGCTAAGGCAAAAACAGGAGATACCTCGGATTCGGGGTCTAATGGTGCAAATAAATTACAGACTTCTGTTCCTAGTACAGCTAAGATTGAACTACCTGTTGTTGAACCTCCATCTGACATAAAGATAGTTATTGAGAAGATGGTTGAGTTCATCTTAAAGAATGGCAGGCAATTTGAGGCTGTTCTTACTGAACAGGACCGTGCTCATGGAAGGTTCCCATTTCTTCTGCCTTCTAATCGATATCATACTTACTATCTGAAAGTTCTTCAAAATGCTGAAGAGGTGTGTTTCTCATAATCATTAAATTTTCCATTGCAATTAATCTGTTTCTGTCACTCAAATCATGCTCCGAGAAGTGAGAAATTAGTTGCACTTTACTACCTTGTAGAATATGATTCAAGATCACTATGATTGATGCCTCGCATGCTACCCCTTCCCTCTTATTATGTGGTTATTTTCATCTGTCATCACATTATGTGTTAATCTGTGGAAGAAATGCATCCTTTCAATACTATCTTCAATACTTCACAAATCACAGTATATAAAATATTTGTGCCAGTACATAATTGTCACTAGCTATGAATAATCAAAGCAATAATGGTCTTTTCTATTCATTTTTGCTTTATAAAATGTTCCTTCTGGCTAATTCAAATAATAGTAATTATTTTATCTGGGTTCAGGAGGCTTTTTGTGCAATTAGTGCATCTTAAGAATTTTGGGTAGACTTTCATTTGATTAATTTTAAGGTTTGTTAAATTTGATTTTGATCTAATGATCTTTTCAATTGGTTACAGTCTAAGTTACCAGGCAAGGGCTACCAGGCAGTGGGTCGTGCTGGGGATAATATCACTGCTGTAAACAAAGAAAATGACAATCATTCTTTTGGATCTATGGGTTCTGACCTGCCAAATGACATGGACCGGAAAGAGAAATTCAAGATGATTATTGGCAATTTAAAGAAGGATGATCAAGATCCTACTCCCAAAGACAGCCAATCTCAAACTACAGTTAGCATCCATGCGGCAGCGGCGGCGGCTATTCTTCAGGCAGCTACTAGGGGTATTAAAAGGCCCAATTTGGAAATTTATAGCAAGACATCAAGTGGTAATGGTCAAGGCTTTGGAAGTGATGGTGGGAATTTGTCCAGCTCTGGGAGTTTGCCGTCATCTCAACTGCAGGATTTTGTTCCACACCGCAATCTGAATGCAGAGACTAGTGCTTCTGTTCCAGTTGCCAAGGCTATTGCAGAAAAAGTGGCTATTGCAGCAGCAGGTGAGGCGGACTCCTCTGAAGCACATATGACTAAAGAGCAAAAGCTTAAAGCAGAGAGATTGAAACGAGCAAAGATGTTTGCAGCCATGATAAAAAGTGGAGTTGGAGCATTTAAAAGTGAACCGCCAAGAGCTTTATCTCTTGAGCCGCCAGGCTCTGGACTTTCAGGTTCAGATGCTGAGATTGGAAATCTTGTGGGAAAAGAAAGGGAAGGAAGTTCTGTTCCATTCAACGCTGAAAACTCAGATAAAAGTCACAAGTCTGAGGAAAAGCTTTCTGATGATAATTCAGAGAGAAGTCACAAGTCTGAGGAGAAACTTGCTCTTGACAATAATGAAAGGCGATCAAAAAGAAAGTACCGTTCAAGGTCCAGTAGACATGAAGAGGGGGAAGAGGAGGAGGAGCAGGAGGATGAAGAAGAAGATAAAGATATAAGGGGTCACAAACGATCAAGAAAAAAGCATCGATCACATCGATCTTCACACAGAAGTCGGGATAGGGATGCAGACAGAGATATGGACAGAAACAGGCGGAAGCACAGGAGAAGAGATTCCTCCTCTAAAGACAAGTATTCTTATAGGGAGAGTAAGCATGATAGCTCCTCCGATGATGAGCATCAACGCTTGAGGCATCATCGTAAGTATGATAGCTCCTCTGATGAAAAGCACCGCTCTTCTCGACGACGTCGTGGAGAGAGTAAGTTGTCAGACCAAGAGCATAGACATTCTCGTAGACATTATAGTTCATCTGATGATGAGCACAGACATTCTCGTAGACATTATAGTTCATCTGATGATGAGCATAGGCACCGAAGCAGAAAGACAAAGCATAAGAGCAGGTCTCATGCTGAAAAAGACGCAGAGTTGGAGGAGGGAGAGATAGTGAAATCAGATAAGTCACAAGTAAGCGAGCTTGGGCCGGCTAGCAGGGAGGCTTCTGCCGAGTTATTTAAGTCTACAAGGGTACCATCTCAATCACCTGAAGTAACTAATGTTTCTGATGAGCTTAGAGCAAAAATTAGAGCCATGTTGATGGAAAATTTGTAAAAGAAAAATTGGTCTCATAATGTATTGTTAATCCTCGTTAAATCATATTTCCACAAAGACAGAAATCATTTGGATTTGATTATGTAGTGGTTTGTAGTTATCTACTCGTTTGGTTGACCTTAACGATAGAAATGAGCTGAAAATAATTGTTTGAACCCCTTATTTGGCCGTAAAATATACTGCATAAGTGCATATAACACCTAGCATTATTCCTTGTGTTGAACCAGGAAGGGGGTCTCAATAATCTACAAACCTTGTGATATTCTAAGAGACATTCAATTATTTAATAAATACTCATTCATTTTGAAAAGGAAAAAAAAAACTGTCAAAATTTTATTTTCATTCTAGAAATTTCAATTTAAAAAAAATTAGAACAAAAATGTTTCTATTTTATCAAAATGTAAAAACACAAATACACTTTAAAATTGTCAGAATCTTTAAATAAAATTATTTAACACCGTGAAAATATTACTTAAATATTATACTGTTATAATTTAACCATTTAACTCTTTTTAATGTTTATATTATTCAAATGTTAACCATAATAATCTAACCATTTAACCCTTTTTAACGTTCAATTGGTAGGGACATCGTATATATTATACATAAGTCTTGGAGACAAAAAAAGAAAGAAAGATAAAACTACACTTAAATCATTTATTTATTTTAGACCGAAGACCATTCTCCATATGAAAAGTAAAATCAAATGCTAGCTTAATCAATTCATTCGGTTAGAGAAGAAGGAAAAGTACTGTTCATTGCTTCAGTTATAATTTTAATCTGGACCATTGAAACATTTAATTGCCACGTAGCATCCATCTATTAAGAGAACTGGAAAAAAAAACAAGGAGATAAGGAATTGGAGTGTAACCCGACAGGCCCAAAAGAAAATGTGAAAACACATTGGGCTACAACATTTGGCGTTGCCCTTTTAAGCAAAAACAAAGATTTAGTTTCATCTTCTCTTTGGTTGGAACATCCTCAGACAGAACAAACACAGTAGTGCAAACGTTGTTTTCAAGCCGTTGCCTTTGTCTTTCTTGTCTTCAAAATACCACCTTCTCCCAGGTACACTATTTTCTTCTCAAAACTTTTTATTCTTATTTCATCTCTTATATTATATATCTCTGTTACATAGAATCTTATACGTTAATCTCATGTTATTCACTGATTCCTCTTTTAAACCGTGTTGTGATTCTAACATGAAATTCAATATTACTCATGTTGCAATAACAATATCCATTTCTTCATGAACAAAGATTTTTGGATCTGGTTTTAGTTTTAAGTAATAACTATGAAGCACTGACACTCCTTAGATTAGGCGTGTCGGGGTGTTAGCCAAGCGTATAATTACATTGAATTATGTCATTTTCTCAAATTATTATCGGTGTTGATGTGTCGTGTCCATGTCTGTGTCCGTGATTCATATATAATGAAAGAATATTATCATGTTACTCTCATGCCCTTTTGATTTTGAGGATTGAATTCATTGTTTTTGGTATGTTTCTATGTATTTTACTTATGAAGGACTTTGTAATTTATAGGAAAAATGATTTTTTGTTGTGTTGTGTTTTGTAGCTATAGAACAAAAATACAATGACTGCTGCTTCTATGTTATTCTCATGTTCTATGTATGTGGGAGTTTCTAATCCAAAGATGGCTTCAAAAGCCTCTGCATGTTGTTTGTTAAACCGGCCATTGAGTTGTTCGAGTTCAAAGTCGATTTCGTCATGTGGGATGTTTGGAGTTTCGGAAAAATCGAAACTTTTGTGCCGGGCAAGTGCTCTTCATGTTGAAAGTGTGCCTTCATTTTCTGTTGGGCAGAAGTTTCAATTTGATGATGTGATTGAAGCTCAACAATTTGACAGAGAAACTCTTAGTGCTATATTTGAAGTTGCTAGGAGTATGGAGAATATTAGGAATAACTCGTCGGGGAGTCAAATGCTTAAGGGTTACCTCATGGCTACTTTGTTTTATGAGCCTTCAACGAGAACTAGGCTTTCGTTTGAGTCTGCTATGAAAAGATTAGGCGGTGATGTTCTCACAACCGAAAATGCTAGGGAGTTTTCGTCTGCATCTAAAGGAGAGACACTCGAAGGTGACAGCGCCCTTTTATCTGAGAAAAAAAAATGTTCATTTGTCAACTCATTTAATTTTTTTTTTCTTCTGAATTTTGATGTAACTTTGGTTATTGCAGATACTATAAGAACCGTTGAAGGTTACTCTGATATAATTGTATTGCGGCACTTTGAAAGTGGTGCAGCGAGAAGAGCTGCAGCAACTGCTAACATTCCAGTAATCAATGCAGGGGATGGCCCAGGACAGCATCCCAGCCAGGTATGAACGAATTTACCGCTATACAGTTTCGTGCTGCAAAATCCAATGCTTCATAAAGCAAGTCAATCAGATAGGAATATAGGTTTATACATTTTTCCCACAAATCATGTGTCTATTACCCTAGATATATGGACGAGGACTTAAAACTGTAGAATTTGCACCACTTCATCTTCATTCGTGACATTGCTTTACAAGCTGCCTTTTGTTATTTTATTTGTTGTGCGATATATTTGCACTTTATTTGTTAATGTCGGATCAAACATTTATTAGGCTAATTACTAGGTCTGGCTGTAATTATTATTAGTTTGTCGTATTTTTGTCATGTTTGTTATCTGTATATAGCATGCTATAGCTGTAAGAATATTTTAGGCTAAACTTTTAAGTTATAATCTCATGTAACTTCTTGTGTATTTTGTAAATCATTTAAGTTCTTTCTATTTAATAAAGGCCACATTTCTACCAAATACTTTACTGTCATTTCTACCTCCTAAAAAGCAAATGGATTGTATTATTATGCTCAAACTCTTGCTTGTTCAAACTTCTTAGGCATTGTTGGACGTTTATACCATTGAAAGAGAGATAGGAAAATTGGATGGAATTAAAGTTGGGCTTGTCGGAGACCTCGCTAATGGGAGAACAGTTCGCTCACTTGCATACTTACTTGCCAAGTACCGTGACGTGAAATTCTATTTTGTATCTCCTAATGTGGTTAAAATGAAGGTAATTGTAGCAAATACTTAGTTATGGTCTCATGGACATGATATAAAGATGTCAGTGACATTACAGAACATGATGCGCTATGGATTTTTTTCTTTTATAGGATGACATAAAAGAGTATCTGACATCAAAAGGAGTGGAGTGGGAAGAAAGTTCTGATTTGTTGGAAGTGGCTTCTAAATGTGACGTGGTTTATCAAACTCGCATTCAGAAAGAAAGATTTGGTGAGAATATTAACCTATACGAAGAAGCAAGAGGCAAGTATATTGTTAATAAAGATGTTCTTAAGGTGATGCAAAATCATGCTGTAGTAATGCACCCTCTTCCAAGACTCGACGAAGTAAGCACATTCAACCATGTATTTACTTTCATAGTCATAGTCATTATGGAATTTGGATTCCTTTAGTCAGGGAATCGCACATTCATGAAGTCAGCACATCGGTGGTCATTAAATCAATATCAATCAGTAAAAGAAAATGCAGATTTTTATTTTATAATTTGAAATACCAAACTTGAATTTGGACCGTCCGATCTTGATCGAACGACCACTATTGTCCCAACTGCATGAATTAAGAGAATCACTGACTGCTGGAAATCTGAATTCGTCATAATGAACATAAGTGTTAAGTTGAAATAAAAACTAAATTGGTTTGCTTTAATTTGATGCAGATCGAGGTGGAAGTCGATAGTGATCCAAGAGCAGCTTACTTTAGGCAGGCGAAAAATGGTCTATATATTCGGATGGCTCTATTAAAGGTTTTGCTTCTTGGTTGGTAAAAGATGCATTCACTTTCCAAGTGATCAAGATGATAAATTGTTTCAGTTGTTATCTTAGTTTACTTGTTTTTGTCGCCTATGTTGGCATGAGAGTCTCGCATATACTGTGAGAAAAAGGAGGAAAAATAATTTTTAGACATTAGTATTAACTTTTGATATGCAAGTTTTGTTTACTTACTTACCAAAGCGCATGACCAAAGTACATAAGTTGGCTCATTTTATTTAGTTGTTTGTTACCTTGTTAACCAGTGATGTACTGCTACATTGTGCATTGTTATGATTTATCGACACTTAACCATGTTAACACGACCATCACAATATTTCATGAAATTGCTAATCTAAAACCAGGTTGTACTATTGACTACTACTCTGAATAATACAGAATACTTACTTGAGTTACTTCTTACACCCCTTCTGATTCTCCAATGTTGTGTTATGATTTATGAAGTTCAGTGTTTATAAATATTTTATTGATGTTAAATATTTTTACTAAAAACTATGATATGATCAAGTAGTCTTTGAGGTAGCTTATGTTTTGGTAAGTAAACAAAAGATAGTGTGTTCTTAAGTAATAAAGCTTATCAGCTAAAAAAAGTACAATGTGAGAGTGAGTTACACGTTCCAGAGACTAAGATTTAATTGTTTTTCTTTTGAGTTAGGCATCAAGAGTCAGAGATCAATGTGATAACGAATTACACTTTATAGGACCAAAATATTGACTTGCTCATTATAGTAAACATTGTCTTTTTTTAGCTCATAAGGTTTATCACTTTAAAACATGCTATTTTTTATTTAAAGTATTGAAACTCAGTTTATAAATAAGCTAGTTCTGATTTTATTTATCACTGACTTCAAATTACAAATTTCATGATTCAAATAACTGGCATTAAAGACATAGTTTGAAATCAGAATGCACTCTCAGAAAGATCAACCACAATTGCACACATTTACAAGTAAACTTAACACTAGTAACACATTTACAAAGAAAATTATCACAAGTAATATCGAATCGATGAATTCGTGAGTGTTAAACTGGATTTAAATCAAGATAAATTTCTATTTTGATTGACTGATTTTTTTCTTCCAGATCAACCAAATCCTTCCCCCAAGAGGAGTGAACCCATTTGATCAAGGGAGTTTTTTTTGCTGTCCTACGAATTTCTCAAACACCATCCGCTACTTAAGTAGCGGACGGTGTTTTTTCCTCAAATTTCTCATTTAATAACATCTACTTAAATAGCGGATAAATAAAAATATGGCGCGCAAGAAATTCGTAGGACGGCAAAAGAAACTCTCTTTGATCAAATATGAAGAAGACTATGTAGAAAAAATAAATATTGAGTTGTAGTGTAACACAATCAATTATGGTGTGAACCACTATTATCAAATTGAAATTCATATTGTGAATCAAAACACCTATTTTTCTAATCATTAATCAAATCTTATTAACTGAGTTCAGTTTTGTATTGAATCGATACACGACTCACATGTATCGTAAGATATAGAATTCTACAACATTTAAAAGTAAGGTAAAAATAGAGAAAAATGAAAACAGCATCCTTGATAAAATAAAAAAGGAACAGTTTCAAGTTAGAAGTATAACTTGATAAAAGTTTAACTACAAAAGCTAATAAGTAGGGAAGTTAGGATCAACATTTTGAGCCCAAGACTCTATACCTCCAACAATATCCTTAGCAGAATTAAAACCCATTTTGTGAAGGTATTGAACAGCCCTTTGAGAATCATTTCCTCTCCTGCATACTACATATAATGGTGGTGCACTTGATTCAGAAACCGCGTCTTTTTCCTCTTCATCTTTCTTCAAAATTGACGATATTTCCGGCAACCGAGACTCTAAAGTTGAGAATGGAATGTTCAAGGAATTTGGAAGTGACACAATCTTGAAATGGTGAGCTGGTCTAACATCAACCAATACATGTGGTTCCTTGTTGAGAATTATTTCGCTGTACTCCTTACTGCTGATTCTTGATTCACTAGGAAGTAGATTTAACTTCAAAGGAGGCTGCATTTGCATGGAATTGGAATGCATTAATGGTATGAAAAATATTGAGTTTAATAGAGATGAACCATTAGTGTAAAATAGTATTACACCGACGTCCGATGAGAATTCAATTCATCATATTGCTATATAAGCCTATTTTGTAACTGTATTTTCAAAATAACTGCAAAATATGGAATTTTCATTAGACTTCAGTGTAAAACTAATTTGTGTGATAGTGCATGTCATGTCTCCTTTTCTCGAACATTATTACTACTTTTCAAAATTAGTAAGTTTTGGAAGTGAGTACGTGAGTTAAAACAATATTAGTTTCATGATTGGCCGGAGGGGCAACCAAAACTGGAATCGATTAAAACAACCTAAAAAAACTTCAGTTATTGATGAGTTTAATTGCCACCCTACGTTGGCTAGCAGGTTTTAACTTTCCTGACACCGTTGTTAACTAGCGGCGCCGTAGTGCTATAGCGTTGTGGAACTTTTAACAAATTACTATTGCTCCTCAATATGCTATTTAGTACAAAATGTAGTCAAATAGCGGCTATAGTGCCACTATAGCACTTTTGCATAGTGGAGTTTGAACAAACCGCTATTTTCCACAATCCGCAATTGAAAACACTATTTTATACGAAAACTAACTTCTAATATTTAATTATAATTTCACTTAATCTCATCTGAATAAAGGGGATTTGAAAGCTCAAGGCAAAGAGTAAAAGAAATCATACCACACATAAAGGAGTCTGAGTAAACTTCTCGTAATCAAATTCTCGGAAGTACTGCTGATTGAATGTTGAATTTTCTCCACAAGCTTCACATTGCATTGACCTTCCTCTGATTTTAACCTGTGCAATAAGAATATATAATCACCAATTAAGATATAAGATCTTGCTGAAGACATTGGATATCTTAATCCATAATCTTAGTATTTCTGTATCTTAACATTGGATATCTTAATATATAAGCATCCATTAATTACTATCATTGGAATTCTGTATCTTATTCCATCTTGTTGGGCAATGCATAAAATAACAACCCTTACAATACACAAGGTTGTGAAGTTATTAACATACAATACGGATCCGTGCAGACAATGCATCAAAGAGAAGCATTCTTCCGGAGAGTGGTTCACCAACAGAAGCTGCAATCTTAATTGCCTCGAGAGCTTGGAGACAGCCAATTATACCAGGAACTGAAATGAACAGACCATATTTCAGAAATTCAGAACAAATTGTAATAGCAGGGAGGAAAAAAAGGTCCGAACGAGAGCAATGTAAGTTGAATCATGAATGATAAATATTTAAAATGATAAACGCCAAGTCACGAATCATAAAAACCCTCCATCTAGTAATCAGAGCTTGGCTAATAGAGACAGGTACAAGAACTAAATAATCAGACACATTTTTTCGTTATTAACAATGAAGAGAGCATACCTACTCCTAGTACACCAGCGTCGGCACAACTTTGGCATGCTGTTCTAGGTGGTGGCGTTGGAAAGAGACATCGATAACAAGGGCCACCATTGTGATTGTAGATAGTGAGCTGCATCATACATTTTCCATAATTATACCTCGAATTAATGTGATATAATCAAGCACCTAAGAGTACTAGTTGCTCCGTGAAGCATCATTTAACTTAAATGATAGAACAAAAATATAGACTCATACCTGCCCTTCCAATCCTACAGCAGCACCTGATACAAGGGGCTGCATGTGCACAATGAAAGCAATTAATAAAAAAAATTGCAATAGAAGTAACTTAAGTTTTCCTATATAAATCACATTGTCTACATATATATTCAAATGGTCGCAATATATTGAAATATTAAGATTTACCTTTCCGAGTACTACACAGCAGTCACTGATCATATACCGGGTGGGAGCATTATCTGTTGCATCCACTATTATATCGTATCTAGCAAATTCACACGATAATAAGAAATTGCACGAATTCAGCAGTAATATTCAAAAAGGAAATGAAAAAAGTAAGCGTAGAAGAAAACACGCCTTAATAAAAAAGAAAGACAGTGTTATTATAGAAAGGAAACGTACTTGCTGAAAATTTCCAAAGCATTGGAAGTCCGCAAAGCTTCTTGATGTTCCACGACTTCAATAGATGAGTTGACCCTAAATATTCACAAAAACTTAGTTCTAACAAAAGTGATACAAAGTTGTTACAAACGTTTGATCCAAAATCGACATGATCAAATGTGGGAAAGGTTAAAGAGAGCAACATACGAACGACAAGCAGCAGCAGCGGATTTCACTTTTGGCTGACCAATATATGCTTCGGTGTGTATAATCTGAAACACAGCATGAATGAGTTGAAGTGCATAAGATCAAAGTTACAAACAAGAAATAAACACAAACAAAGATACATGTTAACAACTTGAACCCGCAAAAGTGCAAACACCGCCACACAACACATACGGACAATACAATACATACGGTGCATGTTGCAGTAGCCATGCCGCGAGTTCAGAAAAAAATACTATACCTGTCTATGCATATTATTCAGCTCAACCTTGTCATGATCAACAATACCCAATTTACCTGAGTACAATTTTCAAAATGTAAGCTTTAACAAGAGTATAGAATTTAAGACAACAATCATTAGAAAAAGACTCATATTTTACCAACACCAGAAGCTGCAAAATATAACAACGCAGGGGCACCCAATCCTCCAGCTCCCACAACTAAAATTGATGACTTCAATAGATTTGCTTGCCCTGAACACCATGAGAATGAAAAAATTAGTAATTCAAAACTGTCTATCTGCTCAAGGGGTATAATAAAGCAAATAAAACAATTTTCAAAGCTTATGAAGTTTTTTGAAATTAGCAAAGTTTTATTCAAACACAACTCATTTCTACGAATAAGAAATACCTAAAACTGAGACACCGATACAAACACTGCACTAGCAGGTCAACTAACTAAAATAGCTGGAGCACAACCCACTAACCACACCAGCGCCTAAAAGCAAAACTTGGAACAGAGGCCAACACACTCCCTACAAGTAGAAAGAAAGTGGACGAGGGCTACACCAGAGGAATAACAAAACGCAGGCCACAATTGAAACATCACCAAATCTCAGGCCACCATTGACTTCTTTTTTTGTTAGAGCTGTCAATTTATTGGTCAGTGATAGCTGCAGCTATAGCCGATAGACTAGGTCTATAAGGGCATGCCCTTGAGATGTACAAGAACTGGTCTTTTCCTATTTTCAGAAGGTAGAAGGTGCTTCCTGCCCTATACGTGCCTGCTCGCTTGAGCGACTCTCAGTCCTTGTAAATAGATAGAAAGAGAACCAAAAGTCTGCTGTCATACGGAATCTGCTCTATGGAAATGGAATTGAAATCCTCTTAGTCCAATTCCTTACGAAGAAATCCTGACAAACATCACCAAAACCACACTTAAACCAACCAAAAACACCCACCGAAGCAAAAGCAACTATTCAAGATCTAATAAGGAAACTACCTAGGTTCCCGCACCACTCATAAAAAACGAGAACGAAAACTTTTTATTCTACCCAACCCCCATCTCCAAGACATTACTTTAATTTCATCGACCACCTCTTTAGGATCCTTGATCCCATTTGCAAAAATAACGTCATTCCTATCCCTCCAAATCAACCCAAACCCCTTCCGAAGCTTCTTATTTAAAGCCGCTCCACTCAGACAATCAAACAAGAAAAATAAATTCGGAGGAAGAATAATAACCAAACCAAGCCAACGGAACACCTCATACTACACTTGCAGGCAAAATCACAAAACAAGAAGAGATGATCCAGAGATTTCAAATTATCTACACACAACCCGTTAAGGTTTCCAAATGGGTTATCCACGTCGAGCTAAATGACTTCTCGAGGGACTCCTACTATGAAGGAGTTTTGAAGAGAAATCAACTGCCTTTGATGGGGTCGGACATTTCAAAATTTTATGATACAACCTCCCCTCCGACCCACCAATGTCAACCTTGTTCAAGAATACCTTAGCAAGCAAGGAATAAGCCGATTTTATCGAAAAAGATCCACTCTCATCCAATCCCCCACACCCACCTATCCTCCTCTAGAGACAAATTAACCGATGCCAATCTATCCAAGAGTTGCCGAACAAGTTCCTCCTCCCAAACAAATAACCTTGACACCACAAGAACACCCATCTCCACACACCTCCTTCCAACACCCCCATATCCATAACCTTGGAATCTTTCTGTTCAGATATAGCAAACAACCGCCCAAATCCACGACTAAGCATATTCTTTACCAATCCACCTATCTAACCAGAAATTAGTAATTCATCCGTTCCCAACTTGTTTGGATAAGACTTAAAGACTTCTAGTCTCTATAAAGCAATTGCATCCCAAAACCAATTACTATAATCTAAGAGTCTATTTAGATCGAGTTATTTGAACTTATCGATATACACACTTGTAAGACTGTTGAAAGAGCTTATGTAAACAACTTATGACAGCTACATAAACTGTTTCTACCTTATTTTCATAAGCTCCCATGATAGAAATAGGGCCCATTTCAATTGACTTATTTTTGAGCTTATGCAAATAAATAAGCTTTTGGGCCCGTTTGGATTGACTTATTTTTGAGCTTATGCAAAACAACTTATGCAAATAAATAACCTTTTATGTATAATTATAAACTTTTCAAGGTAGTTTACGAAAAAATAGCTTATAAAGATACAATTTTTGTTAATGAAACTTACCAATTAATTACCATAAAAGTTTATTTATTTGCATAAGCTATTTTCATAGGCTAAAAAATAAGTCAATCCAAACGGGCCCACAGCTTATACATAAGCACTTATACAGCTTAATTAAGCAATTTATCCAAACATACCTAAATCTTGCTAATGTGTACCCTTAAGCCATTAGTTAGATAATCAAAAAAATAAAAACTATGCAAATTTTCAATTAAAAAAACAAACTTTCCCATTTTATATTAGATAGTGTAATTTATGAATAAGTATGTACCTTGAACACCAAAAGAAGGAAGAACAAGGTGGCGACTGTATCTATGAATCATGTGAGGTTCTAAACCATTTGTAGCGTAAGGTGAAGAACCATTGGATGATGCAGAAACTTGTTTTTGGAGATTAATATCTTTCAATTGAGCTTCAAGAAGTGATATTTTGTGTTCAATTTTGGTCTTTTCGTTTTTGAGTGATTCAAGTTCTTGGAGAATCTCTGAAGACGACATTGATTCAGTTTTGAGTGAGTTTGTGTTGTGTTGTAAAACAACAAAAACAAACGATTGTGTTGACTTTGTTTCTGCGTTAGTAACAAAACCAGGGTTTGGTTTGGGTTTTCTAATGACACTGTTTGTTGGTGCGGGGAGAAAAGAAAGCATTCCCTCTGCCCGTTTTTATTTTCTTTATTCAATCATTTTTTTTTTTTGACAAAATTATTTAATTTATGAAATTACTTTCACAAATAAAAAATAAAAAACAAAACATATAAATAAAAAATAAAAATAAAGTCAATAAGACATAGTTCAATCGAATGTTGTTAGGTCAAAACACTTTTGTTGGAGTTGAAATAGAGCTTCGAGATGTATTTTCGATTTTTTTTTTTACTTTCACCACCAGTTTAATCTGGTTTGAGGGTCGATTTTGGCATAAAGTAGTTTCAATCCCTTATCAATCGTATTTACGATTTTAGATAATAATTAATATTTCGTGCAAGACCAACAAAATGAAATGCAATTCAATTATGAGTGGGTGGTCGAGCTCATATTTTGTTAATGCCAATAAAATTTTGTGTGATTTGGGGTCTCTCTTTATGTCTTTATGGAGCACTTTGTCTGTGGAGGGTTGAAGGGATGACTCTAGGAATTCAGTTTGTGGTTGGTCATTTTTTCATAAGCGATAATTTTGGATTGCTTTCTAGTTGTGCTCATGTTTTTATTTTTTACTTTGTCTTGCGTTGCTTTCTAACCTTGTTTTTTTTGTAAGAAAAAGTATACACAGTAATAAAAAAAATTAAATTCAAACAAATTTCTTTTATTCATATTTCAGAGACTTATAACATAAAAAAAATAAAAAATTATAGTAGAGTCGTAGAGGGTTACCCCTATCAAGACTACAAACTATGTTAAACCTAATGAGATGTTTGTTTCATGGATTATAAATTTATTCCCAGGAATGTGACTTTGGGAATCTTTTATTCCTATGTTTGTTTCAAGTTTTTATAAATTAGGCCTAGGAACTTTTCATACCAAGGAATATAATTTACACATTATCTCTCTTTCTATTCTCATGTTAAAAGGTGAGAATCTTATATTTCCATGGGAATAAGAGGTAACCACTCATAACTTCTCACATATACACTCCCCATTATGTTTAACTCATTTTTTTTAAATTTAATATTTTATAATTTTAATTGAATTTAATTTAAAAATGTTCCAAGGAAATTTATTTACTTACCAAACACATTGATTGGAATAATATTCCAAGGATTTTACTTTTAATCTCCCAAACGAACACACCCTAAGAAAACAATAAAGAAAGCAAGTAAAATAAAGATAAATAAAAGACAATCATGATCACAAACACTAGATATATATAGTACTCCTAAATGGATAACAAACTTAATGGATCTAACACCTTAAAAGTTCAACTAACTAATAACATATAAATTCAACTAACAATACTATTAAAATTTGGGAGGCCTATACTCAACCACAAAAGTTAGCTTAAGAGTTGAGGTTTGCACTATATTATAAAGGCTATCTTTGCCATATCTCTAGCCAGTGTGGGACTTCTAACACACCACCTCACGCCCAGCACCATTGGGCTTGGTGCGTGGAATCAACAACATTGGGTGACCCAAATATGGGAGGTCTCCACAACAAACAACAAATGGATTTAGGATAAGCTCTAATACCATATTAAAATTTGGGAGGCCTATACTCAACCACAAAAGCTAGCTTAAGAGTTGAGGTTTACACTATATTATAAAGGTTATCTTTGTCATATCTCTAGCCAATGTGGGACTTCTAACAAATACAAATAATTAAATACTACATCCTACTAATATCTAAATTACTCAATTAATTATTAACTAATATTTATTTAATTAAATGCTATTATCATAAAGATTCACTCTTACCTAGATTCCTTTGATCATTCTTTTCAACCAAATTCACATTTTGTTTCATAGTAGAGATTAGACTACTTTATTTTTAAAGAAGGCAAAGTGATATATATATATATATATATATATATATGAAAAAGAAACCTGCTCAGTACAAGACGTACCAAAAAAGATTCAAAAAGTTACAATAGAGTCACAATACAAAATCCAAAATGAAACTATACAAGGCCCAAATAACACATGGAACAACACCACCAATTATGGCAGTTTAGAGCTAAAATACTACTGTTTGCTCTCAACTACCTATAAAAAAAGTTTATTATAATTCTTGATGTTGGTGGTGTTTTTTAGTTAATAAATTAACCTCTTCTATCAAAAATAAATAAATCATCCTTTTATTGTTTTTTACTTTTGAAGTGAAGATACATCATAGTCAACGAAAAAAAATTACCCATTTTTGTTCTTCAATATTATAATCCCTAAACATTAGTAAAATTCTATAAATAATTTCTTCTTCCATTTTTGTTCTTTTTCTTCTTTAATATTTTAAAGATCCATGATATTAACTTCAACATTGAAAATTTTGAAAAAATTAACAACACTTTAAATATATGTATTTGGTCCATAGTTACAATATGATGGTACAAATAGTGCATGCATCAAACACAAAATATAAGTGCTTGGTTCATAGTTACAAGGATGTATCCATGTAGATAGTAATTGATGCTCACTATTTAGAAATATTTGGAAGATCACAAATCACAATTCCCTATATAAAAATTATTTAGAAACAAAAAATGCATATTTAATTATATTTTCTTCTACATTGTTTGACCACACACAATTTTCTTATTTCCAATTGCTACACTAAGTATAAGGGATACAATTTGTTATCCAATAATGTATATAGTCATCAATTGTAATAGTATATTGTTTCTATTTCGTTATATATACTTAAAATGCAATAGTTATCATCTAAGTAAGCACTCTCTAATGCTTCCAATAATAATTGAAGCTTATTCTAAGTTGTTCAATCTAGCAAAAACACCTACAAGTGCAGCAGTATTGTAGGTACAAGCTTCCAACTGCTCATAATTGCTTCTTTCATCACTAAATTTGTCATTGTTATCAGGCCCACCAACAAGAGCACCAATGAGTATGTTTGGATTAGGCTTAGGACTTTCATACCAATTTTCATAGCCTTGAGTGCACCCTATAAATCCCATGTTCTTTTTATATGATTCAATGGATGCACCTCTATGGTGCACCCTTTGTGGGAATTTAGGACCATAGCCAACAAAATAGCTCATACCCATTGGATTAGAACCTAAGATGTAATCAACTTGTGATTTTGCAAAGGCAAAGAGTTCATCGGGACCTACTTCGCCTTTTTGGCAATGCAACGTTTGATTTGCAGCTAAGAGATGATCAGAGTAAACAGTGAGAAGAAATGCTGCATTTGCTGCATATTGTATATTATTCCATTGTCGAACATATAGTAATCCTCCTGGGGTCCTATCCACATTAGCCTCAGTCTCATTGTTGAGATTAAGACATGCACAAAAATAATGCTCCGCTTTTGAACGATATTGTTTCAATATGGCTTCGTGTTTCTTGTGTTTTTCTTCCATAAGGAGCTGTTAAAATAAAATGTTAGTATGTATGAATAAATAAATAAATAAATAAAATAAACATGATATAAATAATAATTTTTCATTTCTCTAAGCATAGACCACACGAAATTCACATTCATCTCTATTTATTTAGGAGTTTATCTTGTATTTTTAGATTAAGTGTATAGTTAATTAGGTTAGGTGAAAATTTAATGAAAGCAATTTGATAAGAATTTATCTTCTATAATTAATTTACTGCATGTTTGAATTTACGATTAGTTAGACAAAATCACAGTTTAGTGCATTTTGAGTTTGACAAACCGCCCGTAATTTCAATCATGCAGGTTGGTGTGTGTTTGAAAAACTAAAATGTGACAACACTATCAATTGTGACATTTAAAAACTTTAGAAGATATTGAACAATAATCCCTTAATGATTATAACTAAGTGATAAAATGATGGTAGAAGAGTGTATCACAAGTGTGAAAAAGAAGAATTTACCATTGAAGCAATGGCTTGAACACCTGAATACTTAACATCCCAGCTAAATTCTGTCATAGCCCAAGTGGTCCCACCAAAATCATAAGCATTTTCCAAAACATAGTTTAAATATTCTTCTTTTTCTGTGGCCTTATATAACCAAATTGCAGCCCATAGTAACTCATCTTTGTACCCACTAACTGAAGTATAGTACCCTTTAGCCACTCTAACACTTTCATCATACTTGCCCTTGAACTTGTCACCAAATTCAAATAACTACAACATTAAAATAATCTAATCACAACCAATTATGTGAATCAAATTAAAATTTAATTTCAATGTAAATTATAAATGGATTAAATTACTAATTAACATATGTACCTGTTGTGCATGATGCAAGACTACTCGAGAGTAATGTGGGTCTATTTTCTTAAACAAAATGGATGCTGCTGCCAAAGCTGCAGCCGTCTCACCGGCGACATCAGAACCAGGGTTGTTTTCATCAACCTTATAAGCTCTTCGCGGTGTTGTCATGTCCTCTGGTCGCTGCCAACAATAATGATCGGTCTCTCCATCACCTACCTGAAAATTTTCATTAACACGCACTACACAATTTAATTACAATTTTACTCGAAGTTTTATATCAATATGTTATATGGTTGAGCCACAAGTGACGCTTCACGTCAATCGCACCTCACAGATTAATATTCTTTCAAAAATGGACTTTTTTAAATAAAAAATTCACTAAAAATGAATGAAGTTAATTGACATACCTCGGCCCATAGAACATTTGGTTGTGCGTGAGCCTTGATGAAATAGTCGGTCCCCCACTTTATAGCCTCCATCGTGTGGCCATACTCTCCGGCGGCGGCTATTTGTTCGCCGTACTCTATAGTAGCCCAAGAAAGGAGAGTTATGGTAAATGCCATTGGTAGTCCAAATTTTACATTGTCCCCTGCATCATAGTATCCTCCCACCAAGTCTACCTATGTGTGCCGAAAAACAAAAATCATATTGTTGAAATCAATATTGCAAGAGAGATTGTGGTAAGAAAAAAAAAATATTGCAGTCAAAATAACATTGACATAATAAAAATTATTGAATTTGACCAAAAATAAAAATTAATGAATAAATACCCAATTTAATATGTGAAATTGTAAAACTCAATCAGTAGCTCATATTAACAATCTTTCAAAATAATTATGAAAATTATAGGTTAATGTATATGAAATTTTTTACTTTTTAAGATACATGAAATAATTAATGTATCTGGTCTATTTTTTAGACCAAATACATCAAATATTTTATGAATCTAAAAAAAATAAAAAAAAATTATATTAAGAACCGGAGAGAGTATTCATTGATATCTACTGAGATTATAATGATAAAAAAAGATAAACAACAACATTCAGTTTTTTTTTTTTAAACAAAATTTAACTAAAAGATATTAAGTTAATAACATAACATATACATTTGAAATTAAATCAAGAATATATGTATTTGATGACAAATTCAGAGAGTTAGAAATGAATGTGATTACATTTTACAACTCTAATGTGTTGAATACTAGGTTGATACGATCTGAAAATTTCATAGATTTTTGGTTTGACTGAATTAAAAAAAGTCATGAATCAAATTGGGTATATATTAAAAAATATCATAGAAATAATATATATGCAATGTACCTCTTCTTCTAGGCCATCAGTGAGACCAGAATGGTGACGCCAATTGACCCTTTGATTGTAGGGTAAGTGACCTGAACGTTGTGCCTCAAAGTAGAGGAGGCTTTGTGACAAGGCTTGGCCATAGTTGAAAGATTCACAAGAGGTAAGGGAGATTGAGATGAGAGAAAGTAAGACATGGCATAGTGTCAAAGACCATATCAAATTATTTTCAACTTTACTTGCCTTCATTTCTCCCTCACTCACAAGCTAAAGGCAGAAAGCGACGGACTATAAATTTGATGAAGTTTTTCTACGCAAAGGCTCGAATTCTGCCTTTCGCACTTGTTTGTTGTAGACTTACTCTCTTTCAATTCTCTAACTCTAATTATGTTTCTCTAGCTATATATGAGTATTTGGCATTGAAACGGATGAATATCGACCATTCGATTTAAATCAATGTAGTTATTGACTCTTGTCATTTTTCAAAAGCATTTAATATAGGTTACGCCTTATTCAAAAAATAAAATAGAAAAAATTAATAGAATTTCATGATTAATTGGTTTTGGTAATTTTTCTTCTTTAAGACCAGAGGTAGTATATTATTCGTTAGAAATTTTTATATATAGAAATCGAACACTCAATCAAATATTAAGAGACCGAGGTCTATTTCTTTATTCCACACCTATGTTTAGAATTGTTCTTGTTTTAGCTAAGAAATTATTAAATTTAAAATATTGAAAGTTTCTACCATTCACTATTCAACGTATTTGCAATACTAATATTAAATGTATTATAAAATAAATCAAAGTTTTACGATTTAAATATTGTATTATATTATTGAATATAACATGAATATATTGTCATATATATATATAGTATTTAGTCAAACTATAAATCTATTAACTTTTTAGTATTTTAAATTTATTAATCTAATTAATTGTTTATATATATAGATGTCGTATTATAAACTATAATTGAAATATATTGTCATATATATAGTCAAATTCTAAAATATCATGTTAAATATCAAAATAAATATTAATCTCATTGATTTATTAATTCATTACTATATTTAAATATGTTTATGTGAAATAGACTTTTAAACAGAATAACATGTCATATCAGACTTTTAAAACGTCAGAATTAGACCTAAAAAATAAGTCTATAACAGACAACCGATCAGACTCATACATTCAATTTTTTAACATACCACACTTAAACTTAACAAATTCTAATTCCACCTAATCTATCTAGTATGATCACTACTCAGGGAAAGAAATTGCAAAAAGATTAAATAAGGTGTAGGGACTTTAGAAATATTGCATAAAAAATTAAAAGAGTACTTAAATCACATCTCAAATTCGCTAACACATTTTTTTTTAAAATATTCCATAAAAAATTCGCCAAAACACATATTTACACATTGTTAACTTTACTATTTAGTCTTCTTCAAAAAAAAAAAACTTTACTATTTAGTCAAAAAAAAACTTTACTATAAAAGTGTTGAATACTAACATTTCAATAAGCTAATTTATTAAACTTACTTATAAGATTTTATTTGATAAAAATGTGTCGTGTTTGAAAACAAATTTCTCTAATTAATTTAATTTATTAGTATTTCAACTAGCGTTTAAACATATAATTTTTTAGATTTTATTTCATTTTTACCCTTATTATTTTTATTTGATTACTTTATTACCCTTATCTAAATCGTTGAAGTTTATTGAAGAACTTTTTTTTTTTGTTTATAATGGAGAAGATGATCGAACCTCATACATACTATGCAAATTTCTCACTACTAGAGCAAACCTAGTTGCTTTATTGAAGGACTTATTTAAAACTTTATAAATATTATTTCAATGCCTTTAATTGAATGTATACCTTATATATTACATTTTAAAACAAAATATATTGTAAGGATACATTTCTTAGAGGGTAAGGATATATATTATTTTAAAAAAATCTTGAAAAAGATAAATATTTATTTTATTTTTCTTATAATTTGTAATAAAAATAAAATGAATTTTTTTCTCTTATATTTTGGATAAAAGAAGTACCAATTTTGTTTCAACTTTTTATAAAATGATCAAATTTAATGTTCTGACAATATTAAATGATATACTTTGTATATTACATTTTTTTTTACTAAATTATATATTACATTTTAAAACAAAATATATTGTAATGATACATTTCTTAGGGGGTAAGGATACATATTATTAAAAACAATTATTGAAAAAAAAAATTGTTTTGTTTTTCTTATAATTTGCAATAAAAATATTTTTTTCTCTTATATTTTGGAATAAAGGAAGTACCGATATTGTGTCAACTTTTTAAAAAATGTTCAAATTTAATGTTCTTACAATATTGACAATATTAAATCATACAAATGTTAATAAATTACTCCCTTCTTAACAATTTCTTTTTCTTTGGTCAATTCTTAACAAAATTTAAGATAAACACATATAACACATCTCTTTTAATTTAATCAAGGTCTTGTTGGTCTCTCTGATTTGGACTTGCTATAATATTAAAATTCTTAAGGAGACTTTGTTACCCATTTGAGACGCGCTACGCAAGGCTTAAAAAAATAGTCTATACTATTGTACACTGAGGATTTTCAATTTAAACCAATAAAATAGTCTATATATACTATTATATATACGCAGGATTTCCGATTTACACCGTTAAAATGATATCTTCAGTATATTGTGAGTTCCAATCCCCTCACCCAAAAGTCCAAAACGTAGGTGACCATACTGATCAATATTCATATTTTTCATCCATGCTTCTAAGTTTAAATTTTCTTAAGTTCTTTTTTTTTTGTTTGTTATTTACTAGGTCTGCTATATATGACTTTTGCTTTACAAGGCATGCTTTCTGAGTTCTTTTTAATCATTGTTTCTTTACAACTTACAAGGTTTGCTTTCAATAGTAAACACTAAAACTACATCATTCTTTACCAGGTTAAGTCATTTAAATTCATATATCCATTGATGCTGTTATGTTATGAATTGTGAATATAAAAGGATTAGTCAACATTGGTTTGGTTGGGTGATGTAGTTTTAGATTTATCAACTTTGGATTACGGATTACCCAATTTTAAATTGAAATTAATCTACTGGAATGGCATTTTGTGTTATGTTGATAATTGTGATTCATTTCTATTGAGCCAACTTGGAAAAGCTTATTTGATCATAATTAATGTCATTTGGAATATTTTTGTGTTTCATCTTTTTAATTGCTAGATAAAATTTCAAAATATATTTGAAGGGAAGGAATAAGATCAATTTAATTTGGTTTGTGCAATGCAGCAAAGCATTGTTTCTTTGGTTGACTCTTTGTTGAATTACAAATTGTGGTATGTCACTAGATTATTGCATTTTTTTTTATAAAAACAAAGGACTAATATTAAATCATTCATTAAAAATTGCATGTGATATCCGTAATTCCTTATATAGTTATATTTCTTGTTTTTTTGAGACATTGAATATCATCAAAATAGCAATCAATAATGAAAAGAATGGTAAAAAGAAATAGGTATTAGGTATACATCAACAATTTCAGAAAAAGAAATAAATTTTTTATATTACAATATCCGTAAGCTAAGAATATTATACACACATGACACAACTAAGCAAAGAACTACATACTAGTATGTTACCATCAATTCGGTAACATGCAAAGAATGTGGAAATAAATGCACCACAAAGATTATAAATGTTGTCCATAGTGTTCTCCCTCCTTTTGCATCTTAGATGTTCCTTCGCCTCCACAACGGTATTGTGATGATTATATATTCAAACTGATATTTCTAACTTGATAAATCTGCATTCAAACTCCTAAAAGGTCTCGGGGCTTACATACTGCGGCATTTTTAATAACACCTATAGTCATTGCCAAACAACAGAATACATGAACCAAAAAGTTTACAGATCATGGAACCCCATTTACATACAAATAGGATACATATCTCATGTATGCCTCTTCACTTAGTTGCTTTGGCATTTTTGCTTCCACAGAAGGATGAAGACAAATCCAAATAAGCCGTGAAGAAAAACTTCCATGATCAATACATTAGGCCACAAAGAATATGAAGATCATCAGAAAAAATATCAAAATGGCAAATATTTTTATCATAAGCCACCTATTTGATGATATTCGGTTGAGATGCCTCAATAAAGAACTGTGAGCTCCGTCAACATTTGCCAATGACTCATCCATATTGTCATCAATCCTGCCCGAGTCAATTACAATTTACATATTGTTCAATTCTAATTGCTAAAATATGTGAACAAATATAGTTATCCTAACATATAGCTTCACATACAATAAGAGGGGGGGAAAAAGCAGTGCACTGCAACAATCTGAATTGTCAGATATTTAAGAAAAAAGTGAAAAAACCTGATAGCTAGCTCTCCTTGATGGGCAACCATTGTAGCCAAATGTGTGAAGATTCCACTAAGTTCGGTAATAGTAGATTCCACATTGTGCAGAGCAGATGCCCGATTTTGAGCATATTCTTCGTGCCGAGGAACAACCTGTTGTACCAAAGACATCTCCATTTGCTGGGATGGAGTGTTATCCACAGCTAATCTTCGTCTGTATCAGCGATGACAACAAATTTAACACATATGACCTTTCAATTTAGAAAATATACGCATCCTAAGCATAACTAGAAAACTTAAGCAATTCATACCCAAAATGTAATAAATATAAAAAACCTAAGAATAAACTTTTATCAGAGCATTCTCCAAATTGAAAAACCGCACTAAAAAACTATTTTGTGTAATATTCTAGTAATTGCCTACTCAATTAATGCGAGTAATATAATCAGAAGGGATATAAATATCAAGATGATTGAAACTTAATTTGTAGGAAAAACGACAGGGGATTCTGACAAAGAAATTACTTCATAATTAACATAACTGGTGTCAAACTAAGATATTAAAAACTTGTATTAACATTCCTAACATTTAGGCGATTTATAAACCTAAAATTACTTCTCTAATAAACTAACTAATGAAATCATTGATAAAATGATTCGAGGATTCAAGAGACAGTAATTGAAATTAAACCATACCATTACTGATGGACAAATTGACAAATCAGAGTTAAAAAATACTAAAGGGCCAAGGATGGAGGGACTGAATTCCCTTTGTTTGGGCAGGATTCCAAGCTAGGTTTCAACTCGTCAGAGTTGGGTTCATTCGCCTTGGTGGCCTTTTGGCTTCATTGCAAACTTGCAGTGATGGATTTATACATGTCATGTTTTCCAGTTTGTGACTTCATTCGTGCTCGGAGCTATGGGGTTAATACTCAATACAACATTGTTCAGTTTTTTGCAGATGGTTCGTGATGGGATATTATAGCAATTTGTAGAGTCAAGTACTATAACGCCAAGGCTAATTTTGTGTGCACTATGTTGTCGTATCCTTCAGCTGTTTTATTTTGAGTTTATGAAAATAAAAAACAAAACTACTATAATTTTAGGCATGTCAGGGGGAAATAACCATTTGTTATAGACTCATTCAATTGTTGTCAAACTCACAAGTCTATGAAGGCTAGCCAATTTTATACAAAAAAATTCTAAACAAGTTAACTCGATATTGATACCTAAAGTCGGAAACTAGCTGATTCTGAGGTAACTCGAAATTTTTACAACCACAGGAAGGAGAGATGGCTTGGCTGGATAATCTTTGGGAACCACATGTTACATGGTGTGAATGAGGAGGTTAGTGGTGGGGATTTAAACGGCGGAAAGAAGGGAGGCTTCTTTGGCACGACTAATTATGGTGGAGGATTTTCTGTGTGAAAGAAGTGCAACTCTGACTTTTTAGAGCATCCTCTGGTTTTTTATTTCTTCATTATGTTTGTTGTCCTACCATTCTGTGATTAGGTTTTTAAGATGATTCTCTGCTTTAAGAACTTCACTCCTCTGTTCAATTCAGAAAATTCAGTGCTAATTTCTGTACTTCTTAGACTAGGTCTTTTTAAGTTAATATATAGAACTTCACTTCTCTGTTCCATTCAGAAAGTTCAGTACTAATTTCTGTTCTTCTTAGACTAGGTCTTTTTAAGTTAACATACAACAAGAGATTTATGATCCATGAGAACCCAATGAATGCCACATGTTTTACATAAAATGCTAGCTTAAAAGTAAAATTTTGAGCTTTTAGACCAACATATAATCAAGTTATATAGAAATGTAAAGGGGACAATTTGATCTTATAACTGTGAAAGAAAATGTAAACAAACCTTAGCTGATTGCCAACTGGAATTCCATTTGATGGTAATCTGCATAAGACAAGAATTTTTCAGGAATTAAACTTCAGAGGCTTATCATTTTCAACATAATCAAAATAAGACATTTAAATCAGCTATGTCAAATAGAATCTGTAATTATAAGTATTAAGATGCTCTTTGGTCAAATAGAATATGTAATTAGCTATGTTATAGTTAATCGTAGGTTCTTATTTAAGCAACATAACAGACACGTGTACAAACCCAAAACTTGTGATTTTCGCATTCCAAATATGTCAGATATTTGGTAGCAGTAGAAAAGAATTGAGGATATAGAAAAAATAAGCCGTTAAGACTACGAGATTTTAACAATGTTTCACAAGGAGTAAATATTAAAATATCTGAAAGGGGATTCAGTAAAATTATACCAAGGGTGAATCCCTTCAAACAGTTTAAAGTGCAGTTCTAAACTTTGAGTTTAAATAATTTAATTGCATGTTCATACTGAACTTCAGAAGAGTAAAAATAGATCTTCTATACAGAGTGCGGGCCTAGCCTTGTCTGGGAGTCATTTGCTAAGTCTGACATTTAAATTTTTCAGCAAGACAAACAAGGATCACCTATCAACACGTCAAATAAATATGTTCTGCTTCTCTGAGATGACTATCAAGAAGACTATTACTTGTCTAGCTGAGTAAAGTATCAAAGTTGAAATGAAAGTTTTTTCTTTCTGGTGCAAGAATTAAAGCTCTACTATGTCATTGTGTGTGTTAGGAAAGAAACAAAGTATTGATACCCAAGAGTCAGAAAATGAATTATATATCATGTCAGGGATAAAATGAAACAATAAATTTTAGCTAGATGAGACATGAAGACAAAGGCACACTCACATACATATGGTCAGATTGAACCATTAACCAACCCATGATATGGCCACAAGACAATTGAAGAATAAGAGTTTTAAAAATTTCAAATTCAGATGCACCAAGTAGAACTAGAAGGTGACAATAACCACAACAGCCACTTTCAAATGTTTGCACACCCTAGTTTTACATAATGGCAACGAAGTTGGGAAGGAAAATTCACAACGCCAAGTCATAATAACAAAGCCAACCTTTAACATGATAATAAAATTACTTACCCTGATGTTTGTTGCAAACTCTCAGTTTCAAATGCATTTGTTGAATTAGACCAAGGTGGCGGCTCAGTAGTTGGCTTCGGCTGATGCTGTAAAGGATTCTTAGAAAATATCTGCCTCCTATTCTCATGAGCCTTGATATTCTATGGTACATAACATACATTCACAACATAAATTACATAGCAGGAGAAAAATTGTATGACATCCATAAAAAATGTATTGATTGATAAAACATACAAATATAGATTTAAGGGTCATGCTAACATAAATTAAAGGGTAAACTTTGCATTGAAAACAACACATTTTATATTTTACAAACATTCATTGACTACACGAGTTTCAATGTAGTTTTACTATATTGGGTTTTCTTAACTAGTGCACACATTTTCCTAGATTTAATTCATATACACCATCAATGTAAATATCGGATGATTAAAATCATTTGACATAAGTATATAGTCAATCAAGCATCACAGAGAATAGCAGTTTGTTCAAATTCTACTATGCTAGAGTCCTATAGCCGCTATTTGACAACACTTTGTACTAAACCACGTATCAAAGAACAATAGCAATTTGTTAAAATTACCCTATGCTATAAACACTATAACGCCGCTAGATCCGTTATTTACCTCTGTCCTGGTAGTCAAAACATCCTGAAGATGCTTTGTCGCTCCCATGAGCTTGTTCTTCAAGTCATCACAAACAGCATTGGAATGTACAACCCTATCTTCTGAGTAATTCTCATCAGCCAAATCAATTTTCTGAATATTTTGCAAATCCAAAACAGCCGAATTCAACGTCGTTATATCAGTCTTAATCAATGCAGTTAGTTCTTGAATTTCCATAATTGGATCATTAAACATCGATGATTTCTTCGCCACTAAAACAACCAATAACAGATCATAAAAATAAAATTCAATCAATTCAATATATATATAAAAATGTTGATGATGATGAAATTGCTTACACTTAGCGAGTCTTGAGATTTTTTGTGAGGTTTCGTGAATTCCTAATCCGATTTGTGATGCCTTTCGGTTAAAATCGGATCTTGAATAGGAATTTTGAGAGGTGGATGGTTGTTGATTAGGTGGTGATGTGGCTCCACCTCCTCCGCCGCCGATCTTCTTTAGAGTCTCCGTCAGTGATCGGAACTCCGACGTACGGTCACGGTAAGTGGAAGCCATCGAATCGGAGAGAGAAATTCTATGGCGAGAGAGATATCATACACAAACGTATCAGTTTCATTGAGCAAACGGAAATGAACCGAATCAGAAAAGCTAGATTGGACCGGGTGGTCGGACCGGGTCTGTTTGGGAAAATACCAATGTTTTAAAAACCGGACCGAAGGTTGAACCGGTGAGCTCACTGGTTCATGGTTTAACTGGTTCAACCGGTCGAACCGCTATAAAACCGGAGAACCAATAAATAAATAAATCAATATAGTATTAATGAATAAATAATAATTTTATGAATAAATAAATAAATCAATATAGTATTAATGAATAAATAAACTGGAGTATACTTGATAATTATTTTAAATTTGGTAAAAAAGAGTAGCTTTATCTTATATTAATGTTTTGGGTCATTATTTTACTAAATTTTGTTGACCCAAAAGCCCACTCATTAAAAATCATAACCCTAAAATTGAAGTTTGTTAACTACTCCTATTATTGTGTAGCCGCTACTATCGTCCTCTTTCTCTGTACGCTCTGTTGAGTCTATTCCTTCTTTTCCTGCTTACTTCTTTTCTTTTCTTTCAAAGATCCTGCAACTTTCTATTATTTCTTTCCACCTTAATTTCTTCTTTTTCTTTCAAACATCCTACAAGGTTGGTGCTTCTATAAAATAAGATCAAATTGTTACTTTCTTCTTTTCTTAAAATGGGTTCTCATTGAACAAACATCTGTTTCTTCCTATTTTTGCTAGTTTTTTCCATCCAGTGTTACTTCTTGTTGTTTTATAGATACTAAGTGAATTTTTTTCTTAATTTCAAAACATATTCATCCCTTCATTCAGCTTCTGTTTATGGTTTCTTCTTCTTCTTCTTAAACGCAGCTTCTATTTATCGTTTCTTCTTCTTAAATGCTGATATAAAAAAAAATATATGGAAAAAAAAAAAACAATATTTTAATTATTATTTTGAACCAAACGGTTTTCCAAAACCGGGACCGGTTTTTCCGGTTCACACCGGTTCGTTCCGATTTTTCCGGTTTTTTCACCGGTTGATCAGACTAGCGGTTTAGCATGCCTGCCCGGACCGGTACTTGGTCCGGTTCCCGGCCGAACCGGCCGATCCGGTTCGGTTTTTAAAACATTGGAAAATACAAAGCAAATATATTGAACCGACCGAATTAAGCGAAAATCAATTCAATAATTAACTTTTGAACTTCACGGATCAAATGAGTTGAATTTGAATAATGTATATGTTTACGTGGAAAAGTGGTAAACAACCGCTAGTTTGAGTATTTTACACTCGCGAGACCAACTGGAAATCTCAGCACAATTTTGTGTTTAGTTTTTATAGAAAAGTTTTGGTTTTCTTATCAAAAGTGTTGAACACGTTTGAATTTCTTTTGAACTTATGGATAAACGAAAAAAAGCTTGATTATTTGAATCGCCTCAGATAATCAAGTTAGTCGCAAGGAAGTACAACGGAAATTTAAACTTGCAAGAAACAATAAATTGCATTAAATCATAAATAGCAAATACATTAAAATGGTTCACAATACATAGTTACATACATGTTCTCTTGAATTTCGTTCGTTCTAAGTGTGAGTGCTTGGAATTTTTGAGAGACAATTCGTATGAAAATATTGCGACCCCTGTTTCTTCAACAAAAAGGCTATATATACTCCTAGACTAAAGTAACTGCCTCGGATGATCTGGATGGCTCCAAACGCTCTATCGCTACCCACGATCTCCACTTCTTTCGTGCGCTACCTTCAAATCGAAATAGTGGGCTTGTGTGTTGGGCTGAACTTCGGAAGCCCAATTAAGCAACCTCCCTTCACTTCGATGTCCAACACGCTCGAACTATAAAGCCTTTTCCTTCGATAGAATCTTCGAAGCTGCGAACTAACATTTAACCATTGTCTCACTTCGATGCATTCGAATGTCAGCATGAAATGACATTTTTGTTTAAGTAATTATTATTCTTAAACATTTTGGTACATATGTATTTATTGGACTGTCAAAAAATAAACATGTACCAAATTTACGCCCAACAAATTGCCCCCCAAAAATGCCACTTCAATGGGGCCTTTCGAACTAGAAGCTGGCGTTTTTGAGAAGACAACCTACGCGTGTCAGTTACACGCTTTCCAATGACGGCGCTGACGTCATGATGTGATTATGACTGTTCTCAACAGTCATCTCTTTTTCCGCAACAATCATGACCTATTTTCTAGCGGGATAGGCACTTGATCATTTTTAAAAAATAATAAACAAACGAATATTATTTTAATTTTGATTTATTTAAATCAAAACAATCTGAACCTATAAATAGCATCCATCCGCTCCAAGTTCACGTTTTACATCTTCATCTTCCCTGTGAAATACTTTAGAGCGATTTTTCTCTAATTTTCAACTAAAAGGTCACAACTTCTTTACTTCACCTTTTATTCTTCCTTTACTTGAGGAATTTTTCTTAACCACTCAGATCTCTTCGCGATTCCTTCCAAAGACAACAACCCTAAAACCATTTCTGATAAAACTTTACGGACTTCATCAATGGCGGATAGTCCACTAACTGATGAGGGATTGCCTGTCGCGGGAAAATGGTGGAGAGACGAGCTGAAAGGATGTGAGTCCACGCAAGTCCTAGAACCTTCACGACGTAATAAGGAGATCTGGGAAAAACGGGTCATATTCCCCTATTCTCTTGACAACAAAATGTTTGCTTTCGGAGGACCCAAACCTCACGAGAACAACAGAAACAAAGAAACCATCTCTTTTTTCCCTGCGTATTCTAATTGTAGCCCTAGGACCTTTATTTCTGGGACTTATAACTTTAGTTATCTTAAGCCTCCAAACAAAATCTTTCGATCTGCTCCTACCATTGTCGAAGGTTATATTGCATGGCTGGATAGAGTACAGCAAGACTTTGGAAGTCTTTGGAAAGATTTTGGTATCTTCGATTTTATCCAGCTTTCGAGGCTAGGCATCAAGTACCAACAAGAAATGATAATAGCTGCTCTACATTTCTTTGAGTCATCGACCAACACTTTTCAATTCGAATGTGGGATGATGACTCCCACCCTTTTCGATGTCGCTGCAATTACTGGCCTTTCCCCCACTGGAGATACCTATGATCTCACCCTTGCTGGGAGCAAAATCGAACCAAACATCTGCGCCAAGTCTTATACACGATATATCGAAGAGCAGAATCAACTCAAAGGTGAAGTTAGTGACGAAGAACATGTTGCATTCCTCATTCTCTGGTTGTCTCAACACGTCTCCTGCACTCGATCTCTCCAAGTAGCCAAGATGTTTTTGCCTATGGCCATTCAACTGCATGAAGGGCAACAATTTTGTATTGGAAAGTTAATCATGGGCTGTCTTTATGAAAGTATGCGTAGTGTTTGTGAAAACATCAAGAAGATTGGCGATGGTTCTACTTTCTTAGGAAGTGGTACATTTTGGCTTCTTCAACTTTGGCTAAATGCCACTTTCCGAGTAGAGATGGACTTATTCCTCCCCGATTTACACAACGAAGAGGTTGCCAAACGCCAAATTGAAGGGGTTTGATTGGCTAGATTGATCCCTCGAACTAGAGGTTTAACTCACTAACAGCTTTTTCTGCAATACTTCGAGGCCTTTCTGGGGCTTAAGGAATTCAAAGTGCATTTTGCTCTTTTCGCTGATAGGCAAATTGGGCCTTCATGGTTTATTCATCCATTTCCAAAATCTGAAGAATACCAAAATGTTGTTTGGTCCGCTTTCTTGACTCCTACCGTCATTTCTTGTCGATTCGGCTTGAAGTCGACTGAGTTTGGACTAGTGGGATACTTTCCAAACTTTGTCTCTAGACAATTTGGCTTAACCCAACTTTTGCCTAAGACAATCTATCTCCATGAATGAGACATTTGTCTAGGCTATTATGGTATGACGGAACCCCAATTTTATGCTCTTTTGAAGAAATTTGAAGGGTTGGAGTATGAACTAACCCCTTTTCATTTCGAGCTCTCCCATGCCCATACTATCGACTTCTCCAGATGGTGGAACTTGCACTATGAGAGTCAAATGGTAGATGTAGTGGTGCTTCGATCGGCAATAGAGGCTGGATTCAATGCTCAAGCCATTCGCAAAATAAAATCCACCTTGAACGCTAGAGGTATCCCCTTAATTTGCTATGCAAATTTTAAACCTCATTCTCATCTGACTTTAATTTGAATAACACATTCTCATTCACTTTGATTTATAGGGAGTAGGTCTAAAGCTGAATCGAACTCCTTAGCAAAGCCTCCATTCCCTCCAGTCAAGACTGAACCAGGGGTAAGTTTTTGAACACTAAGGCTCTACACTTCTGCTATTTTCATCTTTTCCTAACGCATTAGTTATATGCCCTTTTATAGGCCACAACTAGAAAAAGAGCTGCTACAGCAGAAGCTGGTGGCCCTTCAAAGAAGGCCAAACCTGTGGAAACAGTAGTCATCGATGATGATGATGTGGTACGTTTCCATCTTAGCATGTTTTATGTCTAGCAGCATTTGAATTCCTCTTATTGTACGTTTCATCTGCCTCACAGATCGAAGTTGAGGAGAAACAATCGACACCCATGCCTAAGGCCAGTGATGACAACTCTCGGCTGGAACTAGAACTTCGACGTAAGAGGAAGCATGAGCAACCAGCGCCCATTTTGGAAGAAACCCAAACAACCCCTTCAGAGAAAGAAGAGAAGAAGAAGAAAAAGAAGAAGAAGAAGAAGAAGAAGGATAAAAACTCAAAGGGCAAGGAAAACCCTTCACAAGATGGAGCACCCACTGAGGATGTTTCGATACCGGAACAGGTCTCACATCCAGGTGAAGAACAGACTGAGAAGAAGAAGAAAAAGAAGAAAAAGAAAGACAAGAAATCCCACTCTCAGTCTGACCCATCAGTCACAAATACCTCGAAACCAAACCCTGACGTGGACGAAGAATTAAAGAAGCAAGAAACCAGTGTCGATCCTGATTTGACACCAAGGAAAACTCCTGCTCCCCTTAGCCCTAAAAACACAAACTTGGGCCAGGTAATCCCACAATTTGTTTGTTCTTTCGAACTTTGCCTTAGACTTTTCTTAGCCTTACTCAATTTGTTCTTTGGCTACAAGGTGGACCCTCCTCAACTGTCTTGGTCCCAGAGATCTCTCCTGACTCTATTGTTAAGACTGTCGTCAGTGAATTGAACCAACAACTAGAGCATGCAGGGGAAGGAGAACTTTCTCCCATGACCAAGACTGTAGAAGACACACGGATCCCAATTCAAGAGGCTGTGTCAACTCTTAGTGAGACTTCTCCTCCTAAGGTATCTACTGGAGTCGACCTGACTGCTGAAGCTGGGTCTTCAAAGGCTGGAGAGATAAAAAATCTTGATAATTCACTTCGAGAGACCTTGTCAACCATTCAGAACAAACCACGCCTAAGAATTCGAATGAGGTTGAGCCCAAGGTTGTAGACATTTCTTCGAAATCTAAGGAGCTTGATTTTAATCGAGCCGAAGGGGCAACTGCTGAGAATGTCGACAACCAGGCTTCGAAAGATAAGGATTCAGCCAGTGATGCAGCTCATACTCAAGTAAATCTTTTTGTCGAAGACACCACCGCTGCTCAAACTAATCCTGATCCTCCCTTGAACCAAAAGCCAGTGATAGAGCCTTCTCGACCTTTGGGGGAAGACAACGCTGAGGTTGTTAAGGTTGCAGAAAATGTGGAAGAGGATTTGTCGAACCAGGGAGAGCATTCCTCCACTAGAGACCATCATTCATCTAAGTTAGGGAACAAAGATGATATGTATGAGGACATCGATGACTTTTTGAACTCTAGTGCCGGATATGCACGGACTGCCAGGACTAGAGATTCGATTGAGGATGATGGCACCTCGGTTTCAAAGCCTACTTCGGACTTATTCCTTCCATATCATATCCTACAGAGTGTGAAGAATTTAACCCCAGAAGAGACTTTGGACACACTCCTTAAAACCTATGGTAGTAAGGTTCCTATTGCTGAGGAGGATAAACAAAAACTTGAAAAAGAGCTAAAAGACTTGGAGCTGCACTTTCAGAAGACTATCATCGAAGGGGATATGTTGAGCTATGTTGACCAACATTCTGTTGTGTATTTCAACCTCAAATCCCTCTTTACTAAACTCCAAACTCACCCCATTCTTGAAGCTCTTTCTTTTCAAGTCACCCAAGCTGAGAACCTCTTGGAGCAGTATGCTAGAAGTCTCCAACATTTCAACAGGCTAACTACTGACCTGAACAAACAGATTGAGACTCGCGTCAAGCATTTTGACTTAGCAACACAAGGGAATGCGAAAGTTAATGCATTAAAGGTTGCATCTGCTAGTGCGTTCCTGCAAATATCTGCTTGTGAAGACAACATAGCTCACTGGAAATCAGAGATCAGAGAGCTAGAATCTAAGATTGGCCAAGAAGAAGAGAAAAAGAAGCAGCTCGAAGCTCAAGCTGTCGAAGTTCCCAAGGCCACCATTGAAGAGAAAGCGAAAATAGGCATTCACCATTATAGTGAAGCGCTTCGAGCTGGTGTTGAAGTGGATCGCCTTACAGGGGAAAAGAATGATGTGCAAAGGAGATTAGCACACCTTAAAAACCTTTATGACCAATTTCGACAAGCTCATATTTGAATTTTTGTAATTTAGCTTGGCTATGTTTCGAACCATTTTGAACAATATTTGCATTGTATGCTTTTATATGTTTGCACATTTTGTTGGCAATTCTGACATTACCATTTTGATTGTCAAATTTGAACCTATTTTCGAAACGTTGGCTTTTATCTTCTATAATTGCCTTCGTTTACTCTTCAGCATTCGACTCTATCCTTCCTGTCTTTTCTCTATTTAATGGATAAGAATAAATTCCAACCAAATTTGAATTTAATTGGGTTTTACCTATTGGGTTTTGTAACGTAACATCCTTTTTGGGATCAACGGAAGATAAACCGTTTTTATTCCCCTAGATTCGTGCAACTGAAAAACAACTTTGAAAAATTGTACTTTGACTCTTTTCCCAAAGTAGTCAAACCGCCCAAACAATAACTCCTTTGCGAGAAACAAGGAGATTGCCAACTGTATTCCACGTACTCAATCCCTATAAAAGGAGATGCTGCCTTCGTATTTTCTCATCAACCAAACTCTTCTTCCAAACGTTTTTCTTCCTCACTTGTTCATCATGAAGAAAAACTCTAGAGGTACTATTTCCTCCAAGAGGGAAAACAAACCTTCATCTGCTTCTACCCACAAGAAAACCCAACCTTCTTCCTCAAAGTCCAAAACACCAGTTCGCTCTAAGAGGGATTCAACAAGATCTCAACGCCATGTCCCAACGCAAAAGGATTCCGACTCGGATGAGATCGATTCAGACTACGCTGAATTCTTGAAGACCTACATAGATGAGGATAGATTTTCTGATTCGGACCATGAAGTTTCCCTCATAACCGTTGAAGGTTCCAGTAACCCTGCGCATGTGGAAGGGAATGAGCCTGAAGCCAGTTCTTCGAAGACGAAGTAGGCGGCGGTCTCGCTTCCTACCCAGGAGGAGGTGGTCCCTAACGGGTGAACTTCTCGGCCCGTTGTGAAAAGTTGCGTCCTGTTCATGGGGAACTGCTCAAACAGTTTGGGGAAGAAATTCCTCCAATTGGACTCCTGTGTTTATTTTTAGGCTTCCATGTCTTTTCCTTTCCCTTTCCCCTTTTTCTTTTGTTTTTAGAATAAAGAACTAGATTTGGCTAGGCACTTGTTAGGGAATAAAAACCACATCTGGTTAGGCATTTGTTAGAGAATAAGAACCATATTTGATTAGGCATTTGTTAGAGAATAAGAACCATATTTGGTTAGGCATTTGTTAGAGAATAAAAACCATGTTTGGTTTCCTTGTAACTTGTTATCTTGGAATGAAATTTGGAATGGTTTGGCTTTACTTCTTTTATGCCTTATTTTCCTTTGAATTTTAGTTTATTCTTGGCTTATTCGAACCTCTTGCAACGCTGGTTTGTATTTTTTCAAATATTTACCATTCATGTTTACACTTCGTTGCTCAGGAGTTAATTCTTGGATCTCATAAGCTCCATTCGAAAGGATTTGTGAAATTTTTATTGGCCCTTCCCAATTTGGGGACCATTTCCCTAGGATCCTATCTCTTCAATCTATAGGTAGAATTACTTTCCAAACTAAGTCCCCTACATTAAAGGTCTTGGACTTTACCTTTTTATTATAAGCTTTAGCCACCCTTTCCTTTTGCCTGATCAACACATCGAAAGCTTGTATTCTCTCTTCATCCAGATCCACCAATTCATCCATCATTAAATTCCAATACTGGTCAGTAGGCAACTCCATTTGTCTTTGAACCCTTACTGACTGTAATATGACTTCGACGGGCAATATAGCATCATGACCATAAGTCAGTCGAAATGGGGTAGAATTAGTTGATTCTTTGGGCGAATTTCTACAAGCCCATAAAACTTGGTTTAGAGTTTTGTGCCAATTCCTTGGCTTTTGGGCAATATATATGTTTCTTGATTAACCCAATAACAATTTTGTTAGCCGCTTCGACCTGTCCATTTGCTTGGGCATAATATGGTGTCGAAGTCAGTAGCTTAAATCCTGCCTGTTCAGCGAAATTCTGCATTTTTCGCCCAATAAATAATGTCCCTTGGTCAGTAGTGATGGTTTCAGGGAGACCATACCGGTATATTATGTGATCTTGAATAAACGTAATAACAGCCTCCTGATCCACATTTGGCAACGAAATCGCTTCGATCCATTTAGTGAAATAATCAATACCAACCAGAATGTATCGTTGATTCTTAGAGGACGCAGACTTTATTTCGCCAATTAGGTCTAACGCCCATCCTCGAAATGGCCAGGGCTTAACAATCGAATGCAATTCGCTGGCAGGAACATGTTGGATGCCTGCATGTCTTTGACACTCTTGGCAACCCTTGGCATATTCTATACAATCTTTCAGCATTGAAGGCCAATACAAGCCTTGTCGAAATAATAATCATTTCATTTTGTGCCCAACTTGATGGGCTCCACAAGAACCACTATGTACATTGGAAATAGTCAAATATGCCTCACTTTCGTTGAGACATTTCAATAACACTCCTTCAGGAGTTTTCTTAAATAATTCATTCCCAATGATAGTATAACTCAAAGCCCTATATTTGATTTTTCTATTTGTGACCCCTGTTGGATCCTTTAAGTAGTCAACTATGGGTTTTCTCCAATCGCTATCAGCTAAGTTGTCAATGGCAAAAATTTCAGCCTCAAAACCGTCCAATTGCTTAGATTCAAACTTGAAAAAATTTGAATATGAAATTTTTTCACAATTTTCACCATTTGTGTCATCTGCCCCCAAATGTTTTGGCATTGACAATTCTTTAGAGTCTGGCTCATTCGAAACCAATTTGTCTTTAATTTCTATTAATTCTGTAAAGGTTTCTCTTGTAATTCTGTACTCAGAAGCAATTTGAGCCAAATCATTCGCTTCTTGGTTTTCGATTCGAGGTATATGCTGAATATCATAAGAAACAAATTGTTTCAGCAAAGAAAATGCAATGACAAAATATTTTAACAAATGTTCTTGAATACATTTATATTCTTTCGTCAATTGTTTGATTACTAATTCAGAATACCTATAATTTTGACATGGCTTGCCCCCAAGTCAAGCAGGATTTCCAAACATGTGATCAAAGCCTCGTATTCTGCTTCATTATTAGAGCAAGGTCCATTTATCCTATACTTAAATTTAGTTGGGATTCGATCTGGAGAAATTACCAAAATCCCAATTCTTGTACCATTTTTATGCCTGGATCCATCGAAATATAAAGTCCATGTTTCTAATCCAACATAATCTACTGGAACCTCCGTGACCGAATGATCAACAAGGAAATCAGCTACTATTTGGCCTTTAACAGCTCTCAAAGGCTTATAAGTCAATGAATATTCTGTTAAGGCCAACGCCCATTTCCCAATTCGACTATGTAAAATAGGCTTTAATAACATATGCTTAATAATATCGAAAGGGGAAAACACATAGACATCAACTGGTTTTATATAATGCTTAAGTTTGGTACAAGAAAAATACAAACAAAGACAAAACTTTTCAATTACACTGTATCTAGTTTCAGCATCATTTAAAACTCTACTTAGATAGTAAATAGCTTTTTCTACACCATTTTCATCTTCTTGGGCAAGCATACTTCCAATGGTGAATTCAGATGTTGAGATGTACAATTTCATTTCTTTGTTTCGAACTGGAGGCATCAGAGTAGGAGGATTAGATAGATATGTCTTGATCTCATCGAATGCTTTCTGCTGTTCGAACCCCCAAACGAATGTCTCATCTTTTTTTAGCCTTAATAGTGGAGAAAAAGGCTGTGCTTTTCCACTTAGATTCGAGATGAATCTCCTCAAAAAGTTGATCTTGCCCAATAAGGATTGTAATTGCTTTTTCGTTGTTGGAGACTTAGTCTCCATGATAGCTTTTGTCTTATTTTGATTGATGCACGACAAAGCCAAGGAAATCTCCTGCACGTACACAAAAATCACACTTTAGTGGATTCATTTTCAATCCACATTTCCTCATTCTTTCGAATGACTTCTTAAGATGACCTAAGTGGTCATCCTTAGATGCAGATTTAATTACAATGTCATCAATATACACCTGCATAAACATTTCGATGAAATTATGAAAGATCAAATTCATTGCTCTTTGATATGTTGTCCCAGCATTTTTTAAACCAAAGGGCATTACTACCCATTCATAAGTACTTAATGCACCAAGACAACGAAAAACAGTTTTTGCTATATCATCCTCAGCAATGAAAATTTGGTTATACCGAGAATATTCATCTAACATGCTCAAATATTCATGTCCTGATGCTGAGTCGACTAACAATTCGGCTACATGCATTGAATATTCATCTTTTGGTGTAGCGTTATTTAAATCTCTAAAGTCTATACAAACTCTAAGAGACCCATTTTTCTTAATAACAGGAACAATGTTAGCTAACCATTCTACATACCTGGCTGTTCGAATGAACTTGCACTTGAGCAACCTTTCGATTTCTGCTTTGATCTTTGTCATGATTTCCGGAGCAAACCTCCTTGGAAGCTGCTTCACAGGCTTTTTATCTGGTTGAAGAGGCAATCTGTGCTCAACCAATTCTTTACTCAATCCTGGCATTTCATCATAATCCCAAGCAAAGCAATCTCTGTATTCTTTCAAGAGTTCGACCATTTTTTCCTTCAGTGCTGGATCGATATTGGTGCTTATGTAGGTTTTCCTTCGATGCATGATGTTAGATGCATGCTTAAAATAATTTTACACCAACAATATATATAAATTAAATTCTTTTGTTTTGGTAAGCGTTTTGCTTTCAATTGTTTTTGGTATACACTTTGCTTACTACTCTCTTCTACAGTACGACTTACTTTTTTTTTCTTTTTCCTTTCAATAATTACATCTGTATCTAATTTCTCAACCATAGATCTGATTCAAATCATATATCTGAATGTGCCCTCTTTTCTACCAACTAATATTTGAATCGGTCCACTTGTCTATTGCGAGTTGTGACCAAGCAACTTCTGTTTTGCCATCTTTGTCGTCGAAGAGAGAGTGAATCCATTACGATGTTGTATTTGACATGTTAGCTGAGTTTTAACTAATTTTGCAAGCCATTTTACTGGTTTTTCATTCAGTGAGTAGCTGATAGAGTCATGTCTTCCCCTTCTCGCTCCATCACCGTAACTCTCTCTCCCTTTGGTACGATATAATTACCAACATAAATCTAACACTTAAAGACGACTCTGACTTTGATGGTCAGTGGACAAGAGACCCTCTCAAATGTCGTAACTGCTAATTTGGAAGTATCCCACAAACAAGGCTCTAGTTGAAAGATCTTGTGTTCCACAACTACATTGAGCTCTATTCTAAGGTATAACTCTCACTATATTTTACAATTTGGGGAAGTGATTCAAAATTTCAATTTGGGGAATTTCAGTTTCATTCATCTTCTCTCATTTCTCCTTTGATTTTTTTCCTCACAATTTAGTGGCTAATACTAATTTTCCGTTCAGTGGTTAATACTATGGGAAGAGTTCTTCACCATGTTTAGTACAAATGTTGTATGCTTTCTAAGTTCTCATTATTACCAATGGTTATTGACAATGTTTGGCATATTTTATGTTTAATATGACAGGTATTTGCAGAGTTATAAGGAATAGCTTTAACAAGGCACTGGATGAAAATTTCCCCTGCTGCTCCTTCAGCTGCTTATACCATTGGTAAACGTTTGCATATATTTCCTTTTGTGTTATTGCACATTAGTGCCTGCATTAGAAAATGTTTCATTCTCATTGACATTTGCAGGTGAAAAGAAAAATGATCCTTTGGCTATGTACGCCGGTTACATCATATGACTGTAAGTATTTCATTCTTCTTGTTTGCTAGATTTCTGTCTCATACTTCTGATTATATATTAACAAGACAAATAGAGTTTGGTTCATGTTTTGATTACTGCTATTGAAATTCATCATCAGATACGATGCATTCGTCATCATCTTGTCACGAAGCTAGTCATGGAGTTAGTAATGGGCATGGAACTCATCACGGAGATGCATAGTCTTAACTTTAGTGTTTATCAATGAAGAATGTATTTTTTGATATTTAATTTTGATGGCTTGAGTTAAGATTCAATAGCATACTAGCAAGTCATATGCACAATTAGGAATCCACAACTTGTGTTGTCATCTTGTGATCATTTTGATTTGAAAGTGATGTATGAACTTCTATCTGAAAACTAGTGTTATATGTATTATACTTTACAATGAATATGGTCACTCTACATATTTGAAATGCAGGCAGAAGAGCAGCTTGTGTGAGTCCTTGTAGAGCATCATGTTTGTTGACTAGACCTCAGTTTCTCTAATATTTGTATGTGCATGCTGAACCTCGAGTCGCACAGCGAAACCACAATGACTAAATTGATATCGGAAAATATGGAAGTTGCGCGTACACGAGACATACATATTGTTGCGCGTACATGAGCCATACATACTTTGCGTACACTTGAGACCTAATGTCACACACACCCTAATGTGACACACGCGAAACATGGAGATGCATAGTCTTAACTTTAGTGTTTATCAATGAAGAATGTATTTATTTTTGGTCAATATATATAATCGCTTGAGACTGGAAAATACGGAAGTTGCGCATAAATAGAGACACAAAAGGTGTGCACTTGAGACCTAATGTCACACACGCGAGACATGCATAAACAATATTTTAAAGGTAATTTCACCATAATCAAGGATTTTATTGTTCTCTTTTTGGTGGCTACGGATTTGATGAGAAATTAGGATTTTTTTTGAACTTCAAATTCCACAAATCATAGGATGAATACACATTTTGATTCCCTGCTTTATACCTTATGTGTGTATTTACACAGATTTTTTATTTTCTGACTCTCATCAACCAACCGCATTGATTTTCAATTTTGTAACATGTTGTAATATGAACAAAAAGAGAGAGAAAAATCTGCCAACTAGATATGTTCCATTCCATCCATATCCATATTAGCCTAAACAAAACTATATACGGCTTCTTGCTTGCCTTTGCCTTTGGAAAGTAAAAGCCAATACCAACCAAAACCAACATCAAGTAAGCTAGAGAATCTATCAGAAATGCATGTACTACATACACCTTCTCATGTATTCCTCTTCTGTTTATTTTTTGTTTTTACTTTAAATTTGTTCTTTAATTGATGGTGTAATTGTGAAAAGATTCTTGTAAGTTTGATGTATATGAGACATGTGAAGCTTAAATTGGATTTAAAGTATTTATTTAGTGAAGCTGAAATTGTATGAAACATGCCAAATCAAAGTTCAGTACAGAGAAGCTCCAAATATAATAAATACAACTCACAGAGCAATCCCACACACACCACAAATTAAGACTAAACCTCCCATCTAACTCTTCCTCATTCTTCTTCACCTTTCTCTATCTTTTACAACTTCAAAATAAAAAATGTCACTGTTCGGCAAAAAGTATGAGAGTGAGCCGCCGGTGAGTATATCACCACTCACGTCCTTTGCCTTCACTGAGCCGCCTGCCATCGTGTTACCCTCCTTCACTTTTGATGACCCTGATTACAACCCCTACCGAGTTCCATCGTGGTTTATTGTATTTTTCGCTTCCATTGCTGTGATTGTTGTAGTAGTACTATTCATCTTAGCATATACTCCAACTTTCTTACAATGGTTGCATTCACCTCCGCGGTCGGTGGTGACACCTTTGCCCCTCATTGAGCTGCAAAACGTCATGCCTGAGCCGCCACCTCCTCAAGTTTGAGTCCCATGAAGATTTATGAAGTCTTGGTCTCTTATCTTAGAACATTCCAACAAGTGTTATTTATTTGTTTTAATTTCCCTAAAATCTAGTGAGTCACACTTAGAGGTTGAGATGTAACTAGTATTTTCTTTATATTGTAAGCGTTTGGCTCAGCAACAAATTAATGAACTATCTATAAATTGTTGATCTTATTTCCTGTCTTAAATTGTAAACCTTTGCTAGTGTTTGTTAGTAGCATTTATATTTGATTCACATGAACCTATTGCAGTTAGAATTTAATAATTTTCATGCAAGTTAACTTTTCTTTTGACAGTTTTTGAGGTAGTTCAAAAAGCATAGAAATGTCACTAGTTTTATATAGGTAATTCAAAAAGCATAGATTGTCCATTTCATGTTGGAACTGTTTGGGATGAATGTGAGTGATTGATATAGAAATGATTGTAATTGAGATATGAGGATTAATTGTGAAAGAAAATTTATTGAATTATGAATGACCATTACATTTATACACATACTATTGCAATTATTTGTGCAACAAACAATCTGTTCCTATAACTAACTGGCTAACAAAAAAAATCAGATAAATTTGTTGAAAATCACAACTAACTAAAACATTATTTTTGATAAACACGCTTAGTTTGAATTACTAATCTCAACAAAAACTAGAAGGCCTTTTGGCAAGAAGGATAGAAAGTTTGAAGGGCACAGGGTTCTGTTCAGAGAATTGTATTGAGATATGTTTACTTTTTCAAGTTCATTATACTAACAAATAAAAGTACAAAATTGACCTCATGCATACAACATAAGTTTCCCTTATTTGGATTCATTTGTTTCATTATAGAATTATTAAAGCTTAAAATCTGCTGAGAATCATATTATGTGCTATAATATTGTTTCTTTTGAAGCTAGACTAGCAGAAGAAGTATCTAAATCTGGTATTCAAGGACGATTGTTGGAAAGTACATTGCTAGATTAAAAGGAATTGAAATACATTCTTGTAGAGCATGATGGTGATTTTGCAAGAAATCAAAACAAGTTCTTCCATTGCCCTATTTAAAAGGAATAGCTCGATTACGTTCTTTTGAAAGTTCAGGTGATCAGTAAACCACAATTTATAAGCACATGTTAGTTTAGAGTTTTTGATTGTGATTTGATGTCATTGCAATTGGTTGTTAATATACTTTAGGGACTCTCTTTCACTTCTTTACGTTAATAGATGTACTGAGTTGTTAAATCATTCAATTGTCTTATGCCTGATTGGTTACATTTGAGTTCCTTTTCTTTCTTAAAATTTGCAGCAGATCAGTACTCATAAACAGTGTACCTTTCCAAAAGTTTTGGGGTTACTTTGCTTTTGTTGAGGAAATTGTCAAGATACGTAGCAATTCCTTCACTCTCTCAGTAACTTGTTCACCAAGTTACCACTCTGACCAACTTTACCATTTCAGTTCCTTCATGAAAGTGTCACATTGGTTTTTCAATGTGTCAAAATTAAAAATACATCTTCCAATGTTACTTTAATCAGTTATTTGGATACTTGAATATGTGTTTAGATAATCAATTTAGTCTTTGAATGTGTTAGTTAATTCATAAAATTGCTAGCAAAAACAACACTAAGATATGTAGCAATACTGTGTTATGCTGCAACTATACATACTGTTGTAGTATGTAGTATGTCAATATATGCAGCAATTCCTTCACTCTATTGGTAACTTGCACACCAAGTTACTGTAAAATGAGCAGCTGGCAATCAAAGGACAGATGGCAACCGATCCTTGTGATCAGGAATTGGATAGAGGAAGAGAAAGATCATTCCTAACAGCAAATATCTCGAGTTATACGAAGGACGTTGAGGCCATTTTGTAGGCAGGCATTGAATTAAGGATTCTCTTCTCCCTCTTAGATATTCTTCTGTACTCCCTTTTGTTTTTTCCTTCAAATGGATTGATTTCATCATAATGTACCGTTGCTATTCCATTATATTAAATAACAGAAGAATATATGTTACTCTACTCTTAATACAACCCATACATTGGTGCTCTCGTTTTTCTCTTCCATGGCGGATTCCACCCGAATGAAGAGTCTTGAAGTTGCGATTACTGCTCTCACCGTGAATATGCAGAAAATGGCGGAAGATGCTAATTCACGCCACAGTGATTATTTGAATAGTATGGATCGTGTTGATGCACAAATCAGTGCGATGCAGTTTAGCCGAGCAGCTGCGGTTTCGAGCAGCCACCGTTCGTCGACAAGCCCTCCGTCTCCGTCGTTGTTTCAGGTATGCAACATCAAGCTAGATTTTCCACGCTTTGATGGTTCCGAGGTTCTCAATTGGATTTTTAAAGCCGAGCAATTCTTTGACTATTACTCCACACCTAATGAACACTGCCTCACCATTGCTGCCATTCACATGGACAAGGGAGTAGTTCCTTGGTTCAAGATGTTTTCCCGTTCTAAGTTCTAACCCTTTTCAGTCCTGGAAGGTTTTCACATGCACCCTCGAACTCGAATTTGATCCGTCACCATATGAATCTCCTACACCACCAACCCAGAAAACTATTATTCCTAACCCATGCCTACCTACAATAAAAAATCTATCACCATCCTAGGTTCAGCTTTGCCGTGACAAAGGGCTTTGTTACAAAATCACAGCTATCCAGCCAGCGGAGAATTTTAATTAAGGTGTTGGTGGGAAATGGCCATAGTCTCACAGCTGAAAGGTTCATTAGTGATTTCCGGATTCCGGTACAAAACCACACCCTTCAACTTCCTGTGTATCTTATTCCGGTAACTGGAGCAGACCTAGTGTTGGGTGCACCTTGGTTAGCTACACTTGGGCCACATATTGCAGATTTTAGTGCCTTGACTCTGGAATTTTATTTGGGAAATAAATTCATTACACTTCATGGGGATAAACCAAGTATGCCACAACAAGCACAAATTCATCACATTAAGAGGTTCAACTCCACTCATGCCATTGATGAATTGTATTCTCTTCAATGCTTACCCTTGTCTACTGTACCTGAATTTAACTCCGTTGCTAGCCCTATCTGCCCAGAATTACAAGCTATATTGGATCGGTTTCAGGATGTGTTTGCTGTACCTACAGGGTTACCTCCTTCGTGGTTCCAAGACCATGCCATTCCGTTGCTGAAGGGTAGTAATCCGGTCATGGTCAGGCCCTATCGTTATCCTCACGGCCAGAAAACTCAGATTCAATCAGGGTATAATTCAACCAAGCTCTAGCCCCTTTTCTTCTCCAGTGCTTTTAGTTAAAAAGAAGGATGGTACGTGGCATTTTTGCACCGATTATCGGGCTCTCAATGTGATCACTATTAAGGATAGCTTTCCCATTCCTACTGTGGATGAATTGTTTGGTGCTACGCATTTCTCTAAATTAGATTTACGTTCGGGCTATATCATCAAATTCTTGTGAAACCGGAAGATCGTTACAAAATTGCATTTCGAACGCATCACGGTCATTATGAGTGGCTTGTCATGCCCTTTGGGCTTACTAATGCACCGGCATCATTTCAAAATTTAATGAATCAAGTATTCAGGCAGCAATTAAGGAAATCAGTTCTAGTGTTTTTTGACGATATTCTGATTTACAGTCCATCTTGGACCACTCATTTAGAACACTTAGAAGAGGTTGCAATTGCTGAAACAACATTCCTTATTTGCCAAGTTATCTAAGTGCAGTTTTGGATTACAAAAGGTGGATTACTTGGGGCAAACAGTGTCCGGTGAGGGTGTCGAAATGGACAGCTCCAAGATCCAAGCTGTGAGTGAATGGCCGATTCCTAATTCTCTCAAGCAGCTGAGAGGCTTTCTAGGCTTAACAGGATATTATAGGCGTTTCATACAAGGATATGCTTCCGTCACGGCGTCTTAAAAAGGATTGTTTCCTGTGGTGTGACAAGGCCACTGAAGCATTTAACAACCTGAAGTGAGCCCTTACGCAAGCACCGGTTTTGGCATTACCAAACTTCGCATTACCTTTTATTTTAGAAACTGATGCATCCGGAACGGAAATTGGCACAATTCTGAGTCAAGGTCAGCACCCCATCGCTTTCTTCTCTAAGAAGTTGAGCATTAGAATGCAGAAACAATCTGCATATGTAAGAGAGTTATTTGCTATTTCGAAGGCCATCTCTAAGTTTCGGCACTATCTGCTTGGTTAACTATCAGTTTTGCAAGGGACATTAGCAAGGGATAGAAATGGCCTAAGAACCAGTGTGGCTGCAACAGATCCGTAATCTTGCGCCACACTGGTTGTTTGCAAGGGACATTAGCCGATCTGAATTATCAAGTCAAGAATGAATTGTTATTCTGGAAATCTAGACTTATTGTACCACTGTAGAAAGAGTTAATCAATGCCATCTTGACTGAGTATCATTCTTCCCCTATAGGAGGCCATTCTGGAATCACTCGTACCAAGGCTCGAGTAGCTTCACAATTTGTTTGACCCACAATGCATAAGGATATGTAATGATACTAGTAGAGGGAGCCAATTCTACAAATTACAAAAGTTGTTGTAACAATAAGGACACGTGGCCAAGGGTTGGAGGAAATGTGCACATCAAAGAGTGAACTAGGCTTATATAAGGAAATGAATCCATAGAAAGAGGGCATTGAATATGTGATTGAATTCTGACTTCTCTCTCTCTGATATCTCCTTGCTATTTCTCTTTATTCTTCTTCTTCTTCTACTACTTTCAATTGTTACTCACTTATGTAATAGATTTTATATCCATTACATTGGTGCTTTCATTGTCACCATGGCAAAGAATAGATTGATGACTGATGCTCAATTTTGCAGAAATGGAAGAACGCCGCAATAAGTGATTGGATCGAATTGATTTCTTATTGGAAGCAAAATTGTTCACAGAGCTCTTTCCGTGGTGTCAGGAGACCCTACGACAGCCATTCCGTTCTAATCACATATCCCCTGTTGCTGAATCGTCAAGAGAATTTAATCAGCGAATGGCAGAGTTGTCACGAGAAATCAAGCAATCAAAAAAGGAAGAGATAATCCCTTTTGAATCGGCAAACGATTCTCTCCCGACTACAGCCATGGAACCAATCGAGAAACATTCCATCACATGTGAAGGTTATGTTGATTTGATGATAACAACAGAGACGATGGTGTCGCCTTCCTGTAATACTGCTACGAGTTCACTATTGGAACCACTGGATGCAACATCAGGTTTAGAGCGATGTGGACCAACAATTTCTGAATCGTTGCTTGAAGCACCTGCTGCTGAGTTTCTTTCTCCCACACAACCGCTGGCAATTCACTCAGTCTTTGACGATGTCGAAACCACAACACAGTCATTCTGGAGGATTAGTGGAACACCAAGAAAGATAGAGCGACAGTTCACTACAATTGGTTTGGAGGTTACTACAAGACAATGGCCTTGATTTCACAGCACCAGCCACACGATAATGAGTCAATTTCAGAATGGCTATGTATTGCAAAATCACCATGTCCAATAATTATATGGCCTAGCTTGATACAAACATTGGTATCATTAAACATTGGTATAATTATATGGCCTAGCTGGATACATGAATTTAAAGGGTGGTAGGATAGAATTGTCTCGTGACTACTTTCTTGTAGTTTATGGTATCATTAAACTAATAGAAACACTCTTAATAGTTAATGAGGTTCTGTCAAAAATTGGTCCTGACAACCACTTTTGTCGATTTGGGGAACATGGAATTGCACCACATAATGTAGCTAAGACAAATGGTGTTGGTATCGATGTATCTATTGGAGAAATCATCACTACTCTTGAAATTACATATGGAAAATCTGTTTGTACTAGACTGCTAAATGCTTCATCTGGGACTAATATTGAGTATCATAGTTTTCTTCTTGTGCTCAATGCATTTGAGAAGAACATTAAATTCTTAAAGAGATTGGTTGGGACTAAAAGTATGGGAGACATCTGGTATTTCTCTTATGAAAAATTGTGTAGGTCTATATGCTATTTTCAGTGGACAAAGAATAGAAAGTTGAAAACTCAAAGACATATATACGACTATAAAATCTTCACTGGATGGAGGCAACAACAGCTGCGGTCAAGTTTGTTTTCTCATGTGTCAGGGGATTATCATTCTAGTTTGGTTCAACTTTGGAAGAATTTTAGAGAGGAAAATATATCAATAGAAGAGTTTGTGTTTGCTCTAAAGGTTGTTAGCCATTGCTTACTTACTGATGCGGTGGGTATTTGGAAAGCGAATTATTATGAAGCAATCATTGCATGCCGGAAAGCATCAAATGATTTAGGACTCGCAAAGGAGAGACTCGTTCATCAATTTCATCGTGGTTGGATCGAGAGTATTGGCACCGGGTTGAATCACACATTAGTGATATTCTCATGATAGGGAAAGATCAATTGGTCCCTTCATTCAGTCACTGTTATGCACACCATGACAGCATTCACAAAGCCTGTGACATATTTCATGATGTGCAAAAGAAGGATATGATAGCATACTATTTTGCAATGACTTACAACTGTGAAATGAATGCCAACATGATTGATGACTTAATTGCACCAATAGTTGGCAAGGGATTTGACCTTAACTACACCACAGGTATTGGAATTGTCATTGTTGTACCTCTTGAAGATGTTGCTGCTTCATTAATTCAAGTTTCGTGCCTGACTTGTTTTTATGTTGCTACATTAGTACAGTTACTGAGTGTACACACTTCCATAATGCCAGATGTTACAAATGTTGAGATGGTAGGAATGCTTGGATCTTGGTCACAAAGTGCAAAGATTGATCTACTTTGTGTTCATCTTTTTGTTTTTCCATGGCACTCCAAGAAATGGGATCCAGGCGGATGTTGTTTTGTCTATAGAGAATATCCACTTGACTTGGAGATACTTGAAAAGTTGTTTATGTCACTCAACACCGGCTATCTCGGCTTCAACCTTGAGGACAAGGTTGATTTTTATGGGGATGGTAATGTAATGATACTAGTAGAGGGAGCCAATTCTACAAATCAAAGTTACAAAAGTTGTTATAACAATAAGGACACGTGGCCAAGGGTTGGAGGAAATGTGCACATCAAAGAGTGAACTAGGCTTATATAAGGAAATGAATCCATAGAAAGAGGGCATTGAATATGTGATTGAATTCTGACTTCTCTCTCTGATATCTCCTTGCTATTTCTCTTTATTCTTCTTCTTCTACTACTTTCAATTGTTACTCACTTATGGATTATTCCATTACCCCTCTGTAATAGATTTTATATCCATTACAGGATATTACCAAGTTTGTGACTGAATGAATGCCTCACTTGTCAGAAAGCCAAGACAGCCACTGTGTTGCCGGCAGGTTTGTTACAGCCGTTGACAATTCCTGTCAACATATGGGAAGATATAGCCATGGATTTCATCACCGGTCTTCCACCTTCAATGGGTACTCTGTCATATTTGTGGTTGTCGATCGTCTTTCCAAATATGGCCATTTTGCTCTGCTAACGGCAGATTTTTCCAGTTTGAAAGTAGCTGAAGTGATGATGCAAACTGTAGTGAAGCTTCATAGATTTCCCAAGTCCATAGTCTCCGATAGGGACAAGGTTTTCACTAGCAAATTCTGGCAACAACTATTCAAATTGAGTGGTACTACTTTAGCGATGAGCACAGCTTACCGTCCACAAACGGACGGTCAATCTGAAGCCCTTAACAAATGTTTGGAGATGTATTTGCGTTGTTTCACCAAGGACAACCCAAAGTCTTGGACCAAATTCTTAGCATGGACTGAATATTGGTATAACTCTTCTTATCAAACAAGTATTGGAATGACTCCGTTTAAGGCAGTTTACGGAAGGGACCCTCCTACTCTGGTACGTTACGAACCTGCTATCACTGACCCACCAACACTTCAGCAGGCCCTCATAGACAGAGATTGTGTTTTGCAACAGCTGAAGGTTAACCTGTTACGTGCTCAACAGTTCATGAAGAAACAGTCTGATAAGAAGCGAAGAGTGGTAGAATTCAAAATTGGTGATTTGATCTTGGTGAAACTTCAGCCGTACTGCCAGCATTCATTGGCTTTACGTCGAAATCAGAAGTTGGGTATGCGCTACTTTGAAACTGCACCCAGTTTTTCATGTTTCACTCTTGAAACCTTGTCGCGGTGACCACAGTATCCAATATTTGCCATTGCCTTTCATTACTGATGAGGTTGGTCCAGTTATGTGTCCAGTTAATCAGTTATTTGGATACTTGAATATGTGTTTAGATAATCAATTTAGTCTTTGAATGTGTTGGTTAATTCATAAAATTGCTAGCAAAAACAACACTAAGATATGTAGCAATACTGTGTTATACTACAACTATACTTGTAGTATGTATGTCAAGATATGTAGCAATTCCTTCACTCTCTCGGTAACTTGCACACCAAGTTACTGTAACGATTGATAATATCATTGGCAAGGGAATGAAAGTTGCAACTAATTCTTTTAAGCAAAATGAGCAGCTGGCAATCAAAGGACAGATGGCAACCGATCCTTGTGATCAGGAATTGGATAGAAGAAGAGAAAGATCATTCCTAACAGCAAATATCTCGAGTTATACGAAGGACGTTGAGGCCATTTTGTAGGCAGGCATTGAATTAAGGATTCTCTTCTCCCTCTTAGATATTCTTCTGTACTCCCTTTTGTTTTTTCCTTCAAATGGATTGATTTCATCATATTGTACTGTTGCTATTCTATTATATCAATCAATAATCTTAACAAAGCAGAAAACTCAAATTCTGCTGTAGATTCACCAAATTGGAGGAATGCTTTGCTTTTATTCAAGTTTTGAAATTTCCTACATGAGTATATGTTGCAAACAGGTCATAATTGTGACCCATTTATTTAAGATTTAGTTTGTTATTGTATCAATTGGACTTCTGTTACATTTTTCTTATTCACAATTGATCTTTTAGTGAAGCATGCATATATTATGAACAAAGCTTGAGGCCATTGACCATTTATCTGTGCAATTTATTACTAGTTATTTTGTTTGAGACTTAAGTTTGGTCTCCTTTTTTATAGGTGAATCTTACTTTTCAATGTTTCATAAAGACAAAGGGAAAGATATGTTTTTCTATCAAGTTCAATTTGGTATATTATTTTGGTTTGATTATTGTTTAGTATCAAGTTCAAGTTCAAGTAAATAAGTTCAATGTGGTGGTGAATAAAAGTTTAGTAATTAAATTATATGCATAACTTTTTTTTTTGACAAATATTAATTATAACTTGAAAACTAAATTTTTTTCACATTAAATAAATCTAAATATTTTCAATTAAAATTCACGTAAATAGATTAAGACGAAGCCCCGATACTTCAAAAATGACGAAGTACCGTATATGATACTCGTCCGGTACCCATGATTGAAGACCACCGCAACTCAACAAGGATCACAATCCATAGTACCTCCTGGACCAAGTTGCAAAAATGAATGTATGAAGGTTTGAAGTCAATCCTAGATGAAGTCAATCCGCCTCCGCAAGTCCGGTTAATGCTTTTTGAGGGACAAACAACACCAAAGTCGACATCGGCCACGATGCAGGAGCCTTTTGCAGCAGTAACACATGGATAGTTTCAATATTGAGATTTCAACTTCCATGCATAGCAAATACAATAACAGAAGTAGTAAGATACAAACAAAAACCAGTACGCAAAATGAGTCATGGTGGAAGCCTTTGGAAATCAATATGGAAAGAATTCTCTTCATTGGTATAAGAAGCTTGCAGTTACTTTCAAGTTAAAATATGATTATTATACTATCAAGGTTTACAGCAAAGATCCCACATAGCAAATCTCCGGCATAAGCTCAAAAATAAATTTATTTGTCATCTAAAATCGAATTGAACCACGAATAAATTTGTTTTTATATTGGATAAGTTTTTACCTCAATATCGATTAAAACCGAACTGCGAGCACTTCTAACCTATCCTAGAAGTGTTTTTGAATAAGAGCGCATCCATTTTGAGCAAGTATATCTCAATCAACACAAACATGTAAAATGCTATTGTATGGTTCATATTGAAAATACTGAATCATATAATTTTTTTGAGCAGACAAAAATAAGGGCACATATACTCTCTGCGCCCTGCCTATGTTTGGTACATTTTATATCTGTTTTGGGAGGAATGAACAAGGTGGCGTAGTCATAGATCCGATGCTGCTCTGGTCCGAACCGTGCCTTCTTGTGGGATCAATTTGTTGTTTCTGCTTGCTGTCAAAATATGTGTTGGTCATTCCAATAATATTTAGCTTATGGATAAACATTAAACAATAACACAATCATATCAGTTAATAAAAATATATATCATAACTCATTAAAACGAGTATCACTTTCTCCTTCATTTTTTGAAACAAAATGTAGAGTATGAAAAGAGCATCACTGTCATGAGTTTCATACATAATTTATAAACAATTAATACATTTACAATCACTACTAAGACATATGGATAACATCTCCAATCACTACTAAGATGCCGGAAAAAAATGCAGAAAAAGGAAAACAATTCCTACAACTCGACAGCCAATGGGACGAGGATTTAGAGATACACCCTAACTGACGCTATGAACACTGATACTACATGACAGCCACATGAAAACAGCCGAGCATCGGGGAAGGATTATACAAGGCGCTAACAGATCGCGCGAAAGCCACTAGTGTAGCAGGCTAGGTAAATCAGCAAGACTCCAACACAGGTGCAATGAGTCCAAAGTGAAAAATCATTACTCTGCTGCTACCCTCCTATCGTTAGAAAAAAATACAAGCACTGGATGCTCCCACACTGGACGAATCAAGACCTGATAAAAACCTACAAATCAATTATCATTGCAGACAAACATGACAGCCACAAATAGTATAAAACTGGAACCAACAAGAATGAAGCAACTCCATAAGTATGCACAGAATCTCTTATCTTCACAATCAATTCACAGACAGACAACACAGCATTTTGTAACAGGATTTTCACAATCAAACATTGTTGTGTTGTCAATATCCTATTGCAAGTTTACTTCTTTTCTCAGTTTAGTTACAATGTAATGTAACAACGTAACAATGACTATTTTTACAATTCACTATCAAATGTAACTAATGCCTTATTAAACTGTAAACCTTTTTAGTCAATTCACACTCTTACCTGTTTAATCTCTATCAAATGGATGACCTCCAACATAATATAAAGGCTAATAGAAACAAGGTCATCAATGGAACACCACCAATTCCGAATTTAAAGAGAATTCTATTCAAATATTACTACTACCACAAGTCATTCAACAAGTAATATTGGCACACAACCATCAATTAACATTCAAACAAAGAAGACTAATTAACATTAACTCTTTTCCATCTAACTTACAAACAATAAGTAAATTTTGCAGTTCAATTACAAACTCACTCTCCAGCTACACTACAAAATGACCTTATTTATACTAATCCTAGAGGCCAAATTAAATTACTAATCCTAGGAGATTCTACTATCTGTCAGTCAGTCACCTCCTCCAGGTTGTCGCGATCAACCTCTGCATCTCAATCTCAGTCATGGCCAAAGGTGGCAACACGACTGGTGGTGGCTGAGGAGTATATCTCCTCCTCCTGCAGCAGCAGAGAACTGCAACAGCCACAGCCACCGTGACAAATATAACCGCCAAAATGCAGATAAGCGGCCAAACAACCCATGATGGTGTTCGGTATGGGTTGGAGTCAGGGTGGTCGAAAGTGAAGGTGGGTAGGACACTAACGGGTGGCTCAATGTAGGTGGAGGACGCGGGTGATATAATCACCGACGGCTCAGTGAAGGTGGAGGTGCCGTTGAACAATGTCATGGAGGTTGTGTTGAGGGTATGGAGAAGAGTAAAGAAGTATAGATTGTGAAGAAGAGAAACCGATTCTGATCTGGAGCTGGCGGAACGTGATTTTTGAGCGAAGGAGAAATCTATTTGAAAATTGTGAGTATATTAGAGAAAAATGACAAGCGAAAGAGAAAAAAGAAGACACGTGACGAACTCCTTTTATCATGAGAGTTAGATTTTTAGCTGTCACATCAACCAATAATGCCAACTCATCATATATTTTGGAGAAAATTTGGAGGGGTCTAACAAAATTTCATTTGATTACGCTCTAATACTTCTCTCCACCATCTTTCCCACAATAACATGTTATTTTAGTGAGAATTTGTTGTATGAGATTATGTTGAAAACAGTGCAAAAATAAATAATAATAGTCTACTTTGTAATATTTTCCATTTTGTAGTTGTTAATTGAACTTTGTAATTTATAATGGAACAAAAATTAATAGAGCAATTGAACAAAAAAATTAGGCTTCACATTAAAAAGTTCAATATTATAAAATTTGGTAGTTTTCTTTTTAATATTGTCTACCATTTCAAATCAAATTAAAAAAAAATACACAATATTGTAGAAGGAAATGTAGTATCAACATTTGTATTAATTGCATTTTCTTTTGTATTCTTCATGTAGTTTGAAAACTTGAGTCATCTTGATCCTTGCAACTTTGCAAGGTAGTTGAAATCTAGATAATGCTACAACAAAAGATTCTGATGCAATAAACATTTATTCTAATAAAATATACATAAGCTTCTGATCAAACCACTCATCTGCCAATTCCAATAAAGCTAATCCATGATATAGTGAATTCCTCTAGTTTCAAAATTGGAAACCACTTAGATAAAACTAATCCTTACAATTACTTTGTTCATCCTCACTTGCACTGAGGTTTTCAATAAAGTGTTATATATCAATAAAGGCTAATTTTGAAATTTAACCAAGCCACGAAATTAAACCACAACCTCCAAATCAGGGTTGATGCATATTTAGTTCCTTTTCAATAATAAAGTGTTATATTATATATTAACAAAGACTAATTTTGAAATTATCAACTTATGTGTCTATGGGTTAAAAATATCAGGAAGGTTTGTTCGTGTAAATGAAACACTAACTAAAATTTCCAACTGATAAGGCATATCATAATGGATTGAATCAAACTAAGAGTCACTATTCCTAGTTAATGTTGATGTCTATGCCAATGTGGAAAAAGGGAAAGAAATCAAACCTCTTCATTATTGTGAAGACAGCAACAACAAAATAAAATATAAAAAAATCAGAATTTTTTTAACCTAATGCGATTAAAAAATAAATAAAAAGACTTAATAATGGCATGTACTTATAGGTTTTTTATACTTCGGAAAGACTCAATCATGTATTATTTGAAAACCGACAAAGAAAATTAGGAAATATTGTTGAATAATCTTAATTATGCAAATTAAAGTAGGGTTACTCACCTAATAATTAATTATTATTTTTAACAAGTTAAATAATATATTAACGAAACAAAATTTTGTGCATTTAGATTGGGTGCTAAACTTTGTGTATATACGTCATACTATTGATAATTATACCATCTGGAATGATATTCCCTCTCAGTTAGTAGGTTTTTTTTATGACAACCGATTGGAAAAACCCAGTTTTAAACTTGTAAATTTATAAAGAGGTTTTGGTCCTTGATCCCGTCCTTCTTTTGTATCTCTATTATCTTTTGCTATTTTATATGTTTTGAGGTAGTAGCTCTTTGCTACTCCTCTTTTTTGGTTTAAAAAAAAAAATCTTAAGAAAATGACTAATTTTATTGATTTTAATGAAAAAATTAGTATTATTTATTAAAACATCCTTATTAATTATAGTTAATGGAGGAGTTAAACTAAGTAAAATTCAATAAATAATGATATAGTGAAAAATATAGATAATATCTAACTAGCTAGCTTCCCATATATATAAAAGTGAGACATTGTTTAGTAGAATATTTTGTAAGAACGTTAATAAATGGCTACAATGCTAGCAAACAAGATAGATATATAATATGGAGGAAACTATATATAAATGTACATGTGTGTTTTTTTAGTAAAATATGAATAATCTAAACTTACTTTGTATTATTGAGATGCAAAAACAAATGTCATTTTTTATATTAGACTATGAGCAATTGTGTTGAATGAGAGTGTTGAATGGGTGTTGGAAGTGTTGAAACCATTGGAGAATGGGTGTTTAATGTGATGTGGATGAGAGAGGAGATGAATACATTCAACATGTTGAATGCTGCCAATGTAGGGCACGTGTGACAAGGAGAGTGGAGGGGAAGGGAACTTGGAGAGAGAAAGAGTTGTTGGACAAGTGGCAAACTATTATTGGTTCCCTGAATTTTTATCACATTAATATTTTAAACTCAATTATTGCATTGCAAATTAATTTTTTTATTTTTTATTTTTTTACCAAAATTCATGATTTTATTTTGTCTATAAATAGAGACTTGGTTTATTTGTTTTGGACACAGAAAAAAAAATCAAAATTTTCACTATTTTAATGTTATTATTATCTTTCTATTAATGTTTATTTTAAAGTTTTAGTCTTTTTTTAATGAAATGGATCCCAATAATTATTTCAACATCCAAAATTCTTCTAATTATCCCATAATTATCAAAATTCCAATAATTTAAAAAAAACAGTTTATTATTTTTATTTAATTTTAATCGATAATTATAATTTTATTTAATCATAAAAACAAAAATTTAAATTTAAATAAGAATATGAAATAGAAAGTGATGGGGTAGAGAAACTGGTGGGGTAGGGTGTTGAATAGAAAAACCATTGGAGAGAGTAAAAGTTGAATGAGTGTTGAATGATTAGGTGGAAGAAAGAGAAAATGATGTGAAGTGAAAAAGTGGATGTTGAATGGTGTTGAATGAAAAAACCATTGTAGATGGTCTTATGCACACTAGACACTAAACACTACTTACTTGCATGTGGACCTTATCATCATGATGTTTATGTCTTGTACCCATACAAACAAGTTCGGTTACATAAATGGAAAAACAATGACCAAAGCTTCACAAAAAAATTGTCTTGTTTGTGTTGCTCTAAATGAGTAACCACTACTATAGTACGTACATTGATGCTGTCCTAGAAGTATCTTACAACAGCCAAAACAACGAGATCATGGAAGGCAGCCAACATGTGATGAAGTGAAAGCAACTCCGTCTAACATTATTAGTTGTCTCCCACCTTCCTTTAATTTTCAATAAATTATTTCAAATTTTTAAATTCATATTAATGCAACTAACCTCTAGCCTTTTTTATAAAAAGGATTTTGGTTAAATATATTTTTACTTCATATATTTTGATCTTTACCTTGATTAGAGTCGACCAGACGGTGGTGCACGGTGGCTGTTGATGTCGAGCAGCCCAAATATACCCGGAGGGGGGTTGTGTACCTGCAGGTGCTCCGACGCTCAAGTTAGTTGAGGAAGGAGTAGGTTTTCAATATAGAATGTTACGTACCTTTGACAAATGAGAGATGCTCTCTATATATAGCCCCAGCGCTTGGCCAAGGCCGTTGATGGGCAGTTAATGCCCATCAATGGCTGTCGGAAAACGGCTGAGGAGCCGTGATGAGCATTAAATGCTCATCATTCCGGTGTTGAGCGTTACAGAACGCTGGGGAGACGATCGCTGCCCAATGGTCAAGTGAACCTGGACCTCATGCTTTGGGCCTTGCTCGACGGCCCAAAGTGGACGTCCTCAACGCGTTGGGCACTTAGGCCCAGTCCAGAACAGGAGCCCCCCAAGTCGACCTGCTCGGGTACGAGGATGATGACTTTAGTTGGTTGTATCTCTGGTACTTAGACTAATAGCGTTGAGTTTATGTCGACGAAGTATTCGCTTGGGAAAACGAATCTTCGTTGAAGTTTGTCGAGGAGTTGATCATTTGCTTGAAGGTGGCGTCGACGAGATGTTCGCTTGGGGGAGCGTGTCTTTGTTTGAAGTATGTCGAGGAGTTGATCATTGATATAGTAACGAGGAAATATGTGCGGATTTGTCGCGCATTTATTGCGATTCGTAAATCACGTCGAAGATTGGTTACAATGAGTTTTTCGATGTGATTTTCCCTGATGTTCGGCGGGATTTACGAACAGATGGATGTGACTTGGATGGACAAGCCATTCCGTCTTCCTCTGCCACGTGTAAAGGCTATCCTCTAGTACTCAAGTGCCTATTTGGCTATTTTGAATTTCGAGGATGAGTTACAGCCGTTGGATCTTCGCGCCTTTTCACTTCTACGATGAGTGCGTTTGGACCGTTGGATCTTCATGAATCGCGGCCTTTGGATCAAAGCAAGGGTCCAGATCTCATTGGCGCCCATTTGCCTCATACAGACGTGCTCGTAGGTGATTTCCTATATATAGGAAGTGGAGGGATTTTTTCAAACATTACGCTGTTTTCTCTCCAACTTCCTACTCAAACTCTCTCAACTTCTCAGAACATCACAAACTCCTTCCATCTCCTTCAAGCTTACGGATCGCACCTTTTCTCCAGACTTCTTGATATTTGCTGCTTTATCAACTACAAGTAAGTGATTTATACTTGTTTTCTGTTTGTTTACAAGCTTTGATGTTTGGTTTTCACAAGTTATTTCAAGCCTTTTCCCTTCGTATTTTCTTTATTTTGCTTTGCTGTTTGCTCTATGATTTGGAGGCTTTTAATAGTGATTAGCGCCTTTCCCTCCCGCAAAACAGAACCAAAACGTAGTTTAGATGATTTTAGGCCTTTGTTTAGGAATTCACTAGCGATTTTCGCCTTGTGAATTTACTTTGGCCCTCTGGTTTTTGATGATTTAGCCGAGCATTCATATGAATGTGCGAGCATTCATATGAATAAGTCGAACATTCTTCTCTTTAGGAAGAGAAGATGTTCACCGACCAAACATGCCCGTGAGGACGATTGTTGTGTCGAGCACTAGAGTTTAGGCGAATGAGATAAGCGTCGCGCACAAGTGTTCGTAAAGATTTCTACATCCTCGCCCTTTCACTTGATTTGGCGGTGGAAGGGTGGATTTGATGTTTCTAATGTCGAATTCATCTTCCTCCTCTGCTTTTTCAGGTGTTATGGCTGAGGAACAAGCTCCAGCATCGACTTCGAATGTGGACGGGGACGATTATGCGTGGGTGGCCGACGAGCCGAGGAACACTATATCGAAGTATTCTCTGAACGGCGGGGAGGGGATATTTCGTACAATTCAGCGTTCCCCGGTAACTGATTGGAAGTTATGCATACCGAACACCAGTCGCCGTATTTGCAGCAAATTTCAGTGGGGATCTTTCCCCATGTATCAAATTGCCTTCGAGCAAATGGGTTATAGGCTTCCTTTCAGCGACTTCGAAGTCGCGGTTTTCCGATATCTACACCTTACTCCCTCCCAACTACATCCGAATTCCCTGGCCTTCATAAGGGCTTTTGAGATGACAGCGGCGTACTTAGGGTTCCTGCCGACCATTCCCCTATTTTTTCATGCTTTCCACCTGCAACGGTCGAAGCCCAAGGGCAACGCGGCGAACAAATTTGGATGGGTTTCGTTGAAGCAGAGCACCAAGCTCTTCGAGATATTCTTGGAGTCCGTTCGGGGATTCAAGGACTGCTACTTCTTCGTCAAGCCCTTGAACTCTATCTCTTGGCAGAGCGTTATCTACCGGGGACCAGCAAAGGACGCCACTGGGGCTCCGTTAGTCGGTCCGGATGGTCGGCAGATTTTGGAAGATTATAGTCATTTTCCCCTGTCGTGGAGGAAAAGTCACTATCTGAAGCCGGCCAGCGACTTTGTGTATTCTACAGAAGAATTAACTGTCGAGGAATTATCTAACTACGAGCAAATGAAGGCCTTTGTAGATAGCTTTCCTCGTAAATACTATGAAGACGATGAAGGAAATCCCATTGTGGACGACGCGGGCTTTCCTTTGACAAAGAAGGCATTCATCGATACTAAGAGGTTGCTCGCTTGCAAAAGCGAGGCGGAGATGGAAGCGTGTTTCCGTACGCATGTTACCTTTTACTTATGTCCTCGTTCATATTTCGTTTCAGTTTTCTTGTAAGTTTACTGACTCTGTTCATTTTTGCAGGAGAAATGTCGACGATGGCAGCTAAGCTTCGGAAGTCCAAGGCGGCCAAAGAAAAGAGGCAAGCTGCGATGCTCGGCGCCTCCTCCAATGTTGCTCCTTCCCTCGGAGGAGACATGACGGATAATGCTCGGCCGGATGCTGCGGTCGTGGACTTAGAAGACGTGGCCGTTCAAGCTGACAGTCAACCTCGCCCAGCCAAGGTTGCACGTGTCGATGAGGTTGACGCTTCAGTCGCTGGTCGGGCTCCTTCATTGAGTTCGAAGTTTATGCTCCCTCCTGCCATCGGAAGCCCTGGTCTTGTCAGGAAATCCTCGGTTTCCATTTCTGACGCCGAGAAGGCCATCTTGGACGACATGGGTCCAGAGGCGCTGAAGAACGAGCTTACTGATGCCATGGTCTCCGCGTTTAAACTGATGGAGATCTCGAGCTATCTGAATGGCCGGGAGTGTAAGTACTTGGCGGAGAGGGATAGTGCCAAGGAGGAAGCTGCCCTTCTTCGTCAGCAACTGGAGCAGGCCAAGGTCGACCACGCTGCTTATAAAGATAGGTACAAGCTTCAGGTGGGCTTGGTGACCCAGCTAACTGAGAAGGAGGAGGAAGCTGCCCGACTGGTTGAAGAGAAGGCAAAGCTTGAGGGGAGGGTCAAGGACTTGTCGACAGAGAGGGACACCCTGGCGGGGAAGGTGAAAGACCTGGAGAGCAGACCTTGCTCGAGTGGTACTGCCCCAGAAGCTGATGAGCTCGTGATTGATCCTAACGGTGAATATAAGGGGTTCACTCGAGCAGCTCTGGTTTCCAGGATCTTCGAGCTGGAAGGCAAGGAGCTGGATGTTGCGAAGTCAAGTTTTGACAACGCGGTCGCCCAGTTGATGGTCCTTAATCCAGGTGTGGATCTGGTCGTTGAAGGCGCATCCGAGCTGAAGGAAGTCTTGGATGGAGTCATTGTCTCCCCCTCCCCGGATGAAGAGGACCAATTTTAACTTGTCATTTTTGGCTTGTAATTATTCGCCGGCGTTATGCTCGCCTGGCTTTTGATTTATTTGGCGCTTTGTTCGCCTTTTATGTACTATTCAGACATGCTGGTCGTTAATCTATAACTCCCTTTGCAATTTGTGTTCATTTATAACTTCTGCACGTTTATTGCTTGTTTGTGGAGTGTCATATTTTAACTTGTTGATATTTATGATTATTTCCCTGCGAATTCGACCATTAGAGTATACGAGGATACTTTCTAAAATGGTGCCCGTTTCTAACTTAGGGTTTTAACTTGGTATTTTTAGACGTTCTATTCGTTAGGTAGATTGCCCTTTACGCTAGTGCTCGTCTAGCAATTACGGTTGCTTCTTGATGTCGCGGATCATAAGCACCGTTCCCGAGCAGTTTGTGGAACTGCACGAGTGTTTGGCTGGCTCCCAAACTGGAGTCGAGGAAAATTCCTTCGTTTGAAATTGTTCCTCGCAGCATTGAGCATCCCATCGCGAGCTGGGTGCTCTGCCGGGCTTGTACTGAGCGACGGTGGGACTCGCATGGAGTATTCCCCCATCGAGCATGGATGTTAGCATCTAAAGCTAACGTCGAGCTTTAAGGATTTTAAGATTCCTGCCCGTACCTAGGCATTCCTCCGTTGTATAGGCGCGTCTCCTCGGCGGGATTTGCAGCCTTCGTTGAAGAGCATGTCGAATTACGCTATTTTCAACTATAGTATTGTTTTAGCTTCTCAGCATTCCACGTGCGAGGAATTTCCTTGCCATAGAGATCTTCGAGGTGGTATGCCCCATTCTCTGTTTTTGCTCGGACTCTATATGGTCCTTCCCAATTAGCTGCGAGCTTCCCTTCTCGCGAGTCCTTTTGGTTTCTTCTTAGTACCAGGCTCCCTACCTCGAAATCTCTTTTGATGACCTTTTTATCATGCCGAGCAGCAATTTTCTGCTTGAGGGTTGCTTCTCGAAGAGAAGCCCCTGTTCTTAGTTCCTCGACGAGATCTAGTTCTTCTCTCAGTAACTCGTCGTTTATATTCTCCTCGAGAGGATATTCGATCCTCGAGGATGGTTCTCCTATTTCCACGGGAATTACTGCCTCCGTTCCGTAAGTTAATCGGAAGGGTGTTTCCCCGGTTGTGGAATGAGGAGTAGTTCTGTAAGACCACAGGACGTTGTGTAGTTCCTCGGTCCAGTTTCCTTTAGATGCGCCCATCCTTCGTCTTAATCCTCGTAGTAACACGCGGTTGGCTGCTTCAGCTTGCCCGTTGGTTTGAGGATGCTCGACTGACGCGAAGTGTTGAGTGGTGCCTATTGCGGCGAGGAATTCTTGGAACTTTTTGTTTGTGAACTGCGTTCCGTTGTCCGTTACTACCACTTGAGGGATTCCGAATCTTGCGAGGACGTCTCTTTTGAAGAAACGTAGTATGTTGGATGCGCTGATTTTTGCGAGGGGTTCCGCTTCAATCCACTTAGTGAAATAGTCCACGGCCACTATGAGGTATTTGACTTGCCTCGCAGCTGTTGGAAAGGGGCCGAGGATGTCCATTCCCCACCAGGCAAACGGCCATGGGGAGATCAGCGTTTTCAGCTCGTTAGCTGGTGCGAGGTGCATGTCCCCGTGTCTTTGGCACTTGTCACATTTAAGGACGTGGTCTCTGGCGTCGTTTTGCATCGTCGGCCAGTAATACCCTGCCCTCAGTGCCTTTCTTGCCAAAGATCGTCCACCAATATGTTGCCCATTGATTCCTTCGTGGATTTCTTGCAATATGAACTCTACGCGCGCTTCCTCCACACATTTGAGCAATGGGATTGAGAATCCTCTTCGATACAACTTATCGTCGAGCAGGACGTACGAGCACGCTCTTTTTCGGATTTTCGCTGCTTCTTTGGCGTCGACGGGCAGTGTGTTCGACTTCAGGAATTTATACACCGGGGACATCCAGCTTTGTTCGTCGACAACACAAATGTGCATGACTTCTGCTATTTTTTCGATGCTCGGTTTCGTTAATGTTTCCTGAATGAGGGATTGATTGCCCGCTTTTTTGCGCCTTGTGCTCGCAAGTTTTGAAAGGACATCTGCTCGTGCATTATGTTCTCGAGGAACATGTTTCACCTCCGTTTCCTTAAACTTTGCGAGTTTCGTCCTGATGAGGTTCAGATATTCGAGGAGTCGTTCCTCTCTTGTCTGGTATTCTCCTGATACTTGGGATGCTACTAGCTGCGAATCTGTGAATATTCTGATTTCCTCGGCTCCCATATCCTCGGCTAATCTTAACCCTGCTAGGAAAGCTTCGTATTCGGCTTGGTTGTTCGTCGTTGGGAAAGAAAGTCCGAGGGATACTTCTATTAGGACCCCGTCCTCGTTTTCGAGAATGATGCCCGCCCCACTTCCCTGTGAATTCGAGGATCCGTCGACGAAGATGGTCCATTTATTCTTTTCGGAAGTGGTCGACGTTGTCATTTCGGTGACGAAATCAGCAAGTACTTGGGCTTTCAAAGCCTTTCTACTTTCGAAGCTTATGTCGAATTCTGCGAGCTCCAACGACCATTTCAACATTCGTCCGACCATATCTGGTCGTGCCAGCAATTGCTTTACGGGTTGATCTGTTCGGATGATGATGGAATGGGCGAGGAAATAATATCGAAGTTTCCTCGCAGCCATTATTACTGCTAGAGCAATTTTTTCTATTTGCAAGTATCGGAGTTCGGGTCCTTGTAGTGCTCTGCTTACAAAGTAAACAGGCTTTTGCCCTTGCTCGGTTTCTCTTATGAGAACGGCGCTTATGGCCTCTGATGCTACTGCGAGGTAAAGATAGAGTTTTTCGTCCTCGACTGGTCGTGTTAACACTGGAGGTTCGGATAATGCTCGTTTTAGGTGTTGTAATGCTCCTTCGCACTCTTCAGTCCATTCGAAAGTTGTTTCTTTCCTGAGGAGTTTAAAGAGGGGCAGAGCATGTTGAGCAGATTTGGCGACGAATCTGGCCATCGAGGTTAACATGCCATTCAACGTTTGTATGGACTTCTTCGATTTTGGAGTTGGATAATCGAAGAAAGCTCTGCATTTGTCGGGGTTGGCTTCTATTCCTCGTTCAGTTAAATAAAAACCGAGGAACTTTCCAGTCTTTACCCCAAACGTGCATTTTTCTGGGTTGAACCTCATGTTAAACTTTCTTGCTTGGTCGAACACCCTTTTTAAGTGGATGGTATGATCGATTTCCTCCTCGGATTTAACGATCATGTCGTCCATGTAAACCTCGAGCATATCCCCAATTTCATTGTGAAATACTTTGTTCATCATCCTTTGGTAGGTGGCACCTGCATTTTTGAGCCCGAAAGGCATTACATTATAATAATAATTACCTGTTTCGGTCATGAAAGCTGTTTTCTTTTTATCGATTTCAGCCATTTTTATTTGATTATAACCGGAATATGCGTCCATAAACGATAGTAATTTAAATCCCGAGGAATTATCTACTAATTTATCTATGTTTGGCAAAGGATAAGCATCTTTAGGGCAAGCCCTATTAAGATCGGTATAATCAACACACATACGCCACTTTCCATTAGATTTTTTAACAAGTACAACATTAGAAAGTCAGGTTGTGTACTGGGCTTCAGCAATGAAATTGGCCTCTAGGAGGTCTTTAACAGCCTTTCGAGCAGCCTCCGCTTTTTCGGGAGACTGCTTCCTACGACGCTGAACTACAGCACTAGCCCTAGGATCTATGGTCAATTGATGACAAGCGACCTCGGGGTCTATTCCGGGCATTTCAGCTGCACTCCAGGCGAACAGTTCAGCATTCTCTCTTAAGCAAGCTTTCAACTGCCTTTTTACTAAGTCGGGGAGATCAGCTCCAATCTTCACACCTTTGGTTGGATCCTCGCCAAAGGGAACTAGCTCGAATTCTCCATCAGGGATGGGACGATAGCTTTCTTTGATCAAGAGGTCGTCTTTGCCTATCTTCTTTTCTTGCTTGCGCTCCTTCTTGGAAGTTCGAGCATCTAATTCAACTTCATCCTCGACGCTGATTGAGTTTACGCCGGGGAGCTTTGCCTCTGCTTTCTTCTTCTTCGGCGTAACTACAGAGTTGAGGTTTTTGGACGCAGCTTCAAAGCATCGCCGAGCAGCTTCTATGTCCCCGTTGATTGTGGCGACCTGGCCATCTCTGGTGTAATACTTCAGCTTCAGATGGATGGTCGAGGACACTGCAAACAGTTCAGCTAGAGTTGGTCGTCCAATGATGCAGTTGTATAGAGACGGACAGTCGACGACCAGGAATTTAACCTTCACGGATTTCATGGCTTTGTTTTCGCCAAAGGTGACGATCAGGTCCACGTATCCCCAAGGTTTTGTCGTTGATCCATTGAACCCTTGAAGGTCAGATCCAACGTAAGGGACCAAATTTTCCTCGGTAAGCTGCAGCACTTTGAAGAGTCCTGAGTACATAATGTCACAGGAGCTTCCTTGGTCGACGAGGATTCTCCTCACGTCGAAGTTAGCCATTTTTGCTCTGACGAGCAATGGAATTTGAAAGTTCGGTGATCCTCCGGGGACCTCTTCCCTGTAAAATGCCAAAGGGACAGAGCTTTCTTTTACCTCCGTTATTTTTATTTCCTCGACAGGGGATGCCTTTTCTAACTCATCGAATTTTCTTTTGATGGATCCGATGGTTATGGGGTTAAATCCTCCTCCGGAGATGACTAGCGCTCCGGGGAAATTTTCCCAACTCCCGTCCAGATGCGCAGCAAGGTAATCAAGGGCTCCTTTTTCCTCGTCAGTTTGCAGAGGAAAGAAATCTTCAGGTCTTGAAATGGCGAGGGCCACCCCTCCGATCACTCTATTTTCGTCCTCGTCATGTTGTTCCGGGCTTGCTGGATCAACTGCCAACTGATTTTGTCGAGGAGCACTATTATTGGCAGCCCTTGGCTGCCCATCCACATACTGTCGTGCATATCCCTTTTGAATAAGGATTTCAATGGCGTCTTTCAGATGCACACAGTCATCAGTAACATGCCCGTAACTTTTGTGGAAACGACAAAATTTCTTCTTGTCCACGTTCGGTTTTGCGGGCGGCTGTTTTGGGAACCTGATCCCCGCGCTTTTGAATTCAGCATTCGATATTTCGGACAAGATCCTGTCTCGAGGAGCATTCAGGGGAGTGTGGTAGGTGAATTGACTTTTTGGTGGTTTAGCCTCTCGGACTTTTCCACCTTCTCTTTTATTTTCGTCTCCTCGACGCTCTTCTCTCTTCGAGGAGGGTCCACCGACCTCGAAATTTTTAGGTCTCCTGACCTCGGAAGCCTTTTGTTTATCCTCGTACTTGATATATCGTTGAGCCAACTCAAAGAATGCGTCGAGGGTTTCTATTTCGAGGATCCCAACCGCTTCTTGGAACTTTGTTCCTTCGCGCAATCCTTCTTCGAGGAGATACAGCTTCATCTTGTCGGTCGCCTCGACCTCGACAGATATTTTGTTGAACCTCTCGATGTAATTCCGAAGAGATTCCTCGGGACCTTGGACGATTGCCTTTAAGCTGGCCACCGTTTTCGGATGTCGCCGAGAAGTTGTGAAGTGTGCCGTGAACATTCGGCATAGTTCCTCCCAAGAGTCGATCGAGCCAGGAGGTAAGTTCCTCCACCAGGTTGATGCTCCTCGAGTTAGAGACAGTGGGAACAACTTGCACTTGATTGATCCTCGGAGATTTCTGTAGTCGAGGGCAGTTTCCACGCTCTGGACATGCTCGTCAGGATCAGTTGTCCCATCATACTTGTCCAGCGTCGGGGGTTTTTCCAATCCTCGTGGGAGTGGAATGTCCATAATTCTTCTCGAGAGGGGTCCTCGGTGCCTCTCGTCTTCACTGCTCGGAGATTCTCTTCTTGGGGAATGTCGGGCATTGCCTCCACGAGCAGCTGCTCCACCGCTCCTCGGTGGTGATCGGTTATTTCTCCGAGGAGGGGAACGTTTGTTCCTTGGCGGGGAAACGTGGTTGTTCCTTCGTGGAGGAGAGTGATTCTTCCTTTGAGGAATGTCTCTGGGAGGACTTACTGGTCTCTCCGCATTTCGTCGAGGTGCAGGCCTCGGGGACCTAGACCTCGATCGTGAGCGATCGTTCACAGGGGTTGGTGATCTCTGTCGACGAGTACTCCGCGACGCCCTTGAAGCAGCACGCGATTCCTCGACTGCCCGGAGCCGCCTATTCTGCTCGCGGATCAGCTCATTCTGTCCACGCATGTTGTTCGCTTGCTCGCGAAGTATCTCTCCCTGTCTGTTGATAGTGTTGACCAATGCAGCCATCACTACCTCCATGGGTGCTCCTTGTGGAACTTGTGGAACCACCAATGGGTCTTCTGGTTGTGGAGGTTGCGGCGGCGGTACATCAAGCGGAGTTACTTGTGCATGCGCAGCGCTGCCTTCTGGTGTGACAGAGGCTTCCATTCCATCAAATTGGTTTTGGTTTGGGTGATTTTGAGGATTTGGGTTGTTTTCTCCTACAAATTCACGGTTAACACCAGCCATTTGGTCAAGAAATGGGTTTTTTGTAAGCTTTGGTCTAATTCTGGGAAAAGACGGGGGAAACTTTAAATTCCCACAGACGGCGCCACTGATTTTTACCTTGATCAGAGTCGACCAGACGGTGGTGCACGGTGGCTGTTGATGTCGAGCAGCCCAAATATACCCGGAGGGGGGTTGTGTACCTGCAGGTGCTCCGACGCTCAAGTTAGTTGAGGAAGGAGTAGGTTTTCAATATAGAATGTTACGTACCTTTGACAAATGAGAGATGCTCTCTATATATAGCCCCAGCGCTTGGCCAAGGCCGTTGATGGGCAGTTAATGCCCATCAATGGCTGTCGGAAAACGGCTGAGGAGCCGTGATGAGCATTAAATGCTCATCATTCCGGTGTTGAGCGTTACAGAACGCTGGGGAGACGATCGCTGCCCAATGGTCAAGTGAACCTGGACCTCATGCTTTGGGCCTTGCTCGACGGCCCAAAGTGGACGTCCTCAACGCGTTGGGCACTTAGGCCCAGTCCAGAACATATTTTATTCGACTTTTTAATAATAATCTCTATTTTTTTAAAAATGTTTTTAAAAATCTTATATTTTACTTCCATTACCAAAAAAAGAATTGGGGTGTGGGTAGTCCGCAGCCTGAATTAATTGAAAAAAAGAGCAAAAAAACTAAAATTTATCCTAAGTCTACTTAATTGTATGATTTAAAGTTTGAGTTTTACACATCAATCACCAGTAAAATAAGTGTAATGATGTTTCTACTCGTCCACAGAACATAATTTTTCCAATGTTGGACTTGACAAAATAAAAAATACCATGTTAATAAATAATTATTTTCAAGAAATTTTTATTACCAGTCTAGAATTTTATTCCCCGTAAATAAGGATCGGAACAAATCATTCCAGTCAATTTATATATGTATAACCCTATACTCCACTAGTGTTAATGCACATTTTCTTTGAAGTGTTGTTAGGGAATCGGTTTTTTGTGTGAGATGATACATAATATTTTGCCACGTGTTATGCAAAGGTATTTACTTAATAGATTATTTATGGGAATTTAAAAAGAAAGAAAAAATAATTACGGGAGTTAAAACACTAACCAAATTTTTTTTTTTTTACAAATGTCCGGGGTTAAATTGCCTACCATCTGGAAATAAATTTTCTGAGAAAGAAGTTAGATTACGAAAAACAAACACATTATAAGTATCTTACAAGATTTCAATTTAAAATAATAAAAATATAATTTTTGTAAAATACTCTAATCCACAAATAATTACGAGCTAGTCAAACACTAAAGATGTCATCAAGAAAGTACTCTAATGATGTCATCAATACAAGCATACCAAAGAGATCTTCCTCTTTAGACTCCGAAATGAAACTATGCCACTAATCAACACTATCGGTCTTAGTGTTCACGTCTCTCACATATATTGTCCTTTTCCTTTTTCCAATGAACTTCAACTTGAGGTTAATGGTATCATGTACTAACCGATGTAAGAGGTGAATTACCCATACACAAGTTGCCATTGTGAATCGTGATGATGTCGCAAGACTACACATAGTATTACATACACACATGAGTATCTAATCATGTATTTAAATCAAATAGAATCAAGTAATCAAATATAGGGCCGGTTTGTTTCAGCTTTAAAAAAATATATTTTTTCTTTGTATTTTTTAAAATAAATTTTATAAAACCGTTTTTCAAAATATTACAAGTTTTTTTATATTCGTTTTTTCTAAATTCAAACACTAATTTTGACATCATATAACATAGACGTACATTATTGAAGAACAAAAAATAGTCAAAATCTCAATTTTTATAAAAAGTTGTATTTCAAAAATGATTTTTATGAAAATCTATTTGAAATAGCTTCAAAAAAAGTGATTTTTTTGAAATTTTGATATCCAAATTTTTTTTCAATAAAATGATGAAATACCTAAAATAACATTTTAAGAATAACTATTAAAACAAAATTTTCATTTGAAGCTTTTATAAAAAGTTTCTTTGTAAAATTTTTTTATACAAAATTTTCTAACACTACAAAATCTATTTTAAAAAAAATCCAAAACAAGCGAGCCCATAGTCACATATAATCAAATAATCACAAAAATGTCAATTACACAAAAAATTATATCAAAGTCAAACATTAGTCAAAGACAAAGATACATTTAGTCATTTATAATGAATATAACTTTCAACCATAATTCTTCATCCAAAGTTAGTCTTCAAACTTAGTAATATCTTTCTTGAACCTATACTCCATGGAGACCCTTATTGTGAGTGTAAGGTCGTTTCCACTATCATATCATGGTCGTTTGCAATAAGCATATATCCAATATGCTCAACCATTTTGACCTTAGCACCGCACCTTATTATAGATAGTCCTGCACAGTCAGGTTTCACCATGTCGAATTTTATGATTTTCTCCCGTCAGAATTGTTATCACTGACTATTATTGGTAGGAGTTCAACATGTTGGTTAACCCTAGTAGGTATGTAGTCGGCCCAGCCGAACCTATCCTTAGTCTTACGTACTTTATAGTACGTACCATGTAACATCTTGTTTTGCTCCTCACCAACCCAAGATTATTAGTTATATAAATTTTTAACTTAAATTGTCTTTGTCAACATCCGATTTGACAAATTAATCCTTAATACAACTTATGAAAGATCGCCTCAAATTTATACCATCGAGTAAATCACCGTCCAAAATGCGGTAGAATTTTAAGGCCAAATTTTTATAACAACCTACTAAAATATTTCATGATTGATTTCTAAAATTACTTTTCCTAAAATATTAGGGTGTCACCGTGACATTTTTCGGACAAGCTATTTATTTTTAACAATTTGTGCTTTTACGCTGCTAGATGAAAAATTAATCAAAATTATTCAAATCAAATTTCCAAAATTTAACCATAGATTAGATCTAGTTTTTCTTTATCTAAAATTCATGAAAATAATTACTTACACATTCTCACACCTAAACGCATAATTAGGACTAATATAATATTGTATAAACGTTGATAATATTATTTTCACAAACTGTTATAAAAAAATATAACTAAATGATCAAATTAATTTATAAAAAATACTTAAATTAATAAGGACAAATTAGTAAATTTGATAGTAATCAATTTATCATTAAAATTAATAAAATTAGTCATTTTCTTAAGAATTAGCACACAATATTTTTTTTGGCTAAATTGCATTTTTGGTCCCTAAATTTTAGAAAGTTGCGATTTTGGCCCCCTATTTTTAAAATACATTTTTGGCCCTCTATTTTTACCTCATTTTACAAAAGGTCAATTTTGACCAAGTCAACGCTAATGTGGTAAGTCACTTAAGTGACTCAGCTGTCAGATTAACTTTTTTTGATCACTTATAATTTATTTATAAAAAAAAAGAAAAAAAAGAAAGGAACACTGGGATGTGATTGTATTCTTGAATTAGGATATCTATGATATAATACATTGAAAATTCTACTTATAATATGGGATTTTAATCGAGTATACTTTGAAGTTTGAACAGATGAAAATTTCAAGAATTCAAAATGTTAAGATCTATACCTACAAAGAACTAAGGAATGTCACTGATAAAACTGGGTGCTTTTGGTTCTGTGTCTACATGGTAAACTCAACTACTACATGATCGTTATTTTAATGTTCCTTTTCTTATCAAGACTACAAAATTTGAACTGTATTACGGTTTGGATGATCATGGTCGAATTAAAGGTGGAAAATTTGCTGCTATAAAAGTACTTTCAGCTGAATCAAAACAAGGTGTGGAGGAGTTCATGACGGAGATCAATGTGACAAAACATAGTGTGATGCTCACGTTTTTTTATAAGCAAGTGTGATGCTCACGTGACTATTCCTTTTTTTTGTTTTTTGTTTTTTTTAAATTATAAGTAACAAAAAAGCTATTGTGGCAGCGGAGTCATTTAAATAACCCGTCACATCAACGTTGACTTTGTCAAAATTGAGATCATTTTTAGTTGTAAAATGAATAAAATTAATATTTAAATAAACAAAACCATATATAAATCAGATAAATTTAGCATAAAACATGACCTTGCAAAGGCTTATAATGTAATCTCATCTACCATTATGCAATGGACAAAAAATATTACCTGTGGAAAAAAATTAATTCAAAATAGAGAAAGAATGTAGCCACTACATATTAGAATATATGTTTATAATGACCTATACTTATAAAATTCACTTAATATTATCAATAAAAGTCATAGTCTCACATAAATAGAACCTTTAAAAGCACATCTAAGAAGCAAATTTAAGGTCTTTAAAACCTAGAATTGCAATTGTATAACATGAAAACAAAAATGAATAACTCACATCAAAGATGTTGATGTCCGAAATACAAAGACTTCTAAAGGATGACTTTTAAGTATGCCATTAATGGTGTAATAATAAGTTCAAATATATATGTTGTGGCAAATTAGACAAAACAAATCAATGTAACCAAGTTCAATATGGAAGGAACGTTTGAATTTTCATCTTGTATTTCAACTTCAAAAAATATCATATTCATTATGTCATTTACTCAACTTACATCCTCATAGTCTACATACATACATATATATATATATATATATATATATATATATATATATATATATTAAAAATGTCCATCTTTCTAAAGTAATATGATTGTACCATGAACTTTATAAGCAAAATGGTTAAACTGGACACTGATATATTTACATAAAAAAACATAGGAATAACAGAAAAACTATCAAATCTCAATGATTCATAGTCAAATACACCGAGACACAACGATATACATAAATTTGAATGAATGAATAAACATTATAATCATACACCTCTTCTTTCAATAATCAAGAATAAACATTATAATCATACACCTCTTCTTTCAAAAATCAAGCAATTACATTTCCTTGTCTACTAGATTAGATAGTAAAGCACATTATATAAGTTAAACTTGGAATTTGTAAACAAAACCACACTATTATGCTTCAAAAGAGAATCCCATAAATTAAAATAAAATATCTAATCAAATTTTATTCGTAATTATTAAGCTACAAATCAATATATTTAAAAATAAGATTCATTTATTCTAATTCTATATAATAAACCTTAAACAAGGAAATGAAAGAATGAGAAAACAAACCTGCCTGCTCGACCCTGCGGCAGAATCTTTGTTTCATAAGAGGATTTTGAAGCAGCATGATTCTTTTCTACGTACCTTCACAGATATTGGAAAAGTAAAGTGCAAATAAAATTAAATGCATCGTTGACATATTTTATGATTAAAAATAGAAAGGGCAAGATGGAAGGGAAATGAAGACATACAATATTAAATCTGAGTCATTCCAATTGATCGAATGACTACCAGTATTCTGAATGCGTGAATTTGTGGACCTGCAAAAGCAACGATTGTCATGTTTATCATCAGACATTGGTTTGCAAAAGCGATGACCGTCAAATTGTTGTTCTCTGCCTACTGTAGAATAAAAAATTGGAGAAGAAAAAATCAATTAGCAAAAAAATAAAGGAAGAGGAAATTTAATGAATACTTCTAAAGAATATAACAAAATAGTGAGAAAATTAAAGGAGACACTTAAACACAGTAGTAGAAAGACTAAAGAGACATGCTAACTTTAACCGATTACATCTATATTCTGCTTCTTTGTTCCATTTTTCAGTCAGATATACGAATATATAGGCATAAGCTACATATGTTGTGGATACATACATATATAATCATCTCTAAGCAAATTACAAATAACCGTTAATATGCCTTAAAATCAACCAATGTCCTTCCATAAATTGTTGAACTTCATAGGTTTGAAAGTAATATGAAATCTCATTAATTTTGTGTCCTACAAGATAAAATTTCAATAATAAAAGGAAAAAATAATTTATCAATGCAAAAAATAAAAGATTGAAACACACAGTTGATTATTTTGTAATGATAAAAACTACTTCTAACCATCAAAAGCTTAACTAAAGTGCTGGAACATTCAACATGAAACTGTCCTGAAACATTATCAATATTCCATACAAACAAATAGAAGAATAAAAAAAATCAGAACAAAGGCAAGAATCGGTTTTCTTTCATACTTCACCAAAACAAAAATACCGAGCAATTATGATAACAAAATGAAAACAAAATCAGGAACCAAGAGGCAAGAATCATATGATTTCATGCTTTATAAATAAAATAAAAACGAAAACATGGTCACCTATTTTGGTTGTATCATCTGGCAGAGTGTGGGCAAAGATAATTTGGGATTGCGACGATGTGAGATTGAAGGCAGCGCAAGACGAGCAACCATGAGAGAAGGGGGACGATGTGAGATTGAACGACGGTTCTATGATGCGTGAAGAGGAGTACGGCGTTGCAATCTGAATATGGGGTAAGCGGACGAAGGCGAGAGAAGGAGATGATTTGAGAAAGGAGGAAAACCACACGTGAGGAAGAAGACGGCGTGAAATTAGAATAGTACTGAAACTTTAGTCCAATTGACCTAAATTGAAAGAAAATATTTGACTTTTATTTTTCCGTTCAATTTTAAGGGAGTAAAGTAAATGCAATAATGACATTGATGGCCAAATGAAGGAGAAAACAGAGTTGCTGAGAGACCAACATTTTTAAAACGAGAAAGATGAATAGTTCTGGCTTATTCATAGATTACATAATCAAAATTATAAAAATAAAATAAAAAATCATATTCATTCATAAATCATTGCAAAAAGAGTTGCAATATTGTTTTATTTATTACAATATACTATAAACAATATTTTATCACTACAATTAATTGCCACATTCACAATTAGACCCTCCTCCTCCTCCTCCTCCAAACTGAAGAGAATAGCCATATTGTCCTCCTTTATCTCCAAAGTAGACAACATTATAGCAATTAGGGCAATTGTTGAATTTGGCTGCTAAATTTGTTGCAGGTCCAATAAATTTTCTAGATGCGGTTTGATATGCAACTTGTCTAAAATAACAAGCTTTACCAAAATCTCCATTTCCAAAAACTCCAGTTCCCATTACAGGAATCCTAGTACCTGAAGGAGTTACTGTTAAACCACCCCATCCCACTTCACTAGCTGCTTTCAAGTTGGAGAACAATTGTGCTGGAAAATATCCAATATTCTTGTATGCCAAAGATAACCACCAATTTTTGCTGGCTGGATCCTGAGTATATATCCATAAAATTTTATAAATATATTATTTAAATCCTTATTATTATGTTAGTAACAACCTCTTCATCTCAAAATTTAAAGCTAACAAAGTTTAATGAATGTTAATCTTATAAAAGTTGAATATAGTCTTGTATTTTTGAGACCATGTTTTTGTTTTTGTATCAATATGATAATATTATAATTTTTTAAATAGTTTCTTTTCACATTTAATAATAATCTATATACTTTAAATTAAAATTTTAATTAAAAATTGACCTGAAAAAGAGAAATTGGCAGCTCAAACAAAGTGCCACGATAGACTGATGTACGTTCTATGCGTGAACCAACAGAATACATTTGTGCGGTTTGAACGAAACCGCTGCATCTTGTATTGTAGCATCCATTGTTGTTACCTGACTGTGATATTTAAGTACCATGTTAGATTTTAAAGTAATAAAACAATGTTTTTCAATAAAATCAAAATTTAAAGAATGGAAATTGTTTTTTCAAATAGTAGAAAATATTTTAGATTTTTTGAAATATTGAAACAAATAGTTGTTTTAGTAAGAACAAAACTCGTTAAGATACGAAGTAGTTCTTATATTGTAATACAAGTAAAGATAAAAAAAAAATTAAAAATAAACCTTACTTACCATCCAAAATGAGTATATATGTGTTGCATTATCATTGTATAATTGTGGAAATACCTGATATCATGTGTCAGATATATTAGTTAGTATTTTTTATTACATCAAATTTATTTAAATTATAAAGCCATAAGCACATGAATGCTGAATAATAAAATATTGATATAATAGAATAAATTAAAACTCACATGCCATCCGACGACAATTTTATTAGTATTAACGCCATTTTCATTTTGGACAAATAATCGCCCTGCACTTTCTTGACCCTTAACAACTATTGGATGCCAAACACTAGTAGTTCCTTTTACTCCATAGTAAGGACCACCGGAAGGTGAAAGAAATATATGAGCACTCTACATATTCAATACAATCACATCACATATTAATGAAATATTGAACCATTATATGTTATATAATCATAAATTTAGTTGTATATATGAGCAAACTTACATGAGTGCGAAGGTCATTTTGATTTAGGATAGGATCTTCATTCAATAAATATTTGCCTTGAATGAGATCATCTTTGGTGACTCTCCGAATAGGAACAGTTCCTTTTGGACAATTAAATTTCTCGAGCCCATAAGTGGATTTGGTTGGCGAAATCTTCATACTTGTTTGACTATTTTTTTTTTCAAAACTTGGTTTCATCTGCCACAAATAAAATGAATATTGAAAGTAAGAGTATAGGTAATAAAATAAAACAAAAAAAAAAAAATTAACCATAGTGAAATATTTTACCTGCAATTTATGATTTTGTAATAGGGGATGATCGAAAGCTGGCTGTTTATAGATATCAACACAATCAATTATGTACCCTGTCTCTACCTATAGGAACAACCAAAATTAAATCAATCAAAACAAAATATTATTAAATATGAAGATCAATTATTAAACTACCAATAATAAATATGTGTGTAAATACATGAATACTCTTGATAGGAGACTTGTTAGAGAGGTTTAGTTGTCTCTCCAACTCTAAATCATCTTTCGACATATACTGCAAACTATCAACTGTGTAAATTGTAGTGGTCACCAAATATAAAACAAAGAACAACATATTCGTCATTTTTACAATTCTCTTGTTTTGATGATAAATCATAGTTTAATATATTGCCTATATATATATTCCCTAGGATATAGGAATCACTAATATAAATTGATTACATTTTTTAATGAATTTAATACATTTTTGACCGAATTTAACGCATTAGTTTAATTCTATATATATGCAGTCAAGCAAAGACGGAAGCATGAATCAGACTACTGGAGATCAAATTTTAAAATTTAATGTATTAAACGAAAAACAAAAAATTTCAAATATAGAATTTATACAAAAAAATATATAAGATAAATTCAAAATTTAATATTGTGAATGTATGCATTTTATTTGGTTAAAATTTTAACCGTGGAAACTTAAGTGTTTAAGGCCCAATATATTATCTACCCAAGAAAAGGCCCAATATGTTGTGTAAAAAATGCCTATTTATATCATATGAAGTTTAACAAAAGAAAATATTATGTAGAAAAATATAGGCTTAACATAACTTTTGGATCCGTTTGATCTGTAAAATGTTAGTACTGGACAGAATAAGATAGAACAACACAGTACAAGCGTTTAAGTTATTGAATAAATTTTGTGTTTTTACGATGTTTGGTAGACAAAAGGTTATTTTGGTACTTTAGACAACTTGTGCAGAGGACACAAAGTTGTCCCGTGGTTTAGTGAGGGACAAGAATTTCAGTTTTTGCCATGTCCCTTGGCCCCCAGTTTGTCCAGTACCAAGAACAGTCTTAAAATCAAATACAGTACAACTGAAGTTGTCTCGTCCTTTATTTTTTAACAGATCAAACGCACGCATCCTTCGTGTCAAAAGGATATTTTGTCTTGAAATTACAATAATGAAGCAATGAATCACCTTTGTAGACACCAAATAAGTACCATTTTTAGAAGAAAAATATGCGTTTGAACAAGTATGTTAGTTGTTCCCATTTTTGCTAGTTTAATAAAATATGAGGACGAAAAGTAAAAATAAATAAATAATATAATAACATAGAGATATAAATTTGTCCAAAAAAAAATACAGGTATAAATTTTTTAAAAAGTTTGAGTAGTAGATTGGTCTATAAGTTGAATCAGGTATATTAGTTGAATAAAAAAGGATGGAAGAAGAATGGTCTATAATTTTGAGTAGTGATAATAACAACTTAAGACAACAGGTTATTTAGAAATTCCGAACAGTCTATATCTCAGCTGATGGATAAGGTTAAACTTCATTCTTACTGGTGGTTGAAGTCTTCCAACATTACTTTGGTGTCTAACTATCATTGTTGGTGGTTGAGCTCATTTCTTTGTTTGGGCATATTGTAACTTATATTCATGATTGTTTCTTGATTGATGTATTTGTATAACCCTAGTAGTCTTCTTTGGCACCTTGTGCTGGAAAGATTATTTCGATTGATTAATATATATCTCATTTTTACTTGTTCAAAAAAAACAATATAATTGATAATCTACTCTGGACGGGATAACAATTTGTTGTCATCATTTGGACACCCCGTAGACATGATGTATGGGCATCCTCTAGGAAATAGATTCTTTGCAATCACTATTTGACTGCAGGTGAATCTCATTCATCCAACTTTATTAAAATATATTACTCCCTTCGGTCCATATTATAAGGAACAAATTGAAGGAAAAAAATTGGTCCTTTTTATAAGCAACATTGACCAATTTTCAAATATTTTAAATGTTTAATTTCACTTGTGCCCTTATTTATTGTGAGTGGAAATATTAAAAATAAGTAAATTAGTTGAATTGAGAGTAAGTAAATAAGGGCATACATGAAATAAATTTAAAATTAGAAGAGTATTAAATGAAAATAATTACGTAGAATGTGCTTTCTTGGTATGTGTAATTTTTTCAAATTATTTCTTATAATATGGACCAAAGAGAGTATTTATTTGATTAAAATTTGATCAAATGGCTGCAATGCATTAACTGCATGATTGCATCAATGACTGCATGGAATATTAGATCTCATCCTCTAAGAAACATACATGATCAAAGTCATCATCTGGCTCCTTTATCTGAACATCATTTAAAGGCACTAGACCGACGTCATCCATGTACAGTGTATTCACTCTGATTTTAAATATAAGTAAAGATTCATTGTTTAAGTTTATTGAATTATTTATGTATTTGGTCTACGTTTTAATCAAAATACATAAATAATTCAATAAATTTAGAAAAATGATTTTTACTTATATTTGTGATCTAATATTTGACAAGAGAAATCATCTAAAGAGGTGTCATCGGTGAATTATTCATACACAAAGAATGTCTTCATGTAACGGTGAAACCATGTCAGTTGGAATAGTACAAGCACATGATCTAATGCAGTCAATGGCTCAAAAAAATCCGAAATTTCTGACACACTTTTAACTTATTGAAAGGCAAAATATCGCCAACAATTTTTTATTTTTTTTTAAATTTATACCAAGCTGTCGATGCTTCTTCTGCCAATGGGTAAGAAATTTTTTCTACCAAGCTGTTTTACCTTTAACTTTTGTTTAGTGGATTTTAATTCTCTCTTAATCTCTTAATTATAATCTATTCATTTATTATTGTAGTCTTCTTTGAAAAATGGAATTCTGGATTTAAAAAAGGCTAAAAGGAAAAATTGTTTTATGCAAAATGTTAGAATCGACTTTTTATTTTGATTCTTTTTTGCCTTGATAAAATCAAAACGTAAAATCGTCAATTTTATCTCTTATTAAAATAATATTAAATTGATATACATAACATATATTTACTTATATAATATTATAAATGTATTAATAGTTTAAAATTTTAACATAATTTACTAAATCACTATAATAAAATATAATATTTATAAATTTGAACCGAACTATATAAATTACCGCCAAATTATCAAAGTGACATCCAAAAATAAAATAGACATTTTAAAAACGTAAAATCTATAGAATTTAAGCTCGAAATTTTAACAATTTGATTGTATGTCTTCAAGGTGATAATGATAGAACTGATAAGGGTGTGCTGTGTGCAAGCTGCTCATGATGCAGGTGCTGTTGGTATGACTTGTTGTCGTGTTTGTTTTTTTTTTTGGTTACATTGTTGTCGTGTTTGTTTTGTAACAATTTTTTAATTATATTTTTATCGGAATAAGTTTGTTGACAACTTTTCTTATTTATTGAGGGCTTAAGCCCACAAGTTATTGAGGGTTTTCTGCCCTTAACAGATATTGTTAACAAATTTGATTTTTCTTATAGTGAATTAAGTGCCAAATTGGCACTCCAAAATAAATTAGATGCAAGCAATCTCACTAACAATTGTACTTTCCACGTGGAGACAACTATTCTCAAGATAATATTTCGAGGCAGCAACTTTATTCAAATTCTTTCTTTAGAAATGAAAGTCTCCTTCTTTGGAGAAAATAGAACAAGAGTATCCGATAAACATTTTAAGAAAATCTGAAACGTGTTTTGCTACTATTTGATACTTAGCAAATTCATAAATATCAAGTTTTCTCATTTCACATTCTTTCTCATGAAAGTTGTAATGTTACAACAATTGAGTTGATAACTAATGTCAAATAAGGTGAACTTTCAATATAGAATTGATTGATAGTAAAGAGAAATTAAGTGGAGAAGAGAATAACAGAATATCAAAGAGAAGATAGAATATGCGATTAATCACTAATTATATACTTAATGTCATTTTTCTTTGTATTTCTTTCATTATTTTGATGTCATTTTTATATGTTTTCCTTTTATTATATATATGCCCAACTCATGCATTGATTTTCTGTTTTTCTAGGTCTTCCTTTCAAAACAAAATTGACGGTTTTTTTTGTTGACGGTGTCTTCCTTTCAAATTTGTAACTGTATTAATTCTTCTTCTTTTTTATTATCAAAATACCTTTAAATTAAAGACGTGTTAATCATCGTAAATGGTCTGAATATCCCTTATACTCGTTTCATAAAAACAAGTAAGAGATTGAGTTAACCATGTACATGCCTCCAATCCTGTGGTCACACTCCCATTTCCATACCGCCCCTTCCCACCGACCCATTTCTTAAATGACCCTTTAGTAACAATAGCAACGAAACATTCAATATTATTTTTATCCACTATACCATTAGTAGTTATTACTCTCTCCTTCAAATCCTTAATTTATCTTTTCTTTTTTATAAAATTTAATGAAATAATTTCACTATTTTTATACAAAATTAGGTAAAAGAGATTGATAAGGAAAATCAAGTGTTTCAAATTATAAGCCCCCATTTTATAATACTAATGAAACATTTAATATTATTTTGTCCACTATACTACTCTCTCGTTCAATTCTTTAATCTTTATTTTTTTTAAATTTAATTTATCATATGCATGGATTCATATTTGGTGTGGTTGGGAATTTCCCTCCACCAGTTGATCTAATAGAAGCATTAATGGCTTTTAATTCAATATTGAAGAATCTCTCATCGTCCCTTTAAATAATTTTTTTGGTTTCTGGGTGACAGGTCTCGAGATTGAAGACTAAAATTCTTAACCAAGTGACCTATCAAGCGATGGACAAAAAAAAAAAATTCATTAGTGTAATAAAATAATAAAATCGTATATATTAATACATATATAATATAATGTATAAAACCTATTAAAAAAATTATAATGGTCATCTTATCCGTGGGTGACATGGGTGGTTATACATGCAATTTGACAAGCTCTAACTCACATTCAACTTGATTAAATACTAGTCAAGAAAGGGGTTTAATCATCTAGTATGTAGGAGACAATACACTTGATTGAATGCATTATTTAGTGGACTAATTAACTGAATCACTTGACTTGCATGCGAAAATCTCCCTCTAACTCTTTCTCATTCAGCCTTAAACATTCTCAAAGGCCCCTCAGTTCTGTCATGGTCATTGTAAGTCGTAGCCTAAAACAATTGTGAAGGACTGATATTGTAGAGTATAGAGATTAAAACATGTCTAACCCGACAAATAATTGTGGTTTCACTTTGTTTTTTGTTTTGAAACTTTGTTGCTGATACACTGATAAAGAACACAATACAAAGTTCATATATCAACATTAAAACTCTACTACAGAAAATGGTATTAAGGACCAGGGTGTATTACATAAAGATCCAATACGAACTTATATTAATTACATCAATAATCCGTAAGATTATTCTTTTTACTGGATATATATAACCCGCAATATTAGTATATTACAAATGTCACTGCAACTAAATCAACTCATCATTGGATCAAGTACTAAGAAATTTAATCATAGGGATTCTTAAAATTCTTCAAGAGGTTAGGAATGTCGTAGGCAAGCATGTCATCAACTACCTGTATCATTTTTGGCTTCAATTTCTCAAACTTGTCGATATTATAACCACGCAAGCTCTCTCTGAAATGCTCAACATTTGGAAAGTCACCAGGAGGTAAATGAAACTCCCTTTGTACCTATTTTGAATTTTACAGGTCATATATTTAAGAGAGATCAAAGAGACATGTAAGGTGAGCAGAGAAGATGAAGAATCTGGTTCATACCTTTCCAAATTCACCCGCCAAGTTATCAATTAGTTTTTGCTGAGCTTTAGATTTGCCCATCATCGCAGGCATCTCCTTTTTAAGATGACTGATAATGTAAGCATGTATCTTGGCTGCTCGGGCTCGTTTAACAAATTCATTGATCTACAAATACATAAGATAAAATTATGCAAATCAGCAACTTCAATAAATAACATATAAACAATAATTAACTGCATTGTGTTGTGATATTCAGCAAAAGTATACATATTGAATTTCTCCATCAAGAAAATGACCCCAGAAGATCCACAAAATTAAATCAAAAGGCCAACTTCCTAGTAATTAAATCATATCAATCTTCATAGTTTATTTGCTAACTATTGTTAGTAGAAAATAAAATAAAATGACTCTTCAATAAAAAAAATTAAATAAATAAACTCACTCTTCGATCACAAGCTGCCTTTGGTATATCTTTCAGATCTGAAAGAAGGTCTTCCTGTTCTTTTTCAAACAGTTCCTTTCCAATTGGACCACTGACAGCATCATTTACAGGCTTGTCGTTAAAGGAGCTGCAAAAGAAAGGTGAGATAAAATACATTTGCCACAATTCCACCACAAAAATAACATTGGCGCAGCTTCATGATACAAAAGATAAACTTAAAATAACTAGTGATTGCAGAAACACATTGGTCTCTTTCCAACTCTCCATGTCAAAGAGTACATTTTAACACTGACATACATATACAAAGTAACATACCCAATATACACACGAGTGACTTCAGGTGTATTCAGCACCTTCCCGAGTGACCACATTAAGGCTCCATAAACCCTCATCAGCTGTAACATGGAGCCAAATTGAGGTCAGCATTCCCTAAAGCATTTACTAAAAGTTTCATTAGTATATATATATATATATATATATATATATATTAAACAAACAGAAGTTTAACTACACAAGTGCTTACTTGTTGAGTATCAACTTGATCTGCCTTGTTCAAAACTACTCGAATTTTGTCATCATGTCCCCGCAAAGAAGTTATCACGCGATTGAACTCATCACTAATATCAAGTTTGTGAGGATCAAACAAGAGGAGTATCAAATCACACTTCGCAGCAAACCAAGATGTTACACCTGTAAAATCATATGCTCGTTGTGTCCGTTGCTTTTCTCCAGATAGAACTCCAGGACTGTCTACAAATGTAATGTGCTCCAGTAGCTTTGGACAATCAAAAACTGGTTATGTCCAAATGCACACAAGGAAAGTCTATAAACTTATTCAATGGAGCTAAAGCAACTTACAGGATGTGGCATTTGTGAACACTCAAATTTTGACAAAAAAGCTGTGCCAAAAGTTGTAAGTCCACTAAAAGGCATGTCTGCTTGGACAGCAACAGTATTTCCTGGAATGCTTCTCTCATCAGGTCCAGACTGTACACCAACACCATTTGTAAAACTAATGCATTAATTCATTTTCCAAGATGACTTGGAAGATATATTATAATAATTCAAAGAATAATGCTAGTAAAACAATCTTTAACACACTCTTTTATTGGTTAAAGTTCACATGGGTCCCACCAAAATTATATGCAACCCACATGAATTTTAACTAATAAATGATAGTGTTGGAAAGTGTGTTGCTAGAACTCCACATAACAATTTGAAAACTAAGAAAATCTTAAGGTATTAGAGTGTTTTGGGAGGGACTCTTTTATTGGTTTTCTGGCACATACCATGACAACAACAAACCTATCAGTTGTAGGCTCAGGTCCAATATGTGCACCTATTGACAGTTATGGAAAACAACACAAACTTCAGTAACTTATGTCTACAAAACAGATATGGGAAGTGCCACACTTAGACAGCGGTATGGATATAGAGAAAGCAGCATAACTTGCCTGGATAACCACATTTAAGTAGATGTTTGATAAATGTTGTTTTACCAGTTGAGTATTGACCCAAAAGCATAACCATAGGTTTGGCATCAAAATCACTATTTGTCTACAGTAAGTAAAGTGTTGCAATCAATAAATATGTCAATTGTGTATTTAAAACATAGCAACAATGTAACCAAGTAAAGATGGTAACTTACTGACCAATAATGGGGAGACAAAATCATTAAAGCGGTAAGTAACTTCTAAAGGCTTCAGCTTCTGGATATAGAGTCTCTTCAAGCCATCAATTATTGATGTCACAGAGGAAAGTGGCACCTGTCAAAATATGCACCAAAATACAAGTGAAAACCCTATAAGAACATATATATTGATAATTTCTAAGCTTTGGCAATAGCAAAGAAGTAGCAACACACAGATTAAAGGGCCTAGAGAACACATCTACAGGATGGCCTTAGGAAACTAAATTAGATGGATACAAGATAAAATGAAAAATTGATTAGACTTGATAGTAACAACTCGAAACTGGCACATTAATATTATTCACCTATTGAGTATCAGGCAAATTATTGGCATCAGCTTGCATCATTTAGACACTTGCATAAAAGCCAAGAGATAATGTTATAGTTTCAGGCCTCTAATAATATCCTAGTCAGACAATAACCAAACCAACCACTCCCGGGATACTTTTCATTCTTCAAGATTATGATGACACAAACTGAAATTAGAGCATAATAAAGCTGGTAAAGAATGCCAATCAAACTTGTTACTGTTACTAATCCAAAACTTGACATGAATATTCAGGATGTTCTCTCTAGCAGCAGATAAGGATAATGCACAAAGAAAGGGAGGAAAAAAAAAATCAAAGTCACAGTCACACAGAGTAGCAGAATGCTTGCCTTTTTTGTGGACTTCGAAGAAAACCAACTGCTTGATTGTGATGGCTGTAATTGAGGACTACCTGCATTATCGCTAATTACTTAACTGGGATTTTGAAGAAAAAGAAGCAAACAAGATAACTAAAATCAATATGAGTACCCATATTCAATGAAATGGGAAATATATTACCATTTACATCAGTGTCTTTTTGTTTATGTTTTTTTTTCTGTAGATACAAAGCCAAGCAGTAAGTACTTTTACTAAATAAACATGAAAAGTTAATACCATAAACAAATAGTAAATCGTAAAAATAAATACTTACAGCTAGTAATACATCTAAACCCTCCATTATGGGAGGTTTCAGATTTTTCAAATCAACTGCAATAAATGATAAGCTCTATTAGCTAAAAAAATTATGCGATAGAAATTCACAATAAATATGTGCAGACAGTACATACTATGTGCATTTTAATATTTGACCAACACAATTACAAAACGTTATTCAAACAAAACAATAGAAGAAAACCTAAACACACATAACTTACTTACCATCACTATTCAGCAGATCATGTGTTATTGGGTGTCCAGATTGTGCCAAAGAAACTACCTACATTGCAAATGAGTAAGATTCTGGAAATCGATCAAAAGTGAACATCCGCAAAGCGTAACATATTTTTACCTGCATAGCAATGATAAACTCTTGAAAACCTAGATAACCTTGTCGCTTTGAATCTGCAATAGCCCACACCTTATTTTGGTAAGGAGCAAAGAAACAAACAATTTAGTTCACGAGATATAAAGAAAAAAAATTAAAAGAGATACTTATCAACAAGTACAGTTTATATAAAAAAACTCAAATACCAGATGTCCATACCATTCCAATTGATAGAGACAAACGTCAAATTAGTATCAAAGTGAAATAAATAAAAGTGTAGGAGTTCAAATTCAATCCACTATTAGTCTGGTACAAAACATAATCATAAAAAGTTAAAATTTTAAAAAAATGGTTAATTGGCAACATAAAACTCTTGATAGCGACATCTTTAAATCTAAAAAGCAAAAAGTCAAGACAAAAGGAGTTACATTGAATAACAGTGTCGCTAATTGCATATTGCAGAAAAAAACGGTTTTTTTAAATTCAAGTACACAAGTGTGCTGTAGCGCTGCTATAGCCGCTATTTCACAATATTTGGTACTAAATAGTATATCGCGGAACAATAGCGATTTGTTCAAATTCCAATATGCAGTAGCGCTAGCGCCACTATAGCTGTTATTTAACAACATCATGGAATAATCTGGATGCATTTCCACAAATCAAAGTTCAAACCCAATTCAAGAGCAACCACTATATTTGATTTAGCAAAGTGAAAATGAGTAGAGTTTAGTATAGTAGGAAGGACAGGGAAAGTTGAAATTCAACCAATGCATGCTTGACAGTGTAAGATAGTTTTATACGGTCATTCAATAAGAAACCAATAATTTGTCATGTCATACAATTAATTTCAAAATAACCTATGATTTGGCGGAATACAAGATGCTCATTGGAGGATGTCGGTGTAAAATTATTTTACACTGGTGGTGCATATTCTATATTCTCCAATAAAATTATCCAAATACATTACAATTACTATATATAACAGCCATATATTTGCGGTGTAAAATAATAGTCTTACACCGATATCCACTGATATTTTGGATAGTTTTCCTAAAAGCTAAAAGTAATCAATTTAATCACTTTTTTCTGAACTATCAACCCAAGCAATCATATCTTATGATTATTTACAAGTCATAAATGGAACAAAACAAGAAAACCTGTTTAAGATCTTGACGAGACAAATTAGACATGGCGAAAAACTTGGTGGCATCATTCCCCGTTATGCGTCCATCACTATCTGAAAATCAAATCAAAGTGAGCACAGTGTTGAATTCCATTGTTAAACCAAATCGAATCTCATTAAAGAGAATTTAAGCAAGAAATTAGTGAAAGTAGATTTGCACCTGAATCAGCGAAATTGAACCATTGCTGGTAAATGTTCTGATGCTCTTTGGAGCACGAACCGATTGGGATCGGATCGAACTCCAACTCCATTGATAGCAGAACAATACACTGTTATGCTTTCACGTTACCAAAACGCGGATTGTGTGATGTCGTTTGTGGTTTTTGTTGAGTGAACAGAAAATGAAAATGAGTTCGATTAGCGTTGGAAAGGAAAAGGAAAATAGAGTTGGCACAAACAAGAATAGATTTCTTGTTTAAACTAAGTTTAATTTAATGTTTTAAATTTAGTCAAACAATTTAATTTTTTTTTAAGTTGAGTTTGAAGGGAAGTAAGTAACCAAAGAAAAAGGTTTAAAGGGAAGTAAAAAAATAAGGGAAATGCTTATTTGTAAAAATGAGTAAAAACTAAAAAGAGAAGAATAAATCTCAACAATTCATTAAGACTATTACCCTATGATTTCTATTAAAAAGGAAATTAAATTTATAATAAATTAAAATTATCCTCTAAAATAATGACATATGTCCATTCTTGCATTTCTTGTTCAAATTCTTTCTTACAAAATAACAATGCTCAAAAAATAATACTCCCTCCGCTGCTTTATATAAGAAACAAAATTGAAATTTTTATTTTGTCTTTTTTATAAAAAAAATTGAACAATTTTCAAATATTTTAAATTTTTAATTTCACTTATACCTTTATCTATTATGAGAGAGAATATTAAAAATAAATAAGTTAATTGAATTAAGAGTAATTAAATAGAAATATACTTAAATTTATAAGAGTATTAAATGAAAATAACTATGTTCAATGTAATTCCTTAGTTAGTGCGATTTTTTCAAAATATTCTTTCTAAAAAAGAGAGAGTATTATTTTTTAGTTTGCTTGCATAGGCCTTTGCTTTGCATTTTATCATGCCAAATTCCTAACTTAAAGTTAATGGAACTTGGTGTCACCACTTTATTATGAGAAATCTTTTTTCCCACCATGATATTATGAGCAATTTTTTATTTTTTTTACCGTGACTCAAAGTTATTATTGAAAGGTAACATTATTTTGGAATTATATCCTCTCCAATTTTTTTCTTTCCAATTTTCCTTTTTGTGAGTGTGAAGAGAGAGAAATTAATAATAAAAAATAAACAAATGATAATGAGAGAAAAAAATGATGAGAGAGAAAGACACATAAAAAAAATTGGAGAGGATCTAAATCCTATTATTTTGCTTAAAATGGTAATCACTTTTCTTTCAAACCAAACACCCGCCATACTTTAATTCAACTCACACTATAATATTCAACAAAGACATTATTGACTATGTCAACATTTACAAATAATCGGCTTTTGAGCATCCTACCTTGAAGAATCACACTATTCAAGTGTGTTATTAGTCACTACTCCAACAACTTGTTTTAATACCCATAAACTTATTGTAGTAATTCTTCTAATAAGAGACGAATGAAGTACTACTAATGAGGTTCACCACTATCTCTATTTTGCATTTCAACTTTGGATTCTTGGTATATAAAGTTGTTATGATTTATGATGAATGACAATTTGAATTATCTTGGCAGAGGAAGTAGGAAGTTGCTTCCAATGCAAGCACCAAAGCATATCAAACATGGAAGAAAAACGAAAGTTATTTAGAAGGAATTGTAATCGGAAGTATATCAAACAGAGGAAGTTGTCCTTGAATAAGTATTTGGGAATGCATTAACTTCGGAATGTGTATTTTCCAAATTTGAACTAGAAAAACTTCAAAACGCGTCCTCAAGTTTTTATATAAGGGCAAAAATGGAAATTAACTTGAAGTTTGGGAAGAGAAACATTGATCACCATATCTATCTAGGCCAAGTAAAGCATAATGGCCCAATAAATAGGCAGCCCATATCCATGATGGACAACTATTCATCGTCTCTTATCACCACACTCAAATATGAGAAATTTGAAAAACCAAGTTTCTCTAAAATGGCAAAAAAATCCCAACGTTATTATTGAAACGGTAACATTATTTTACTTAAAGTGATAATCACTTTTCCTTTAAAATGACCTTAATTCAATTCACTATTCTACTCAAACTCATTTGTTGAACATACAAAAATGGCATACTTAGACGACCAAGAAATTGAAACTTTACCATCACCTCCGATCACCACTGAAACCACCGCCACAACCACCACCACCACCACCACCGTGAACACCCTTACATCAGAATCCACTATCATTAAGTCTCTGTTTGCATTGGCAGTTTTCCTCAGTTTATCTCTCAGCCCAATCTCATACCCATCCAATATCCTATCTTCTGATCCGGCATGTACCCCAACTGTCGACAACGCTGTGGCCCTTGTTTTCTCTAAGTTTACTGCCTTAACCTCCTTCATTTTCTCTGCCATTACAGCCTTAGCACTCAGAAATGTCTCTACTCAGCCTGATTCCACTCTGCTCCGCTTTCGCCGCCGTATTATGCACCTCTCAGATATGGGATTTATTTTCGGGGTTGTATTCCTTCTGTCTGCCATTGTTAGCCTCGCTGAGATAAAGCTTGGAACACTCTCTTGTGGTAGCTCTTTTGTCACTTTGGCTTCTGTTGTTCCCTTTCTCATCTTTGTTCCTTTGTCGCTTTTGTTTTTCATGTGGTCAAGTATGTCTGCTTGTATGAAGGCATGAGACAATGGTTGTAAAAGGGGTTTATCTTAAATTATGTCATTTTCTTTTAACGCGTGTCAGTATCCGTGTAGTGTCTGTGGTGTGTCTGGTGTTTGTGTGAGTCTAGTATGTTTGGTAGTTTTCTATTGCTGGTCTGCTGCTATTATAATATCATTTCAAGTTGAATTAACGATGGATAGTTTTTATTTGAACAAGTGTGATTGATTAATTAATATAGTTAGTTGTAGAATCTTGCAATTTTTTTGTCTGGGTTTGTTCTCGAAGTTGAATTGGTTCTAATTGTAGTACTTATTTAATTCAAAATTTAAATTTGGCTCCTTTTTATTAATTTTGACATCAATATATGGAACAAATATTTAACAGAAAACTCATACACTCTCAACAAGTAAGTGCTTGTGTTGTTAAACTTCTTGTTTATATAATGAATGAAACTCTTAGTACATAATTAGGGAAAGCTAACGAGGATTTATGGAACCAGTTTAACTTAACTTTCTGATCAATGACTAGTTTAGAGATACCCCTTCTAAGCATATCATTAGCAGTACAAAACAACATAGGGGATAAGGGGTCACCTTGCCCGACTCTTAGACCGGTCGTGAAATCATCAAATAGAACTCGATATAGGCATTTGGTAGATCCAAACTCACTTCGGTTAAAAGACGTAAGTGATTGTAAATTGAAGTCATGTAATGAAGATCAGATGATTCACACTTTAAAAAAATCTATTCATGCTAACACCGCAACAAATTCATATTCGATCTCTATGTGTACAATTTTATGAAAAAAATCATGTTATCAGTATATTAGATCATGTAATGTTGAATATAAGGAGTTTCAATGTCATGTTCAAGCTTGTTAAAGAAGTAACTTTTCTCTAAATTTGAAAATTATCGCAGCTATCTTGTTTTGCAACCACTATTAGCCTCGGCTTAAATTATTTGGTTATGTACGACATTTTTAGAACCATAATGATAGAAGATTAGTAGCTAATTTTATTTTATATTTTTGACAAAATCAAAATGATATCCATTCATTGATAAAATACATTAAATACAACCACGCATTCAATATTGCTAACAACGTAAAAGATGAACTTGCGAAAAAACTCACAACATCCAAATTATTAGCATATAACAACAAAACAAGTAATATGATGAAAATAAAATGACTGAATATCTATGTTTTCGGATTTGCAACGTTGATGCCCAAATCATTGATTAGATCTGTAATTGGCTGAAGTCGATCTTTCAATAGGAATCAAACGAACACCACAACGATATGAAAAATCAAATAGGGCTGCACAAGACGACGACAAATGATCTTATCTTTCTGCTCAATCAAATAAATTTCATCAAGATCTCACTTGTGATTGGTCGAGCTTTGGTGTGTTTTTCACCATGGTCCGAGAGCTTATAGATGTACATACTTATATAAGATGATTCGTGTTTCTAAAGAGTTCAAAGAAGATGCTAACAATTGATGGTGAAATTCACATTACACACAAGAATAACAATCCTTTTAGTAAATGGGAAATAGTAAAATTAGCAGACAAAAGTGGTTTGGTCTGTTGAAAAAGTTCCATTTAATATAAGTTCCAAATTACAATATATTTATTACAACTAAAATAAAATCCCTCTACTCACTATCACTAAAAAATATAGACTCACTATCACTATCACCAAAGAACTCCTCCTCCTCCTCCTCCACCGGTCGATAATGTGGGGTGGAACTCATCCACCACATATACGAACACAGCGTAATCAATAACAGCATGTACCCAGCAAGAAATAAAATGATCCACAATGGAGCTTGGGACGGCTGGCTCTTTGACATTTTTCTTTCTGTTATTCAAAATTGATTTAGTGTACAAATCAAATACACTATAAGCAACACAAACACAACCACAGGACAAGAGCACAGAACCAAAAACTAACAAAGCTAGCCAAAACAAAACCACCAGCTAGCAAGAAAGACAGTTACTTTTATATCAAGGAAATAGTATCATCTATTTTCATATATTCATCATTAAAAATAAATAAAATTGGGGTTTAGTGTTTTCTATCTCTATTAATAAATGAAACACATTCCTACCACAAAAAAGGTGAAAAAAGAAGAAGAAACACAAACAACTAAAATCCTAGAAACATTAATCTATTGAAGTATAACAAAAGAAATAAGAGGAAGAATGATGAAGAAACCTGGAAACGAGATGGAACAAGTAGGAGCGGTTGATGAAGAATGATGAATACTTGTTTCAATTTTTGTTGTTAACTAATTAACTAACTAAATGGAGGTTTAGTAAGAAAAGAATATGGGATGGGAATAAGATTTTGGGTATGTTGTATTGCTTGTGGAGTTTAGATTTAAGATGCATTTTACAGCATGAGATCAAGATGGTACCCGTGAGTGGTGAATTATTGACAATGAGCAGGTTAGCTTAAAATGGGTTGAGTGCTTAAAATGGGAAAGCATCTTTAAAAAGGGACCAACGTCGACGTAGGTATGCATGGAAATATATAAGATATTTTATTAGGGTTATTATTGATAGTGAAATACTCAAGAGCTATATATAGAACAAATGACTTTTGTCAACAAAAAGAAATAGTAAGGACAACTTCATTGTATTGATATCAGTATATCATAATAACAAGTACCGTACGTGTTTCCTTACAACTTTTATTATTTTTTTCACTGTATCATAATTGTAATTTACTTATAATTAACTGTAACTACTCCTCCATTAAATATAACGTCTAATAGTAAACCAAAAAATAAAATAAAATATAACGTCTAATAAGGATATTTTAATAAATAAATAATATTAATTTTATAGTTAAAAATCAATAAAATTAGTCATCTTGTTAAAAAAATATTGTTTTGTTAATATATTAATTGACTTCTTAAAAAATAATTATTAGGTGAGTGGCCCTACTTTAATTTGCCTAATCAGTACCATCTCAGTTCTTTTTTTTTTTTTGATAAATAAAGGAAAATAAGAGAAAAATTAAGACACGACTATGGAGGAACATGCTCCCCTTAAGTCTTTATCAAGAAGAGTACTAATATAAGCAGGAATTGAATCTAGCAGAACATGTGTGAAACCAACATCGTGGCCTTTAAACGCAAGAGCATCAGCACAAGAGTTTGCCTCACGGTGAATATGATTGACATGGATGGTCCAACTTGGAAGGTGGATAAGAGAGATAACCTCGTGGAGGAGAGGTTGAAGATAAAAGATGGAAGTAAACCGATTGTTGATCATATTGACGACATGAGTTGAATCAGTTTCTAAGATGACATGAGTCAAACGCATATCTCTAGCCATTTGACAACCAAATAGAATACCGCATAACTCGGCAAGCAAAGCATTTCCAGTTCCAAGATTACGTAAAAATCCCTTCACAAAATGACCACGATGATCTCTAATAAGGCCGCCACAAGCTGAATATCCATTTTTATAAGAACCATCATTGTTTATTGTGACAAAACCAACAGGAGGTCTTCTCCAATGAATATTGCGTTTAGATATATTCTCATCCCGAGATGCAAGAGGACATTTTATCTCTTTCTCGATTTGATAGGCCATATTAACCACCTTGGAAGTAAGGTGGTTCCCAAGTTCAGTTTCTCTAGAAAAAACTAGGTTGTTGCGGTCTTTCCAAAGAGCCCAAACTGACACACCAAAGAAAGTAGGCCAATCGGTGTTACTAGCTCCAATGTTCTTAGTTGTGATGTTCCATTCTAGCCAAGCATGTAAACCAAGGCTAAAGAATTTAGCCCAATAGTCTTCAGTGATGAATTGATTCCAATATTGTTGAACATCTTCACAATCCCGAAGCATATGCATGATGGTTTCAGGTTGAGATTGACACCTAGGGCACAAGTCATCGTTTGTCATATGCCGATGAGATCTCACTGCATTAGTAAGTAAGGATCCGTGAGCAGCTTCCAAAGAATTGTGCGAACCCGAGTTGGTCCTTTCCATTGCCAAACCTGATCAAACAAAGAATGAGTATTAGTAATATCATTATTCAATCCGCTAATAAGATTGTAAGCTGTTTTTAAACTAAAATTTCCATCAGTGGAAAGATCCCAATTAGGCATATCATTGTTGCCAATGGTTGGAGCCTTCAACTTAGATATGAGACTACAAATAGAACCAGGAAGTCTATTAGTAATCAAATCCCAGTTCCAGTCCTCATTTATCGCATAATTTGACACAGAGTACTCTATTTCACTAGAAGGGATGGAAGCCATGTAATGATCCTCCAATGCACCACAATTTGGGATCCAAGGATCTCTCCAAAAACGAGTTCCATGCCCATCGTTTATCACCCATCGGATATGACACTTGACTTGCTCCCAAGACTTTGAGATAGCCCTCCAAATATATGAGGAATTGCTACGAACTACAATAGAAGGAGTAGAGAGAGAGCCACATTTGTATTTGGCTCTCATAACCTGCACCCAAAGCTTGTTGGGTTCTGCCACCATTTGCCAAGCAAGTTTATGTATATAAGCTTGATTCAACATACGAAGGTTTTTAAATCCGAGACCACCCTCCTCCTTTGGACGACAAATCTTCTCCCATGATACCAAGTGACACTTTCTTTGGTTAACAGTAGAACCCCAAATAAAATCTCTACAAATTTTCTCAGCCTCATCACACACTGAGGCTGGGATATTTGCAGTTTGCATGACATATCCAGGAATGCATGATAGAGAAGATTGAGCCAGAGTAATTCTTCCTGCAAAAGATAAATTGTTAGTTTTCCAGCTAGTCAATTTCTTACGCATTTTATCAAGAATAAAAGAGTAAGAGTTTCGAGATGCCCTTTGGTGCAACATTGGGGCTCCTAGATAAATTCCAAGATCGTTTGTTTGCTCAATGCCAAGACCCTGACTAAGCATGAGTGCATTTTGCTCAGCTATATTCCTAGAGAAGAAGAGTCTAGATTTGTTTAAGTTGATCTTCTGACCAGAATTAGAGCAAAAACTATCTAGCACGTCTTTTATAAGAATCACTTGTTCCATGTTTGCTTCTGCTACCAAAACTAGGTCATCTCCAAAACAAATATGGGACACTTTAGGCCCTCCTCTCCCAAAAGACAGGGGTTTCCAGCTGCCATTATTAACCCTGTCTTGGATGTAGTGACCCAACCTCTCCAAAGCTAGGACAAAAAGATAAGGGGACAGAGGGTCTCCCTGTCTAAGACCTCTAGAGGAATAAAACTTTGAGGTAGGGTCCCCATTCCAGTTGATGCTCATGGAAGCAGAAGAGATACACTGATGCACTAAATTTTGAATCTGCATTGGTAAATTTAGAAGAACCAAAGTCTCCCTAATGAATTCCCACTCAATGCGATCATAAGCTTTTTCCAAGTCAATTTTAAGAATCATGAACCCCTTTTTTCCATGCATGTGGTTGAGACTATGTATAGCTTCCTGCAAAACAAGAATATTATCAGTAGTATTTCTGCTCGGGATAAAGCTACTTTGAGTGTTGGAAACAACATATGGTAGAATGGATCTAATTCTTTGAGCCACAATTTTGGTTACTATTTTATAAATAACATTACAAAGAGCAATAGGGCGTAGTTGAGTAACTTTTGCAGGCTCCTGACATTTTGGAATCAGAGTAATGAGTGTATGATTCACTTCGTTAATCTTGTTAGGATTGACAAAACATTCAGATACAAACTTAACAATAGAATTTCCTACAATATCCCACTGATTTTTAAAAAAAATTGGATGAAAACCATCAGGCCCTGGGGATTTATAACTTTTCATACTAAAGAGAGCTCTACGTACTTCATGACTAGTAACAGTAGACCCTAGGTAATTCATATCAACATCACTAATATTAGGAAAAGTAGTAATAGAGATGAAGTTAGGATACACCTGGCCAGAAGTTGAGTAAAGTTGGTGGTAAAAATCTAGCACATGCTGCTTCAAATCATCTTCATCATATATCCATTGATCGTTTGCATCTTGCAAGGCCATAATTTTGTTGTGACGTCTTCTAACAAGAGTAGACTGGTGAAAGTATCGAGTGTTGTTGTCACCAAGAATTATCCACTTGCTTCTAGCTTGTTGGAACCAATAATTTTCTTCTTGCTGAGTAATTTGACGGTATTCTTCCCGTAGCTCCGACTTAAGACGTATAAGATGGTCACTATTTCCCTCCTGTATGACCCTATTAATACCTTCCAACCTTTTAAGGATACACTCCTTTCTTTTGAAGATATTTCCAAACACATTACGATTCCAAGTTTTCAGGTTTGCAGTTATACGGTCCACATTTTCTTGCCAGTCTGACGTAGAAGTCCAAGAGTTCCTCACTTGGTTGGAAAAATCGGGATGATCGAGCCAAGATCCTAGAAACTTAAAATAGTTATAACGATTACCAGCATTTGTTTCTGGACTAGGACGTAACCATAACCCGCAGTGATCAGAGGTTGAGAGGGGAAGATGGATCACAGAGCTAGATGGAAATAATTGTTACCAAGCTGAATTGCAGACAACACGGTCTAATCTTTCTTTTAGAGAACTCCGATGAAAGGTGAAGGGAGAACCTGAAAAACCAAGATCAAATAAATTGCAGTCAGCTAAGCAAGAAGCAAAAGAATTAACTGACCGCTGATTTACGGGGGCACCGCCCGTTTTTTCTCTATCATAGAGAACAGTGTTAAAATCCCCAGCTAAGCACCAGGGGCCAGACACAGAAGCACTAAGCATACGGATTTCTTGCCAAGTGGATTCTCTAAGACCTGCATTAGGACTAGCATACACAATAGTTAGAAACCAATGAGTAGCAGCATTAAGCTGCACTTTAAGATGAATATAATATCGGTTAGTAGAGATTGTAGTAATGTTCAGACTATTATCTGTCCAAAAACACCAAATACCACCGGAGAACCCATTAGGATCAACTCTAATGACATTTCGAATCCCCAACTTTTTAACCACATTGTCAGCAGTGGAACCACTGATTCTCGGTTCAAGAAGAGCAATGAAGTTAAAACGATGGATTCGCATATAGTCTCTCATAAGTGAATGAAAGTTACGACCACCGGCACCTCGACAGTTCCAAATTAAACCATTCATAAGGTATTTTTTGGAATGGTGGGTATCTTAGACCCTTGTTCACCCTGTTTAGCAGGACTTTTCACGTCCATATCCATGTCACTGTCTCCATGGTCAAGAAATTTTTGTTCTTGAGCATGTTGAATGAAATCTTGTTGTTGTTGTTGTCGTCTCTTCACCAGTTCTATATTATCCTTGTCTGGCATGTGAACCTGCATAAACAAAGGATTGTTAGCTAAATTGTTATAATTAGGATTAGCTTCTTGTTGTCTCTAAACGATGTGCATGAGTTCCAAATGTGTCTGCTGTTCTTTTGTTTTGTCTTGATTGGTTTGTTTGACTTCTTTGTTGTCCACATTTTTAATGGGCTTGGCAATGGGCTTAGGAGCATTTTTTGTGACACCTTTTTTCTTCATGGTATTGTTGTTAGCTACTTTAATATCTTTACCGCTACGCTGTAACTTTTGCGAATTTTTACCGCCGGTAGTGTTTCTCACACGTTCAAGTTGTTTATCCATATTATTAATTTTGATATCATTTGCTTTCTCATTCTGAACCAGTGTGGAATTTCCAGCTGTATCCATAACCACCACTTCCTTATTTTTATCTTGCTCAAAAGTAATAGCTTCCTCCTTTTTCTCATGCAGTAAAGTCATATCCTTATTTTCCTCTTGCAATAAAGTAGCGAATCTGGTACCTTCCTTTCAAATAACCTTGCCTTTTGAATTGTTATTATTATTAATATTATTATTATTAATAATAATTCCTTCCTTATTAGGATTAGCAGCATCATTACGTGAAATTGATTGCCTCTTGCGGTTATTACGTGTTACCGTTAGCCATGGTCCATACACTGATTTTGTTTCCGTTTCAGTTTCCTTATGGTGAGGAGTCCCATCTTTAATGCCAATTAATACACCTTCCCTTTCCAACGTTCCTATTGCCGGGGTAGACTTTTCCGGTGCCGTGTCTGCCGTTGCCGCCGGCAGTTGTAGTGATTCTGTTGCTTTTTCTATGCCGATTTCGCCCAAGAACTCGCGACACTGCTCTTTCTTATGACCGTATCGACCACATCTGAAGCATATTGAATGGAGTCCCTCATATTGAAGAAAAAACTTGTATCCTCTTATGAAAATATGTGTAACAAGTGGTTGTTCCAGATTGATTTCTACACATATTCTAGCGAATTTACCACGAGAATGAATCGAAGTGAGACGATCAACCTTTAACATGATCCCTAATGCAGAACCAATGCGTGATAAAAAAGTATCGTTGTATAGCTCCAGCGGTAGCCTAGGAATTCTGACCCAGACAGCCACTTTCTTCATGGTTGATGCACTCTGAAGAAACATCTTCCTCCATCTTTGAACAAGGAGATAATGATCTGCAATCATCCAAGGACCTTCATATAGAGCATGCATGTAATCTGCTTCGGTGGAAAAATAAACTAGGAAATACCCGTCCTCCATATCCACCATTTTTATCTTGCCATTCTTTGTCCAGTGCCTTTGAATATAGTTTTCTAGCATCTTGAAGTTAGCTCTTTTCCCCATGAGAGTAACTATGAGAGTTTTCTTCCATGATTGAGACCATTTATCCCATTCTGTATCTTCCAATGGAATATCAAGCCCATCAGCATAGGGATGAATTTCAGATTCAACCTCATCATTCATCCCAGTGTCTTCATGTTCTTTGTTCCTTGTTGAATGTCTCACCACTTCCTCTCCAAAAAGATTCAAAAGTTTCTCTTTGTATGACATGCTAGATGATCTGATCTCTTGATCATCCATTTTCTTTTGACTGCGTAGAAGGAGGTCTTCCTCCTCCTTAGATTTTTCTTGACTTTCAGAGTACACCCTAGCAGAGCTCACCATGTTTCAAGATTTTGTCCTTTGGCAAATCTTTGCACCTTTTCTATTATGACTAAAAATACCCTACCATCTCAGTTCTTAAATATAAAACTCTCTTACATTTTTTTTTCTTCCCTTTATGTGAGATCCATTTAAATTTTAAACTACTTTAATTATTTAATTTTTTATTGGCCAATATATATATATATATATATATATATATATATATATATATCATGTTACTCATTTTATGCAACCTATAAATAAAACAAATACGATTATTTCTCTCTTTTGAAGGCATATCTTCAATTCATGAGATCTAAAGTTCGAGCTCTGCTAGTAAAATTGAAAGGAGATAAATGTAAATTTTATTGTGAGTGTTTTACGAGTCCTAAAAGTTTCACTATCTTGAACTCGGACGTCATTCCCCCCGCCTTAAATATTTTATGAAAAAAAAAGATTAACTAATTCTCGTTAAAAAGGTATAATGCACTTATTGATGTAAGTGATTTATTAGGTCATTATCGTTCTTTCAACAAAAATTCAAGTGAAAACATCATCACTATTCATAAAACTTAAATATTTACTTGATAAGAAAAACTTTATTGGTGATAGGAACCCAAAATTTTATTTGTTTCACACGTCGGTGCTACTGTGTGGATTTCAAATCCATTTTAATTTGTCTCACGTGACCAAGATACATGGCAACGTGGGCTTAAAACAATTCCAAGCCCAAAGGCTTTTAACACCTCCCCTTTTATTCATTTCTTTTTCTATTTTTTTGCTTTCTTTTATTAACCAGCAAGTCCCACTTAGAGAGTGAACATTCCCAACTAGTCTTCTTATAGCATATCCAATAGTGATACTGTCTTAGGTATCATATATTAATAACAAATGGTTCTTACAATGTCACGTAATATTTATGCAACTCATATATATTTTGCTCCAATGGTGATACCACTTTAAGTATCATACATTAATAACAAGTGGTTCCTTCTATTTTTTATTTTTTTAACTTTGTCTAAATAAAAATAAAAATTTATTTAATTTAATAAATACATAGATAAATAAATTAATAATTAAATATAATGAAAAATACATGACAATAAATAAAAAATGGTCAAAAATACATAAATATGATGGAAAACATATAATAAAAAATAAGACTTGTTACCGGTAGGAGATTGGTTTTGGAACAAATTCATATAAGCTTGAAGATTTTTATTATAGATATTAGGATCATTTGATATAGAAGACTTGACAAAATAAGTAGAAATTGAGCAATATATATATATATATATATAATAATAATAATAATATGAAATACAATACTATATATATGATCGTAAAAAAAAAAAAAAAAGATCAAGAGGTATTTAATTTCAAACGGCCATGTTGAATATATATAGAAGCTATTAATGTTGATTTATATACCAAAAAAATAAAATTAAGTAACATTAAATTGATGATAAGGTACCTTATTTAAGGTACCGTATCATCAATCTTGATACCCTCCATCCACGTCATGAAACTCCAACGATAAAAAAAATTAAGGTATGTATCATTCACCTATAAAACTCTCTTAGATACCATTATCGGAGATGTTCAGGATGAAGAAGTGACAAGTAGTATCTATCTCTCATTTTTATAGATAAGTTAGCCAAGTGGCATATTAATCAGCACGTTATGCAATTAATTACTCCTCCCAAAATAACTGACCTAGTTGACGATTTCACACACTTTAAGAAAAGTGTATAAATAAAAGAGAGAAAATTATACATTTACTAAACTACCCTTATTATTACTAGTGTGTCACTTTTCATAAATTAGTGTAGTTTAGTAAAAACGAATACAAAAAAAACTTATAATATTTTGAAAAAACGATTTTATAAAATATATTTTAAAAAAATACAAAGAAAAAAAAATCATTTTTAAAGGTGAAACAAACAGGTCCTAATAATATCTTGACTTTTCTATCTTTATTATTTACATTTACTTATAGAAATTGTGATCAAATGCAAAAGAACTCGTATGAATCTTATAGAAACCATCCTTTGTGTAATTATAATTACTGATCACAAAAACTACAGTACTACCAAACAAATTTATTATTCTTATTTGTTGGCACAATTTGAAACACTTGTTTAAAGACCACATTAGTTGTAGCTAGTATCGCATGGATTGTTGTTATTGTCATCAATCAATATCTTTAACCCTTGCTTGGATTTGACTCTCTCCACATGGCAACAAACAATTGTCTGATTTTGATAAATATAACCCAACACTGTCAAGGGAAAGGATTGACCTTGTGACTTCTTTTCTCAGTTTAGTTACAATGTAACAATATTGTAATGTACTCCATCCGTTCTAAAATAATTGACCTAATTGACCACGTTCACGTTTGCCAATGTACAATTTTAATCGTTAATATCTTAAATTATTATTATTAAAAATTATAAAAATTATATATTTTAAAAATATTCATCGAGACAAATCAAACATCTCATATGCATATATTTGCATGTACATATAAGTAGAAAAATATGGTAACATTAGGTCAATTATTTTGGGACGGAGGGAGTAACATGTAACATTTACTATCTGGGTGATTCCTACGCAAGTTGATATAACTTTGGTAACAATGTAATGTAACATGTAACATTTACTTCTTTGGTAACAATGTAATGTAACATGTAACATTTACTTCTTTTTGTCACATAATTATAAAACTATGTCCGTCCTTATTAATAACACGTGGTCCATCTAAAATTTATCTGGTATGTTTTTGTATGTAGAGACATGGATTCTGTCTTGTTTTTTGCAGAGGATGTCTTATTGTTTGCTAAGGCAAAACACTCTTAAGCTATATGTGATGTGATCCTCATCCTCCCTTTATCACAATTGAAAATGTTAACATAATATTGTAATATAATATTGGCAAGAAGTATACTGGTTAAACTAGTTGAGCGGGGTTAAAGAGATCTAATGTAATATATATCATGTTACGTCTTTTTATGCAACCTATAATAAATAAAACAAATACGATTATTTCTCTCTTTTGAAGGCATGTCTTCAATTCATGAGATCTAAAGTTCGAGCTCCGCTAGTAAAATTGAAAGGAGATAAATGTAAATTTTATTGTGAATGTTTTAGAAGTCATAAAAGTTTCACTATCTTGGACTTGGATGTCATTTCCCTCCACCTTAAATATTTTATGATAAAAAAGATTAACTAATTCTTATTGACAAGGTATGTTGCACTTAGTGTGAGTGATTTATTATGTGATTATCTTTCTTTCAACAAAAATTCAAGTGAAAACATCATCACTATTAAAAAAAACTTAATATTTACTCGATAAGAAAAACTTTATTGGTGATGAGGAACCCAAAACTCTCTTCTCTCTACCGAAGCACCCTTCTTTTGTTTCACACGTCGGTGCTACTGTGTGGATTTCAAATCCATTTTAATTTGTCACACGTGACCAAGACACATGGCAACATGGGCTTAAAACAATACCAAGCCCAAAGGGTTTTAACACCTCCCCTTTTATTTATTTATTTTACTACTATCCGATTTTTCCTTTTTCACTTGCATGAAAAATTGTTTTATTATCTTTTGTTTTATTAAGGATTTAATCGAAAGACAAATAATTTAAACATGATCCAGATGGAGATCTTGCATTCCACATTCAGGAAAGCGTCAGATATCTACCCAACTTTTTCCTCTTTCGGTTAATTAAACTCTTGATATTTATTTTTGTTGAGATAAATTTAGTGCCCTTTGAAAGCACAGAAATCAGAAAAACTTGTCATCTTTAAAAAAAAAAAAAAAAAGAGAGGTTATTCGGTGAAAAAGTTGATTTGAAAGGAAACAGATTCTCTGGTGTAACTGTGACAATACAATTATAGTTTTAACTGTCTGATGTGATTGAATGACTGTGAATGATTTAATACATATGAAATCTGCACTGTCCGATCATGAATCAACGACCATAATTAATTACAGTGTGTAACTTTGTGATATTGTTAGATCAACAAATCCAAATCCGATTTGAAAGGGTTTATCGATAAAGAATGAGTTTTTTTTTTGAAGAAAAATTGATAAAGAATGAGTTAAAAGGAGTAAAAAGTTGGAAACCAAACTAGTGGCAAAACAGGTAAATAAGCTCAAACAGAGGGGCAAAACAGTCTAAAACGAAAAAAAAGGCATGCTAATGTAACAGCACAGATAGATTGAAGTGTAAAGCACAAATAAGGAAAAACTTGAAGTGTAAAAGCACATATGAAAATTTTCCTATGAGTACAAAAGCAATCAATTACACCACCAATCATTTTCACAGAATCATCCCTTATTAATAATTACATTGCTTTGAATTGTCATGATCTTTGTACTTTGTTTGAAGCTTCAAAATAATGAACCAGATTAAATAGAGTGGGGTGTATAAAGAAAAAGAGATAGATTGTTTTGTCTCATCCATAATACAACAACTCAGAGTCTCACTCACTTATTTAAACATCAATTTATTGTGTAGAACCTTTGTATAAAAAAAAGTGTCTTTAGATATAAATTATTTTACAAATTTTAGATGCATTTTTTATTATTTTTTAAAATATATCATTTATTATTAATATCACAAATTTGCATTGTAATATGAAAAATAAACAATGAATATATTTAATACAAAAGGATAATTTTGCAGTTGTCACACATATTTTGCAGTTGTCATTTTTACCTTCTTTTCATGTAATCAGTTTTATTAGTGAGTTAAGACTTAAAACTTAAGAGACAATGAACATATGAGTTATAACTATAATAAAGAAGTCTATCATTCAAACTCAATAACTAACACGACCACCAACTTTACTAACATGTATATAAAAAAATAGGGTTATAAGGACTTTAGGAGTGGCAAACCATAATATGGGGTGGGCAATCGCATTAGGATCTTCTTCAAAAAAAATTTCATGTTACACATAAATTATAATTTAATTTTAATAATTTAACATACAAAACTAAATAGAATTTTATTCTTAAAAAAAATAAAATAAATAGACTTTTTTTTTGTCAAGTAGTCTAGTGGCTAGAAATTCCACCCTAAGGTGGATAAGTGGAAGTATAACAAAATAAATAAGAGGAAGAATGATGAAGAAACCTGGAAACGAGATGGAACAAGTTATGCAGCAACACCACTTGCCGGAGTAGGAGCGGTTGATGGAACAAGTTTTACAGTATACTTTGGTCAGTTTGTTTATAATGAACATTTTCTCTATAATTCCTTTTTAAATGTATCAAGTGGTAGAGGCAGGTTGTCCTGTGGTAGTACTCTATGTTTGGGCATAGCTTCATAAAACACATGTATCAATCTCTGATAATTTTTAATTTTTCAAATAAATTTTACTATCAAAATCATAAGAGTCTAAGTTAATTTTAAAATTTAATTATAATAATTATTTAATTTATTTATTTTAAGAAATGGACGCACGCATGCATGCACACGTGAATGCACACATACACACACTCAAAAAAAAAAAATTATTCAAAAGTGGTTAGAGAGAAGAATATTGAGAAGAGAAAAGCGTCGAGTGATGATGAAAGGGGTGATGATACTAATAAGGACCATGGAATGTAAATTTATAAAATCTACTACTACAGACGGTATTTTTGAACTAGAATTTACCTCTATCTTTATAATGAAAGTGCTAAACCTCTAACTATCAAAGTGAACCTTCTATCTTATTTAAAGAAATTCTTGTATGGGAGGACAGCAATTTTATGAAATTCAGACATAAACTCCATAATATCCCCTTTTATGATTTCCCAACAAGCCTTCAAAAAGTTGAAGTTAATACCGTCTGGACCTGGACATTTATTCCAGTCACTACTCCATATTACCTCTCTAACTTCATCAATGGAAAAAGGTGCCATCAAAGAAAGGTTATCCTCTTCGGAAAGAGATTGGAAGGCAATGCCATTTAGATTCGGACGGTACGCCCAGTCCTCTCTGAAATTATTCTCGAAATAATTCTTAACAAAAGCCTTTACATCATCCACCCCTTGAACCCACCGGTCACCATCCTTCAAAGCTACCAGTTGATTCCTTCGTCTTCTACTTTTGATGGATTCATGAAAAAATTTAGAATTGGAGTCGCCCTCTTTAACTCATCTCATTCTTGACTTTTGTTTTAGAAGACTCTCCTTGTGGATAAGTTGTTTCCAAAAATCTTTATTTAAACCCGCCCTTCTGGTTAAATCTATCTCCTCATCATCACCCCCCAGAAGATTTTCTATGACATTGATGTCAGTCACCGTCTTCTCAATATTGAGGTCAAGAAAGCCGTATACCTCTCTGTTCCACTTTCTCAAACTTTCTTTTAATAATTTAAACTTTTCTTTCAAGACATACCCTTTTTTGCCATGAACATCAAAACTCTTCCAAGTGGTCTCAACAAAGTCAAAAAAATCAAGGTGTTCCATCCAATCATTAATCACCCTAAACGGCTTAGGTCCCCAATTGTATGACGAACAAAGTAGCCAAATAGGGCAGTGATCAGATATATCACGGTCTCCGATCCATTTCCCGGTAATGCCAAACTTAGAGACGAATCCATCGGACAATAAGAATCTATCTATTCTACTCATCGACTTACCATCAGCGCTGAACCAAGAGAATTTCTTACCTAGTACCGGCGTATCTATTAACTCCATCTCTTCCACAAAGCGATTAAACAAACTATTTTCATTCTGTCTGCTAACTATACTACTCCCTTTTCTTTCCGAAGAATGTAATATGGCGTTAAAATCACCTCTCACACACCATTTACCACCCCCTGAACTCTGTTTTAAAGCTAGCAAATCTTCCCACCATTTATCTCTCAGCCCAATCTCATACCCATCCATTATCCTACCTTCTGATCCGGCATGTGCCCCATCGGTCGACATCGTCGGGGCCTTGGTTTTCTGTCAGTTTACTGCCTTAACCTCCTTCATCTTTTCTGCTCTCACAGCCTTTTCACTCAGAAATGCCTCTACTCAGCCTGATTCTACTCTCCGCTTTCGCCGCCGTATTATGCTCCTCTCAGATATGGGATTTATTCTCGGCGTTATATTCCTTCTGTCTGCCATTGTTAACCTCACTGAGATGAAGTTTGGAACACTCTCTTGTGGCAGCTCTTTTATCACTTTGGCAGTTGTTGTTCCCCTTCTCATCTTTGCTCCTCTGTCGCTTTTGTTTTCCATATCTTCGAGTATGTCTGCTTAAATGGCAGCATGAGTCTATGGTGAAAAGGGGTTATATATTATGTGTGTTTAATTTAAGTAAATTATGTCATTTTCGTGTTTAAGTGTGTCACTATCCGTGTTGTGTCTAGTGTTCGTGGAGTCTAATATGTTTCATAGTTTTCTATTGCTAGTCTGCTGCTATGTAATGTAATATCATTTCAAGTTGAATTAAATGGATAGTTTTATTTGAACAAGTGTGTGGTTGATTGATTAATATAGTTAGTTGTAGAATTTTGCAATTTTTTTTGTCTGCGTTTGTTCTCAAAGTTGAATTGGTTCTAATTGTACTTATTTATATTCAAAATTTGAATTTGGCTCCTTTTCATTTATTAATTTTGACATCAATGGAACAAATAGATTTAACACAAACGCGTACACACAATATGTATGGGTAGTAGAAGCAGGGGAGAAATAAAATTCGTAGCCTAGCCCTTTTAATGTGAGGCAAATTATTATGACTCGATCTTTATGAAATTTATCCTCTTAATTAATCAGTATGATATATATAGTGATTTCGTATAAAGATTGATATTGGAAGAGTAAAACTATACTCTCCTCCGTATCACAATATATGTCGCTTGAAATTATGAGTTAATTTACAAAAATTTCCTTCAATTATGGTATGAAAAAAGTAAATTAAATAATTGAAATTAAAAAGAGATAGTATTAAATAGTTAAAGGCATCATATGAAAAATAGCATTTAATATTTCAATAATGTAAAGTGACATATAATTTAGTATAATTGTTTTTTCTTCTCAAAGTGATACATAATTTTGTATGGAGGGAGTAAAAAACACATATTTTTTCTACCAATTTTTTTATACGTGTCTTCCTCTTGTCAAGAGTTGTCGGACATTGATATGAATTAAGATATACTAATTCTTTTGCCTGAAAATCAATTATAAGAAGGAGCCAATGAAAGTTTTCCAAATCATGTATTGGTAAGAACTAAGAATATCTGATTATGTTCAAAATATTAGTTTCATAGTTAAAAATGAATTTTAAAGTGTTATGCATACATGGCAATTACCTTTGAAAAATTATCAGCATTGCCCATAAACCATCATCGTGCCTTCAACCCTTTGTTAGTGTCAAGATGAATTATTAAATTAGAACACCAACTTACTTTGTGAACCAACGATCACTTATATTAGAATGGTCAAATATCATAATTAGAGATATGTTAGATTAGGTATTCCTTTGTCTGATTAGATGTTTAGGGATTTGTCAACACGAATTGCACAATAAAATTTCAGCATACACAAATTAATTTAATAACTAATTTGCGGGAAATTCTAATATATGCACAAATACAAATGACATGTGTTAGGCACACTCACAAAAATAAAATAAAATTAAAGAGAAAAGAATTAAAATAATATAAATTGATTTGACTATATTATTTTTCATTTAAACTTTTGGATTTATGTCTATGCAAGAATTACTCCCAATTGACTAGTGAAATTTGAGGCATTGAAAATTGTGCTGATTAACTTTTTAAATAAAAAATTTATTTAAGTGGAATACTTAAAGAGTGTACTGAGTTCATTTGTTACCAAAAACCAAATAAATAAAAACCATTTATCTTCTTGCACCAAATGTCCATGAGTAAAGTGTCTTTTGCAATACTATTAGTACTTTTCAACTTCAAAGATTATCACAAAATCGATCAAATTGGAGAATTAATGGATACTAAAATGGAAGAAAAATGGATAAAGCACTATAGTAACCATCATAAGATACTACAATATGGTAGCAACTTCTCGTGATTCCAAAGGTACACTATTAATGTCATTCTTATTTTTATTCCTTTTTTTTGTAACAATTTTTTTTCTTTTGAATGTGTTGATTGTTTTTGTTAGGGTTATTGATAATGAAGTACTCAAAAGCTTTTGCAATTTTGGAAGAACTGGAGGCACTTGGTTGTAGCATTGTACATGAAGTTGATGCACATAGTGTCCACAATCACCCGATGTTACAAAATAAAGTTTTTGATCGCATAGTCTACAATTTCCCTCATGCTGGATTTGGTTTGGCAGAGAATAATTCGAATCAAATCGGGTAAGTTAAAAAAATAGTTTATTTGGTTTTAAAATTATAGGACATTATTGTTAGTTTAGTGATTGAAGGCTTGGGTCAGATTGTTACTCTTAAGTTTAAAAAAAAGGTTTAGTCTTTGAAGTATTAGGATTAAAAAATGTAGTCTCTCTTAATTAGTTAGTCCTTGTTGTTCATATAATTCATAATTAGCATTTTAAGATTTTAAAAAATGAGGATAATAGGAAGATGAACAATATGTAGTTTGTTTGGTTAGAAGTTTTCAGAAGGAGTTTGGGTGTGACCGGAAGTTGTTCGGTGGTGGTGGTTTATGGCGGAGAAGAAGAAAATAAAATGAGAGGTAGGTGTCATATAAGAGAGGAGAAATGATAATTAATGACTTTGTTTTTGCAATTAGCTAGAGTGTGAAAAACCACATGAATAACTAATTACATATTTTTATCCCTTAGAAGAATAGTTGAATGGGAAAAAAAATTAATTAATTTTTAAGTCCTTATTAATTAATATACTATATTGTTGTTTTATAGTCTTTGTAAAAGTATTTGTTTTGTGTTTGGTTTATGCAAATATAATTTTTTTTTATTTTTCTTATTTTGTTTTAGCCTCTGTAAAAATATATTTACGTTCAAATTAATTATTGTAACACTTTAGTTCCTAATTTTTACAATGACCAACTTCAATAAAAATCAGTTTTCCAAGAATTAAAATAAAACAATGATTTGTCAAAATAAAAAATAAAAAAATAGAACAATGATCAAACACAAAACATTATATATTTATAAGAAATAATACAATTTTTTTTTTGCAAATACTAAAATTTTAATTATTTATGTTTGTAGAAATCATATGCATAAACCAAAAAAGTATGGAAAATAATAAGATAATGAAGAAAAAATGTTGTAGGTATTAGGTGGGAAAGTTACTAATGCATCGAGTAAAAACAGGGGTGACATATTTGCAGTATAGAAGTGACATTATTGTGATGATAGCTTTCTGTTTGCAGTATTGAAGTGACATTGTTGTAGCTTGTGTCATCTCATCATAGCTTATCCTGTTTTCAATGTAACAATGGAAGCAATACTTGCAAAGTATTTAGTTATGGGAACTAGGAACTGTTTAATTAGTTGAGGGAAGAAGTTGAGAAGAAAGTACGATAAATATGGCAGATTTGATGGCTTTGGCTAGTGTGCATGGTGCATAAGTTTGTAATAATTATATTATAACGAATAAAATTTTTATAAAATTGATCGTTGGAGTATATTATAACGATTATCTAACAAATGTTTTAAAAAAAATTTAAAATAATTTGATGTATAATTGATATTCAGACTCATCAAAATTAACGGTATTTAATAAAAATTTATAATCCATTAATCTTGATGGGTCTCAATAACATATCAAATGATTTTTTTTTAAAATTTATATATGATCTATACAATATAAACTTTCAATCTAACGATCGATTTTGTAAAATTCGTATTCGTTATAGTAGTGCTCATAACTTGTGCATGATGAAAAAGTAAGATTAAGAGAGAGATAGATAGAGATAATGAAGAACAATTTTATCCCTCTCCGACGTTTCTCCCTCTTAAAATTCCAATTTTATCCATCCGTAAAAATTGAAAATCGCAAAAAACCGATATGTATTTGGATGTTCTTTTATGAAAACCGTTGGATCTCATAAAATTTTGGATTGATTTTTCAAAACCAATCCAAACCATATAGATACTTTTAAATACTTACTCAATTTTTTATTAGTATAATATATTGCATTAACATATTAATTGTTGGTTTTTAATTTTCTCAATAATATTTATTTATTCAATTTAATCCATTTTTCTATTTTATATGTTTCAAATATAATTGATAATTATCATTGCAAAATATTATTTTTAACATATTATATGTTATATGTTACAACAAATATATTATTTTACCGTGTCTTTATAATATTAATATTTAATTAAAAAATCCAATTTATAATTTGGATATCCAAAATCGATCCAAAGTAAACCGCACAACATTGGATCGGAATTTTTTAATTAACCATCCAAAACCGAACCGTAAGTAATTTTAACTTTGGATCAGATGGATTTTTGCCTCAAAACTGATCCAAACTGAACCGCGAGCACCCCTATTCAAAATAACAACCATCCAATTATTTTCAAATAATTATTATATATAAAACAAGCTGTCACTAATAAATTTTTGGGTCAAATATGTTTTCGGTCCCTATAATTTTCCAGAATTTTGTTTTTAGTACCTGAAGATTTTTTTCACACTTTTTAGTCCCACAAGTTTTCCTATCAGTGTTTGTAGTCCCTACTCGTGCATATCATTCGAAATTTTAAAAAAAAATTTGCGGTCATGTTTAGTACATTATATGAATCTCTCTTACAAAAGTTTAATTTTTTTTTAACAAGAGATGAATTAAATATGATTTTTTTAGTTTTTTGCACATAAAAATTCATAAATAATTCATCTTGTGTTAAAAAATTCTAAAGTTTTATCGAAGACATTCTTATAATATTATAAACATGAATACAAAAAATTATTCAAAAATTTGAAAGTATACAAGAGTTTCATTAAAAGTAGGGACTAAAACCATTGACGGAAAAAACTTTAGGGACTAAAATATATGGAAAAAATCTTCAGAGATTAAAAACGAAATTCTGCGAAACTATAAGAATAAAAAACATATTTAACCCTAAATTTTTTAACCTATCTATATTAGACAAGTTCTTCTATTTGATAAAAATTTCAAAGTATGCATGACACAATTTGTCACTTATGAGATTTAGAATGCATTTGTTTTACATTTTTATTATTGTAATAGGGTTTTTTTATAGATTTTTTAGAAAATTATTCTGTAAAAAAATTATTTTTAAATACAAATGAAAAGCTAATCCTAATAGCTTTTCAATTTTTTTTATTTAAAAAATAATTTTTATGATAGTAAATAAATGGAAAGTAGCTTTAGGTTTTCTATAAAAAATCTCTAAAAATCAATATCTAAATTTTTCCAAAACTATTTTTAAAAATAAATTAAGTTTGAACAAGTGCACCCTTATTATCATACACGTAAAAAGGTTTTACTGATAAAATTTTAAAATAATTATCGCATATGGAATAAAAATTATTATGGATGAAATTGAAATATCAAACAAGGGACATGTTTTAACGTTTTTTTATTGTAAAAATAACATATTATGTATAATGGTATTTGATAAATAAGATTGTTTTATCAATTTATTTTAAGACTCGATATTCAATTCCATGACTATTGTTTTATCAAATTAGTTGTAATTTATAATAAAAGTGCATCATTATGGACCCGTGCACCTTAACTATAGCTTTGCAGTGACAACCTTGATTGAATGTGTGCGAGGTGATGACACCGAGTATTTTACTACTTAGGAATTAAGAAATGAAGTCTCTAAATTGTAAATTGTTGATCATTTTATTTACATATTAATTTATAAAGAAGCATTTTAAGTTTTAAAAATAAATCATCAAAAAAATAGTTTTAAAAATAATTCGTAAATTTTTTTTTAATACAACTAACGATTAATTGATATAAATAAAGGATGTGGTTAAGAATTTGATCTCTGATTTTTGCTTATGGAAAAAAAAATTAACATGAAGGATAGAATTCAATTGTGTGTCCTACAAATTCTTCGACGGAAATTAGTCACTTGAAAACTTTGTAACTCTAAAACATATGGTAATCAAAATTAAAACTACAACTCACATCATAAAATACTATAATGTTTGGGTGCAAATTTGATGTTGCAATTTGTCCCTTAAACGTGGGTTACACTAATTGGTGGATCCCACTAATCTTCACTTGTGTCTGTCTCTTTCTAAATGTTTCAATATGACTTTTGGTTGGAACTAATTAATAAGACATTAACCTATATGAAGGATTTGCTAACCAGATTAATTTAAACTTTGAATATTTAACTAAAAAAAAAAACTCTATATGTACATAATTATATTAAGATGGTTGGTGTTTGTGTTATTTTCAGGCTTCATCAAGAAGTGGTGTTGGGGTTTCTAAAGAGTGCAAAGAAGATGCTAACAATTGATGGTGAAATTCACATTACACACAAGAATAACAAGCCTTTTTCTAAATGGGAAATAGTAAAATGTGCAGAGAAAATTGGTTTGGTCTTTGTTGAAAAAGTTCCATTTAAAATAATTGATTATCCAGGTTATGTAAATAAGAGAGGCTCAGGAGAAAATTGTGATGGAACTTTTCGTATAGGTGATTCAAGTACCTTCAAATTTTCAAAACCAAAATATGTGAAAGCAATTTCTCTGGGGCTTCTAGTTGTGTTAGAAGACTCGGATTCAGTGCAGTTGAAAAATTATGCGAGTAAAATTATGTTGGCATCTACTGTAATGACGGAAGAAAGATGGATAAAACATTACAGTAGCTGCCACAAGATATTGCTTGTTGGAGAAGGAGATTTCTCTTTTGCACTCTGTTTGGCAAAGGCTTTTTGCTCTGCATCCAACATGGTTGCAACTTCTCTTGATTCCGAAGGTACATTTTTAAATTTATTTTATACATGTATTTAACAGGTTTTATTTTTAACTAAATAATTTTAAGGAATCAGAGATAATAAAAATATTTTGGAATTTTTGTAGTCAAACTCTTAAAAGTATAAAAAATGGTTATTTTTAATATAAAATAGTTATTTTTTTTGTTATTAACTTGTGTCTCACGGTACTAGTTAGCATGACCCATAATGTATTCATGTTTTCGTTTTTTTATCAAGAGGGTAGAATTTTATCTTATAAGATGAAAAAGAATGCCAGCCAATGTATATTACATGCAATATTCCTATTATGCTCATGGGACTCTTTATGTTTTCGTTTTATATGTATGGCTATCGATTAAGTTGATTAAAACTTGACATGCTTTTGCATTGAATTGATTTTGATGAATTTATACATTTTGATGGTGAATGTTTAATTTGTTAGAGACATTGAAGGTGAAGTACTCAAGAGCTACAATAAATCAGATAGAACTAAAGAGATTGGGTTGCACCATTTTGCATGAAGTGGATGCCCTTGCTATGGACCAACGCCCCTTGTTGCTTGGGAAAATATTTGACCGCATAATCTTTAATTTTCCTCAGGCCGGTGTAGGATTTGGTTTAAACAAAATTCAGTAAGTTATTTTCTTCTTTACTAATTCATCTTAATTAAGGTATTTACTTTTAATTGGGTGCCCCAATGTTACCTTACATTCACAAGTATATAGGGCCTAATAAGTGATATACTCCCTCCGGTCTCATATATAAGAAACAAAAAAAAAATTTACAAAGTCTTAAATATAAGAAAAAGTTACTACAATCATTACATTTATTTTGAATATTCCAGTTTTACCCTTTGTTTTACTTTTCTCCATAATAAATAATAATTTAATTTAAACAAAAAGTAAGGGTAAAAGTGGAAATAACATGTTTTTCCTAATCATTTACTCCACTTTCTTAAAGGGTGTGCTTTTTTTTTTGTTTCTTATATATGAGACCGGAGGGAGTAATTGTTATATAAGATAAGTGAAATGAGTAGTTTAATTTTTTTTTTTTAACGGCCAATGAGTAGTTTAATTGGTTGAACCAGGTGATATAGTTGTTATTATAGGTCTACTTTGCTAGTGTATTTGCCATTGAGATGTTTAATTTACCTACTATTTTAGCTATAAAACTTGAAACGGTAAATTATATAAAAAACTTGACCAGATGCTCTTATGCCAAGTTCCAATCGTTGCACCTCGCTCCGTCGACCTGAGCGCCGCCGTTACTGGTAAATTTTCGTCGACTCACTGCTCCGTTGACTAGAACCAGTGGATCGATGCCAGTGTGATGCTGGATTGAGATCCGACAACGACGGGAGGTGGAAGGAGGCGCAACAACGTTGGAAGATGTAAGAGGTGTGACGGCGTTGGAAAAAACGAAGGAGCTGCAACTTTTTGGGTTTATTTTAGTGTTTTTGATTAATATAAAGAACATGGCACGTGGTTGTATATTGTGCACATGTTTAATCGGAAGGGTGAGATTGATCGAAAGTCACCCCGACTTTTCCGTGTTAAAGTCGCCCAATCGCGACCCGCTTGTCATCATAACCTGTTTCCAATGCAACAAACATAACGAGGAAAATACTTGTATAGGCACAAGTATAAATAAATGGTGTTAAATACACTTACACACAAACCAAATATGGATTATTAACAAACCAAAGAAAAGATACACTTACACAAACAAAGAATAATTAAAGAGAAAAAAATTAAAATAATGTTAATTGACGTGATTATATTGATTTTTATTTTTATTTGTGTGTGTACAAATAGATTTTATTTGGGTTTGTGTCTATGCAAAAGACTTTCTCAAATAATAAACAGCGCTGCTATATACAGCGAAGATAATGCAAGTGGGGTTGTGTCAGTTTGCCAGATCATTCGTGGGTTTTTCGCGATAGAAATTTTGCTATAAAAAGCATTTCTCTTTTTTTAATATAGTAGTGTATCTATACTATATATAAAAAGGATACAAAAAAAATTTGGTGTGGACTTTTCAAAATACCAATAATACCCTTGAATTTTTTTAAAAAAAAACAAAAGTCTTTTATTAAAAAACTCACCATAACATAAGAGACATCATTTTTTTTGTGCAACAAAAATCTTTTATTAACAAACTCACCATAGGGACATGTCTTTATTTATTTTTTTGACATAAGTTAGACACAGGCAGGCGCGGAACGCGCCTGTCTGGCCCGCTAGTTTATAAATAAATTGGATAACAAACTAATTTTTATGTCCAGGCATCACCAGAAGTTGGTGTTGGGTTTTCTACATAATGCAAGGAAAAAGCTAAGTTGTGACGGGGAAGTTCATGTGACACTAAAGTGTACCCATCCCTTTAATAAATGGGAAGTAGTCAAGTTGGCACAGAATGCTGGTTTGGTATTGGTTAAGAAGGTGCCATTCAAAAAGAAAGAATATACATGTTACACTAATAAAATAGGATTTGGATTAAATTGGGATGAAAACTTTAATGTTGATAATTGTAGTACCTTCAAATTCTCAAAAGAAAATGATGTTAAATCTTTTTTTGTGGGAATATCAGAAATATCAATAGATGCAAATTCACTTTGGTTAAAAGATGCAAGTGATCGTAAATTGAAGTTGTCGAGTGAAGATGATATGGCTCAAGCTTCGACTTCAACAAATTTGATTCAAGCCAATAATGTAACACATTTGATTCAAATCAATGATTGTGAATTGAAGTCATCAAATGAAGATCATTTGGTTCAAGCTTCGACTTCAACAAATTTGATTCATGCAAACATTGCAACAAAATTGATCTCAATGTGCACTATTTTATGAAGAATTGAAGAATGCATACTATCAATATTAGATCATGTAATGTAGAATATAAGGTGTTTTAATATCATGTTCAAGCTTGCGAAAGAATCAACATGACTCCAATATTAGATCATGAAACAGGCCCAAGCAAAAAAGTTCGACCATTGTTCTTTCCCAGTTTTGCTCAAAACGAGCAAAATACACTTCTAATAGTATTTGAGGGGATCCTGAATAATACGAGGAAGAAATCGTCAAAATGTTCAAGGGCCAAAACCAGTAGTCGTCATGTGAATGCACCAATGCTATAAAGAAATATGGAGTAAATAGTCGTTTTAGTCCATGATATAGTGTCATTCGTTGTCATAGTAGTCTTTGAATCATCAAAAAAAATATTTAACAGTTTCTGAATTTAATTTCCGTTAGTCATAATAATTTTTAACCTTAACTTTCATCACAAAAGCGTTTGTTGTAGCTCACATGGACTATAGGTTGACTAAGATAATCATGGCATATTATTTATCTTTCAAAAACTTATGTCACATATTCAGGGACCAAAGTAAAAGTACAGTACAAAAAAAGGAATATGAATGTTGAGAGATTAAAACGCTGGAAAAGATAATAAGATTAAAATATTTATCAAAATCACCCCCAAAGTAAATTCATAATCAATCTTCATCTTCTTGTTTGCGAAACGGGAGATTTTTTTTTTATAGGATAGGATCTAAAATCCAAATTCTCTAGTTTTACGGAATTAAAAGCATTTTTTACCCAAAATAATGATATTAAAATGGAAGGGTAGTATAGTCAATAAACAAGTTAATTGACTTATTCTAGTTTCTTCTTCTCTACGGTAATGTAAACCCTTCTCTACTCTGTTTTTCACACAGACACAGTTCCTCATAAACCCTTATTCCTTCTTCTACATTCAATCTTCAAAAATATTTCAACCCTTCATTCTATTGAGTGTGTGTACTAATTCATATATGCACTGTCCATGATGAGGCACATGAGGCTGTAGCATCTGTCTCAATCTAGTTGTCCGTGATGATGCACAAGATGCTGTAGCATGTTGAGATATCCTCTGTTGTGTTTAGTGTGCATACAGAAGGTTTAAGTATTTGAGAAATAAGTGTCAAACTAAGCACAACCGTTTCTGTTTAGTTAGTTAGAGTTTGTTAATGAGTTAGTTAAGGGTAGTTACTAGTTTGTTAGTGACTTAACCCACAAGCAACACATTATAAATAGTGGTGTAAAGTGACATTGTGATTAAGTGTAATCAATAATAAAATTTCTTCTTTCTCTTAATCCTCTTCTTCTCAAAATACAGAAAGTGTGTGTGTGTGAGGTTCATTTTCGAAACTCCATTATTGTGGATTCTTTTCTTTAAAGTGTTAGTGTTTTTCCGCTGTGCATTTGGATTGATTCATAGTGCATTGGATCGTTGAAATTAAAGTGATTTCGTGTTCTAACACTTTCATTCTTTCTTCATTCATCAATTTCTTCTTGAAAATCCTCAACAATGGTCTTCTATAAGCTTTTTTCCCATCTCTCACGAACCATTCCACGAACCTCACTTCTCTCTGCTCAGCGAATCCCCCAACAACAATTCCATAACTTCTCCAATCAATTTCATTCGCTCCTCAATCACCAATCTACCAACAAGGTTCATATCTAAACAATTTTTTCATGTTGTAGGCTTTTGCTAGGGTTTTAGGTTTCTTCTCAGAATTTGATAACTCAATATATAGTTTCAATACTAATTCTTACTGTAGTTTTTTTTTAATTCATTATTTTTCTTTCTATCGTGTATTGTGTTCATGTATTTTTGAACTATGTTGCCATTGCCAATAAGTTTATATATATATATATATATATATATATCAACTTTAATGTTATGATAAAAAAAATTAGGGTTACAGGTTACTAGGGTTATGATTGATCACATGTTGTATTTTCATATTGTTCACTGTTGCATTCTAGATTATCTAGCCTAATTGTTGTTTTTTATGACATACGACACAGACACTGACACGTCAACATCAATAATAATTTGAAAAAATAAAATAGTTCAATGTAATCATAAGTGTTGGTATCGTGTTGGTAACATATATGTGTACAAGAAGGTCTTTGCCGATTCCTATCAAAATGGTGCACCTCTAAGTAGATGGGGTGAAAACGCAGAAGTTATGTTACTATTGTTCTATACTTTTGGACCAATTATCTGAAAATTCCTTATTGAGTAAATTACTAATACATTCTAAACTTCTGATTTTGGTTCTACATATGGTTTTTATTATTCCAGCTAATTCCAGTTCAAGTCAATTTCTTATGTCCATTTATAAATTCCTCAAGACCAAAATTTGGATTTTGTTCATCAGCCTCAACTGAAACAGAAGATAAAAAAGGGAATAATGTGCATAATGGCGATTCCACCAATGACGACTCTGCAAAAACAAGTGACTTAGAGGCAAATGAAATTGATCAGGCTGGACAAGCCAAGCCTGCAGATCAAACAGAAGAATCGGGATCTATTTCGGATTTATCCTCGGATGATTTGATTAAGTCTGTAGCTGAGAAGGAAGAACTTTTGAAATTGAAGCAAAAAGAGATTGACAAAATACATGCAGAGATGAAGAATCTCAGGATTCAACATGAAGCTGCCGATGCGGCGAATCTCCTGAAGGCACTTCTTGCAATAACCAGGAAACAACTTTCAGAGGTAGTGTTCAATCTGTATAATTGCAATCATCATATTCTGCTTTCAATTATTGCTGCTATGTTTCTCATTCAGCAATAGTTGAAAAATTAATTGCTCCTATGAAATTATTTATCCTATATATGTTACTAAAATCATCATTATTGGTTTCAAAAATGTAATTCTCGGAAGAGTGTAAAGCTTCGGGACATTGTTGAAGGTACATAATTTATTTATTTTTTCAACCGAGTTGTTTGATTTTCTTTTGACAATGCAAATTGTTTGATAAAGAGCTTAAACTTTTTCTTTTTTAATTTAATTTACAGATATCAAGTCGCTGATTGTTAGACTAATTGCAGTGACCGTAGTGTGTTTCAACACTCAAATGGTGGATTCAGAGGTGACGAAGGGAGTTGGATCCTTTTGTGCTTTTGTGGTGGTGTTATCTCTCATTCCCTACATTCTTTAGTTTAGAAGAAAGAAAAAAATTGAATAAATGGTTGAGATGGCGCTCAATGAAGCATGAGAGAAAGAACATCAAAGACAACATAGGGCTATGAAACACATACATCTTTATATCCTTATTAACATATTTTACACATATATGATAAGTTGTTTTTTCTATTAAGTACTTTTTAATAAAACTACTTGGCCTATCTTTTGAATTTTTCTCTTTACCCCCACCCCCCACAATGTTTATTTTAGGAGACTTAAAATGTAGTTTTCAAATCTATTTTTCTCATTCACATTTCATATTCTATTTTCCTAAAAAGTAATTATTTCGAAAAACGTTTTTCGAAAACTCAAATATTTTGAAACACAGAATCCGAAATTGCTTTGGAAAATATTTCCCAAAGTGATTTTGAAAAACGTTTTCCGAAATCCTGTTATCTGTGATTAGAACTGCAAATTTGCCATTCTAACCTGTTATAACTCAAAGAACACGCTCACAAAGAGATTTCTTTCCCTCATTTTTTGTTGAGTAGATCCATTGTTATTTTTATCTATATAAGAAAAACAACTCAAATAATCAACTAATTAAAGAAAATATATTATGCACCAAAAAAAAAAAATTAAACTATAAATTATGAGTTGTATATTAAAAACAAGGGTTAAATATTTTTTTCTTCTATAAATATCTCAAATTTTGTTTTTAGTCTTTATAATTCTTTTTTAGTAAATTTGGCTCCCTTAAATATTTTCTGTTACGATTTTTGGTCCCTGTGTTTTCAATCAACTCATGTATATCATTCGAAAATTTGAAATTTTCATCCGCAATTATGTTTAGTACATTATAGAAATATCTCTTACAAAAGTTTAAATTTCTTTATCATGGAATAAATTAAATATAAATTTTTATGTTTTTTGCGTTTAAAAACTTATGAATAATTCATTTTACGTCAACAAATTTTGATTTTTTTGTCGCGGAGAGATTTTTATAATATTATAAATATGAATACAAAAACTTATTCAAAAATACACAAAAGTTGATTAAACGCGTGGATAACAAATTGTGATAGAAAAGATTTGAGAACCAAAAGTTGTCAAAATTTGTTGTAGGACAAAAAACAAAATTCAAAGGTGAATAAGTGTGAGTATCACAGTTCAAACCTCACTTCTACATATAAAATACAATATCCTTACCGACTGAACTATCTTTACGCGGAAGTTGAAGTTGTTTTTTATTTAACCCTAGAAACAATTAAAAACTGAAGGGCAATATAGTCAAATAAATGAATTAATTGATGTATTCTAGTTTCTTCTTCCCTGTTACTACTCTGTTTCCTTTTTCTCTGTTTTTCTGAGAAACACACAGTTCCTCATAAACCCTTCTTCCTTACTCCATATTCAATCTTCCTTTATTTTTTCTTCATTCATCGATTTCTTCTTCAAAATCCTCAACAATGTTCTTCTACAAGCTTTTCTCCCGTTTCTCAACAACCATTTCCCGAACCTCACTTCTCTCTACTCAGCGAATCCCCCAACAGCAATTCCATAACTTCTCCAATCAATTTCATTCCGTTATCATTTCTCAATCTACCAACAAGGTTCATTTCTAAACTTGTTAATCAATTTTCATTTTTTTGGGTTTTTTTTTTTCTTTTCATGTTGTAGGGTTTTGCTAGGGTTTTATGTTTAAGCTCAGAATTTGTTAACTCATTAGTTTCAATACTAATTCTCATAGTTTTTTTATTGAGTATATATTATTTTTCTTCCATCGTGTATTTTGTTTATGGATTTTTGGACTGTGTTGCCATTGTTAATAAGTTTCTGTTTTTTTGTCTAATTTCTTCAGATTTAAACTTATAGGGTCATGATAAAAATTAAAAATAAAAACTTTCGGGTTATGATTGATTATGTTTTTTATTTTCATATTGTTCGCATTCTACATTAGCTATCCTAATTGTTGCTTGTGAAGTACATAATGATTTGAAAAAATAACAGAATTTATTGTAATCATAAGTGTCAGTGTCGTGTTGGTGTTGGACACCGACACCAGGGTATGCCTAATCCGACAAGTGTTCGTGCTTCATAATGCTTTGCACCTCTTTTCGGGTTTTTAATCCGTTTTAGTAATTTCTTTTGGATTCCAATTTTTTGGTATACAATGGAGCTGAGGATGGAACCCGGGACCTCTAGCATACTACCCAAACCCCTCACCACTAGACCAAACATAGTGGCTTTCCTTTTGAATTCCAATGTTTAGAAGGACGAAAATAAAAACTATCTGAATGTCATTTTAGGGTTTAGAAAAGTAGCTGTGAAATCTCATTGATCATTTTGCTGCTGTCGATTTTGATTGTCCATTTTAGCAGAGGTTTTAAAAGGGTGTTATGTGTGTCCGGATGCATTTATGTAGATTTTATTTTAATTTCTCTTTCGATGCAGCTTGAGCTTGCTAATGTTAATGATGCTTTATTCAAAAGAAAAAGTTAGTGTCTGAAAGAAAAAAATCTTTAATTAAGTATCTATCGTTTGATGAAGAGAAGAACACTCAGTGTTCAACACTGTGGTTGAGCTTAAATCTTACTGTAATATATATCCTCTCTTCTGGTTTACCCTACCCCCCATTTTCACGTGTTTATTTTACTGTTTTGTGTTTAACGCTTATTACTTTTTGAGGGAAAAACAGGTTCTAGTGCCTTCTATATATATGATTGTTACTATTGTTCTTTACTTTTGGACTAATTATCTTAAAATTCTTCATTGAGTAAATTACTAATACTCTCTAAACTTCTCATTTGGTTCTACATACGGTTTTAAATATTCCAGCTAATTCCAGTTCAAGTCAATATCTTATGTCCATCTATAAATTATTCAACACAAAAATTTGGATTTTCTTCATCAGCCTCAACTGAAACAGAAGGGGAAAAAGGGAATAATGTGCATAATGGTAATTCCACAAATGACGACCCTGCAAAAACAAGTGAAGAGGCAAAGGAAACTGATCAGCTTGGACAAGCCAAGCCTGCAGATCAAACAGAAGAGTCGGGATCTATTTCAGATTCTCAATCTCAAACTGTCAAAAGGAGAGGTGTTAAACGAACTGCATTTTCTGATTCAGATTCAGATTCAGATTCCGAGAGTGAATCGGATTTATCCAGGGATGATTTGATTAAGCGTGTAGCTGAGAAGGACGAACTTTTGAAATTGAAGCAAAAAGAGATTGAGAAAATACAGGATAAATTTCTGCGGACTTATGCAGAGATGGAGAATGTCATGAACAGGGTTCAACGTGAAGCAGAGAATTCAAAGAAATTTGCTATACAGGTCTAAGTTTGAACCTTTTTGTCGCAAATAAATTACTCTTAAACTTTGTGCTGAGCAATTTAAATGTGCTACAGAATTTTGCAAAGAGTTTACTTGATGTTGCGGATAATTTGGGAAGAGCTTCATCAGTTGTAAAGGAAAGTTTTTCCAAAATCGATACATCGAGTGACTCTGCTGAAGCGGTGAAACTCCTGAAGACACTTCTGGAAGGTGTTGAAATGACCGAAAAACAACTTTCAGAGGTAGAGTGTTCTATCTGTATAATTGCTATCATCATAGCAAATCTAGCATCTAATCTTTATTTTAGTCATGATGCAGTTAAAGTTTTCTTTCACATTCTGCTTTCAGTTATTGCTGCTGTGTTTTTCATTTATGGTTAGTTTTGTTTGGTCATCGGGATTGAAGATTTATTTCATGATTGTGGGGTAAGGGTTATCAGGGAGGGACTGGGAGAGAGTTTTGTAGCTCGGGTTCTTGTTTGGTTGGGTGCTGTGAGATTAGGTGATTATTTTGGTTTCTTTTCAAAAGCCAATTTCATGTTAACACCTAAAACATGTTGGATATGATCTTCATGTGTTTTCATACTGTTTCATGGTTATACACTTTTCATGAACTTATTTGTCCCATATTTCTAAAATCATCATGTGCTTGAAAAATTGATTCTGGGGAGAGGAGAGTATAGAGCTTCAGGCTATTGTTTTGAAGGTATTGCTTCTACTTACAGGTGCTTAAAAAGTTTGGAGTAGAAAAATTTGACCCGACAAATGAGCCCTTTGATCCACATAGGCATAATGCAGTCTTCCAGGTACCCGATGATTCCAAGCCCCCAGGCACTGTTGCTGCTGTGCTGAAGGTAATTTAGATAATTGCTTGATGGACTTTTTTTTCCCCCTACCAATTTTGAACTTTGTTTCAATCAATAAAATCTTTATGTTCTATTTTGGTCTTTATTGCATGAATATTCCCGAACTTATGGGCTTTGTATCATGTTCTCATTCAAGCCAATATTTTTATTTATACCTCTGCCTTTTTCAGTGTAGCTATACTTTTTATTGTTAAGAATTTCTTAGGTACAAATCATATTCTCATCTGTCACCTCCATTTAAAATAGTATTACAATCTTGGCCTCCTTGAAACTATCACAGAGGATAGCATATGTTCGTCCGCGTCATATGAGTTATTACAGTTTTTTTTGTTAATGGCTTCATGCCATTGATCTGTGTCACTATTTGCGAAAAAGTCTTGCTTTTATTATCTCATTCATGCTGATACTTCCCATTTATGATTGTCTATAAAAGAGCCTTTTGATCAGAGGTTTTGCTTCCTTGAATGTTGGGACAAACTTGGCCGTATTTATGATTTTGCTCTATAGGTTTATTTAGGAGATCGAAAAGCTGAATAAAAAACTATCTAACCGTTATGTTTGCAGGCAGGATATTTGCTTCATGGTCGTGTAATTCGACCAGCGGAAGTTGGTGTAACCCAAGCAAAAGAAGATAACAATCCAGCAGAATGATGGAAACGATAGTGTAGCTGATAATGACCCATAGAAAAGAAGTTTCCTTCTTATTGCATATTGGATATCATGTGATGTTTCGTTCAAAATGTACCCGAAGCATTATGATCTTCCCTCCTTGGCACTAGTTCTATTTTCCATGCCTTTTACCAGCATGCAACATACTATTCTTTTTACTAATCTCATGTTTGGAATAACATGATACAATAAGATGAGTTTAGTTCCATCAGATTTTCCTTGTATCGGTGTTGTTTATACTGATTATAGTAAATATTTTGGTAGTGAGAACCCTAGTATGAAACTAAGGAGTTTTAGTCGCTTTTTCCAAGATCACAGTTGAGAGACTAGGATCATAATGGACCTCGCTGCACATCCACACAGTTTTGAAATGGAGGAAGGAAAATTCTCTGAAAGAGCAGTTAGCCTCCTTTAAGATGCAGGCAAACCACACAAGCTTGAAGTTGCAAACCTTACAAGCTTGAAGCTCTGGGAGGTGTGGATTTTGGAAGTAACAACAATATCTATGTTACTTTAGTTGCAACGCTTGGTAGGTGAATTTTAATTCGTCGTTGAATGTAATGGTAATATGGTATGTAAATTTTGGTTCACCCTTGATTGCAAACTCAATTACCATTTCTGCCTTTAGATTTCATAATGGTGAATCAACTTCAATTTTCTAGTGAAATACACAAATTAAATTTAAATGAAATAATTGAAAAGTCATAAACTAGCTCTCCTAAAATTTAAGTCGTAGATGTGATTAAAAGTAAATATGGTAGAGGTCACCAGAATTTTGAGATTGTCACTGTCAAAAATCAAGATTCAAGCCTCTGGAAAAATTTAGTAACTATATTGCCACACTTTAACATGTTTGAGTTTTGGTCAATTGGAAATGGACAAGTGGTGAGTGCTTGGCAAGATAAATGGTTGGTTCATGGTAAATCTATAGAAGACCTTGGTGTCCTCGTACCTGAACATTTGAAGAATAGGAAGATGGTTGTTGTGCTTCGGCCTAGTTGTGACATGGAGGTGGACAACATTACCTGGTGTTGTTCTTGTGACGGCAAATTTTCGATAGCTTTAGCATATGAATTATTGTGTCGGTTTAATGACGATGGCTGGAATGAAATATGGTCGAGTATCTGGTGCTTAAAAGTTCCAGAATGTGTTCGTAGTTTTGTGTGGATGGTTTGACCTAATCGGCTAATTACTAACTATAGAAAAATTAACATTGAAGATACTCTACATGTTTTGTGTGACTGCCCGTTGGCAAAGGTAGCTTGGAGTGTTTTGTTGCTCAACAATGATAATGCTCGTGTAAACTTTTTCGATGTTAATTTACATGATTGGATATCATTGAATCTATCACAAGAGCTCGGCAAGAATAATCACCTGCGATGGGATTGTGTTTGGGCAACTTGCTGTCACATGTTGTGGCAGTGGAGGAATAGAGAATCACATGGGGATGAGAGAGCTAGACCACATTAGCCTGAGAATGTTATTCAACAATGGGTAAGCAATACCAACATGCCTCTATGCGCTGTATTGTAATGAACCAAAGGCAGAAGGTTGAAATCTCAGTTGTGTGGAAGAAGCCGGATAAAGGGTGGTTCCGATTAAACACAGATGGTACGAGTCGGGGTGAGTTTGCAGTTGATTGCGGGGGACTTATACGAGATACAAATTGATCATGGAGAGGTTTTTTTTCCAAGAATTTGTAGCTATGCAATGCTTCTATTGCGGAGCTTTGGGGGAGTGCTTGAGGGATTCTGGTTTGCTAGAGAAAAAGGTTTTCAAAAGATTGAATTACATGTTGATTCTAAAGTAGTAGCTTAAACTTTGACAAGCAAGAGGCTAGGAAGTGTTGAAGGACTAGGAAGTGTTATCGGAGGGTGTCTTATTCATGAAATTCGGAGGATCCTCGATATGTATTGGGAGGTTAGAGTGTGTCATGCTTATTGTGAAACAAATTTTTGCGTCGATGCTCTGACTAATATGGGGTGTGATCATGAACCCAGTATAAGATTTTATGAATTTTGTAGGTGTGCATTTGCAACATGCACCTAGAGTATATTTAATAACGTAATTATCTTTTATAGCATACAACTTCTAAAAATAAATGAGTGTTTGTGTCCAAAACTCATATAATATTGGTGTATATGTTAAAAGACATAGATAAGTTGGATATGAAATTGAGAAATTTAATTTGACCAACATAGTATTGAGAGCCGAAAAATATTTTTGATTCAATTGTTACAGTCGTTAATTTGAGAGAGAGGGGCACATCTGAAAACTTCAAGGGCCGGGGAAAATCTAGTTAATCAGTACTCTCTAGCTAATCAGTTTTTGCTGGATTAATCAAAATCTCTAGTTAATCCAATTAATCAGTTTTGCTAGATTTTTTTTTTCAAGAAGCAGTTTTGCTAGATTAATCTCGGTCTTGGGTTGATTAATCAAATTCTCTGTAGTTAGGTTCTGTTTGGCAAAAATAGCGAATGACTGATAAACTATCTTATCAATATGTTGCACTACGCCGTATTTAAATTGCATTATATTAATATTTATACAAAGTTTGGATAAAAGTAGGTTTTTGTTAAAATAGTAAGGGTAAAAGTGGAAGAAAAGATGATAAGCTATAAGCTATTTGAAATAGCGTCTGAAAAATAAGCTACTAAGTCAATAAAACAAGCTACGTATAAACTCTTTCTAAAAAGACTATTATCAAACAAGTCTTTTAACTTATAAACTAACGTTTATGGCTCGCCAAACAGAGCCTTAATCAGTTTTTTTTTGGTACATCCCAATCCAGTTAATCAGCAAAATAACTGAAAATATAAATGTTATTAATGAATTCTTATAGTCAATAGTTCATTTAAGATCAATATTTGAGTGACAGTTATTTGAGGGGATGTAGTTTCTTCTATGTCAAATAAAGTTATTAGTGCGGTGACGTACATTTGTAAAGAATTAGTACCGTATATAATAAGTAAAATAAAGATGAATATTTTGGTGTTCTAAAATTTAGTTGAAAATTGGTATTCCACAGATTAAATTAAAGATTATATTTTTATATTAAATTATATTGAAATAAATATAATTTTTAAATGCATTTTGTTTGTAAGATATCAATATTCAATTAAATTTGATTTAAAAAACGAGTATCCAATTAAATATTATAGATATCAAAGATCACTATGAATGAGAAATAGTGACAAATAATACTGTCTAAGTAAGTATTTCTCCACTATGACGAGCTTCGAATGGAAGGTGGATGCCTCATTTTCGAAAACACAAAATGAAGTGGATATTGGTGTTTGCATTTGAGACGATCAGAGTCACTTTGTTCTAGCAAAAATGGAATGGATCACATTAGAGGATTGCTTTCAATTGTGCAATTGATCATATTAGTAACGAGTGCCTCCGAGATAGGGGGTACTCACAGTTCGGTTTGGATCGGTTTTGAGACAAAAACTCATCCGATCCAAAAATAAATTTATTTGCAGTTTGGTTCGGTTTTGGATGACAAATAAAAAAAATCCGATCCAATTTTATGCGGTTTAATTTGAATCGGTTTTTGGATATCCAAATTATAAATTGTAATTTTTTTTATTAAATATTAATATTATAAAAAACACTATAAAATAATATTTTGATTTTTTTTACAAAATAAATATTAAATTTGATGTAAAATATAACATATAACATATTAAAAATTAATATTTTGTAATGACAATTATCAATTATATTTTGAAACATATCAAAAAGTAAAAAATAAATTAAATTAAACTAACAAAGAGTATAATAAAATTTATAATGAACAAAAAATAGGTTAATACAATATATATTCATATTAATAAAAAGATAATAAATAAGTATTAAAATATATGTATTCGGTTTTGATCGGTTTTGAAAAATCAATCCGAAATCCGATCCGATCCAGCGGTTTTCACAAAAGAACATCCAAACACATCCAAAAATATTCGGTATTTTGCAGTTTTCGATTTTTTGTATCGGTTTGCGGTTTTTATTTGGATTGGATTGGATTTGAGCACCCCTACTCCGAGACACTCTTTAAGCATTCCATTTAAAGAAATTTTTATTAAAAAAGTTAATCACTTACAACTTTTAATGCGTTGACTTTACGCACTTCCATAAAAATTCTATAAAAACTTATAATTTAAGGTCTTAAAGAGTGCTCCGAAGGCACTCGCTAGCATTTGTCTTATTTTAAAAACTCTCATGTTGAGTTAATTTGAAGGCAAAACAAATGAGAATGAGAATGTTCATAATATTTCTAGAGCGAATATATCTTTAACTAGTTTCCCTATTTTAAAGTCAATTTTTTGGTTAAAAACCATTTTAAAGAGAAAATACTAAATTAAAATAAAAGTCATCCCAATCCCAAGTGTATAATTGATAAACACATATAAAGTTATTTTTTTTGGTAAAGGGAGAGTTTTAAAAAAATGGTATATCCTATAATCATATATTGGTTTAAAGGAAACTCAAAAAGTCATATACGTGTAGTTTAAAAAGATTTGAAAAGTTATATATAGGGTCATGTTAACTTGTTTCTTAGGACACGTGATAAAATATCTTAATATAGAAATTCTGCATTTAAAAACATAAGAAATTTTATGCATAAAAAGTTTCAAAAAATAATTTCTATATTTGTTTTCTTAACCCGTAAAGGCACATGTTAAAACGAATTTAATTATTAAGTTAAGTTAATTTGGTTTATGAAACAAGTTCAATGAGTCAATTACCAGATCTAATTTTGAACTATTTGCAAGTTGCCTCGGGTCATTATTAGTCCTAGGATCAGGATCCTTATAAAAGTTACAAACTTTTTCACGTCATCATATTCTATATAAACCGATCTGTAGTGCTTTTGTTGTCACAACAATTCACAAATTAAGAGTTGATTTTGAATTAGAGAAAAGATTAAGATTTTGATAACCATGGCAACTAGATGTTTAGGCTTAGCAACATTAATGCTTACTGCAAGCATCTTAATGTTAGGAATTTCTGCTGATGAACCTGAATGTGCTGACGTAATTAAAGAGTTTGGAACCGTATGTAGTAGTTATGTTGAAATGGAAGGGCCAGAAATTCCACCATCAGAAGCTTGTTGTGAAGCATTAAAATGTGTTGTTGATTTCTGATGTTATTGCAAATATTTGACTTCAAGTATTTTGGATACAATCAGCATAGAAAAAGTTTTGTATGTAGCTGGAATTTGCCAAGTCCAAAATATTCCTACGTGTGGAATTAAGATAATTTCTTTATTTTTTTCAATCCCAAAAAAATTGATTTTGTTGATTTTATTTTTATTTTTGGAGAAAATGGAATAATTCTTTTTTTTTTTTAATAAAAAATGTGTTAATTGTGCCAAGAAATGCCACCCTTTCAGGTCATACTATTCCTGCTCCCGCTCAAAAGGTTTGACGATAACATTGAGCTTGGCGCGTGCAACTTATTATATTATATACGAATACGGATAATCAGATATAATTTGTGAATTTAACTCAATTGATATGAATATTGCATCTCATATGTAAAAATGGAAGTTCAAACTTCAAATAATCTACTTATTCATCTTAAGGGTGAAATTTTAACTATTAAACTATTAAAAAAAAATACTCAAATCATAACATGCGTTTTTTAATTACTTATGTTTTCTCTTCTTTTGATTTGTATTTATATGAGTTCAATGTCGCGATTTGATTGTTGTTAATTTAAATAAGTTGCAAGGTTTTATTTAGTCCACACATTAATTTTATTTTCTCTGTGTTTTCATCCTCTTCAAAGATCATATTTCACTACTCTAGCTGGTTCATTTGGTCGATAATCATACGCATGATATGAATAAATTGAAACTTGTATACTTAATATTTGTCAAATAAAAATTGTTATTTTTAATATAAAAATTACCTTTATTTTTTGAATAGGACGATCCATAAAAAATTACATTTGTTTGTATGTATTCTATAAATTTGTCCTAATTAATATCATTTTTTTTATAATTTTTTTACCATTTAAGAATTGCAGTTACTATCTACGTGATTTTATTAGGTTAGTTCCCGAATATTTAGAGGTCCCAGACAAATACTAAAAATGAGCCACTAATAAAAATATAATTTTAAAAAAACATAATATATTTAAATTGCATGTAAACAATTTCAATAAAATAATCATTCATTCTTGTGACTAACAAAAAAACTCATAGTATAATCAATATCATCAAAATACTTTTTAGCTACTTAAAAAAAGTTTCTCTTCTAACTTTTTTTGTTGTTAATATATTTTTCCTTTGTTAGACTTATATTATTACTGGACATTCTTATTACTACTTAAACCTCCTTAATATAACAACCTCAATAAAAAAATTGGGGCGCCAGTTATTTGGAGGCCTAGAATGGAGTCCCAACCTGCACATGTCCAAAGACATGCCTGGTTTTTATATTTTGATAACGTTCTAATATTATTTTCAATTTCAACATTATCAAATATATTTATTATTCTCTACGTGTATAATCTAACAAGGAAAATTCTAACATGGACTATTCCTACACATGGTTCATCGTGGACTGCAGTTTTTAAAAAATATTTAAAATTTTAACAACGACATGTATTATTGTTTGAAAGTAGAAGTTAATGATTATTCTTATTTTTAAGACTAAAATAATGACGTAATTGATATTAGTTTGATTAAAACTTAGCCGTAAAGACTATGAGAGTTGTAAATTTTAATCTTAAAGAATATTATCGACGGCCATAAAAATGCTGTTGTTCTTTGAATGAAAAATAATTTTCGAAAATAATTTAGAACCGAAGAGAATTATTGGCTGAGTCGCGTACTAGGTCGCTCTCTTTAAGACGTTTCGCGGAACTGCTTAAAAACAGGCTACAACCAACCGCGCCGTCCCCAGGATAAAACAGCCCTGTTCAACAGAACCGATCAATCACTGCACTGTAATGATCGGAGAAGGAACACCTTCTTGAATGGCTCAACAAAACCACTCGAAAATTGATATAATAATATCAATCTTTATCGATACAACAATATCGATACTGATACAACAATATCAGTTCCAACCAATGAAACACAAAAGAAAATGAAATATATGGAGAATGAATTTTTTTTTCGAGAGAGGAGTTTGTTTTTGACTTGTGTAATGTGTTGTTTTTTTCTTCTTATTTGAGGAAGCAGCTTGCTTTGCATATATGCCAATAAAAATAAAACGGACAAGTCAAGGAATTAAGTGGTATTACACTAGCACCCAAGCAAAACTGATCCTCTAGAATAGTAACGTAGGGGACATGTTTTATGCATGGATTAATTGGAAAATCTGATTACTAACGGAAAGAATCAAGGTGCAGCAGCGGGTGATGAGTCAGCTAAAGCAAGACTTAATTAACTAAAAAATTAGTTAATTTGTGACTAAAAAATATTAGTCACTTTAGGATATCTATACACTACTAAAGAGAGTGTTTTAAAAAATGTAGGACTTTTTCCCACTTTTTTTAATTCACACTCCTTAGTTCCAAGTCCTACAAGACCAATGTGTTTATCCCATTTTGTTTGCAATCACAATGGATCAACTTCCACACACATTAAATGAACCTAACCAAGTTCATTTTCCAACAAATACAAAAATATTTTTTAAAAAAAAAACACTTAAAAAGGAACAGATAGAGCATATATTCAATCATGTCATTATAATATGTGTACCAAAATATAATATGATAAAATAATATTATCATATTTACTATCATGTTTTTATGCTAGCTTTTAAATTATATGTTTAATTGCATGTTTGGTTCCTTATATTTATTTTAGGTTTTAATTTGATCTCTTACATTTAAAAAGTTTTATTAATTTTGTCCTTTTAGTCAAATTTTTGTTTGAATAGTCTAGGTGGCTAATAGATTTGCGTACGCGGACAACTTAGGCGGGTACTATATGAAAGTTTTGGAAGAAATTAACTCTAAATTTAACAAAAAGAACGAACTTATATTGATATCAATAACGTAAGGGACCAACTTAATACTTTTTAAATTTAAAGCATCAAATTAAAGCCTAAATAATCCTAAGGACTAAATATATATGTAATTAAGCCTAAATTCTCCGTGATGATGACCAATTGATGACGAGTCTGAATTAAAAAAAAACAAAAATTAAGCCTAAATTATAGCATTATTTTAATCAAAAAGTAAGTAATACATTAACAAAAGTTATAAACTTTCTCACGTCATCATTATTCTATATAATCTAATCTCTAGTGCTGTTGGTGTCACAAATTAACAGTTGATTTTGAGCACTTTAGAAAATACTTATACTATTGTGATCAATATCATGGCAACTAGATGCTTAGGCTTAGCAACATTAGTGGTTATTGCAAGCATCTTAGTATTAGAAATTTCTGCTCAAATTGAATGTGGTGGTGATGTGATCACTGGGATTATAACCCAATGTAAAAGTTTTGTTACAAAGGATGGACCAAAAATTCCACCATCAAAACCTTGTTGTGAAGCATTGAAAGGTGCTGATGTCTCATGCTATTGCAAATATGTGACTCCAAGTATTGAGAATATGATAAGCATAGAAAAAGCTTTGTATGTAGCTAAAACTTGCCAATGCCAAAATATTCCTACAGACAAGTGTGGAAGTAAGTTAATTTCTTTACTTTTTATAATTCAAAAAATAAATAAATTTCTTTGTTTTTGGAAGAATTGATTAATTTCTAGCTATATGTACCATTCTAATATTGTCAAGTATAAATGTGACTCTTTCAATCAGGTTATATTATTCCTCATCCTCCTCCTCCAAAGGCTTGATAACAACATTGGGTTGGGCTTATGCAACTTGTATTAGCTTGATATTATTATATATATGAATAAAAAAAATAACATGCATTTTTTTTTCAATTATTTATTTATGTTTTCTCTTCCTTTGTTTTGTGCTTACATAGATAAGTTTACCGGTATATATCAGTAAAAAAAAAGTTTACCAATATATATACTGTAATTGGTAAGCTTGAGCTTGACCAACATATATAGTATTGATAGCGTTATTAACTAACTCGGGAAGTATTTTTGATTCAATTTTTAGAGTCGTTCATTTAAAATGGAGACACATCTAAAAACTTCAAGGATTGAAGAAATTGTCATTTAGTATAAATATTTATATAAAAATATATAAATGTGTAAGCAATAAAATGATGACAACATTTTTATTAAGATTTTTTTTTTTTAGATTTATAAAAATTATAGCATTATATACATCTAAAAAGCTTACCAATGGCTAGGCAGTCGGTCAACCATGCACATTCGGAAAGCATTAGTATTTTGGTCAATTTAATTTGTTCGTATTATTTGTAGGTATAATTATACCGTTTTATACTATTAATTTTGGTTTTTTGAATTTATTCGTAAATTCATCTTTTTTTAGTTTGACGGTTAATGAATTTGAGTTCGTTTTTATTGTACTCTACCAATTGTCTATTTTGACTGGATGAATATCATGTTTTTAGTGAAATTTAAGAATTATAACTACTCTCTACATCTTTATATTTTGATGACATCATCTAAAAACTTTAAGGATTGGGAAAATTGTCACTTAGTATAAATATTTATATAAAAATATATAAATGCATCTGTAAGCAATAAATTGATGCATCATTTCCATTAATATTTTTTTTTAGATTTATAAACATAGATAATAAAATGGCTAGGCATGTGTAAGCAATAAAATGATGCATCATTTCCATAGATATATATAAGCTTACCAATGGCTAGGCAGATCAGTCAACAATGCACATTCGGAAAGCATTAGTAATTGGTCACTTTAATTTGTTCGTATTATTTGTAGGCATAATTATACCATTTTATGTTATTAACTTTGGTTTTTTAAATTTATTTGTAGATTCAATATTTTCAGTTTTACCATTAATGAGTTTGTTTCCAATGTACTCCATCAATTGTCTAATTTGACGGAATGAATATCATGGTTTTTTGAAATTTATATTTTGATGACATCGTCTAAAAACTTCAAGGATTGGGGAAATTGTCATGTAGTATAACTATTTATATAAAAATATATAAATGTGTAAGCAATAAAATGCTGACATCATTTTCATTAAGATTTTTTTTTAGATTTATAAAAAGCTTACCAATGGCTAGGTAGTCGGCAATGCACATTCGAAAAACATTATTATTTTGGTCAATTTAATTTGTTCGTGTTATTTGTCTGTTGTATGTTATTAACTTTAATTTTTGAGTTTGTTCATAGATTTATCATTTTCAGTTTTTACAATTAATGAGTTTGAGTTCGTTTCTAATGTACTCTACAAATTGTTTGATTTGACTAAATAAATATCATGTATTTGTACACAAATCCTAGCTCAACCGGTAGAAATACCGAAACTGTTAGTGTCGGACGTCGTAACCGGGGTTCGATCCCTGGTCACTCCACTTTGTGTGTGTGGGTTTTCAATTGTCTTGTCATTTCGTCTATCAACCAAAAAAAAAAAATATCATGTATTTCGTGAAATTTAAGAATTGCAACTACTCTCTACATCTTTATATTTTGATGATGTTCTAAGACTAATTTTCAATTTCAACATTATTGAATATATTACTCTCTCTATCTCTCTCTCTCCATATATATATATATATATATATATATATATATATATATATATATATATATGTAATTAGACAATCATTCAAAAACGCATCCTCATATATGCTATGAGAATTTGGTTTTCAAAAAACTTATACAGCATGTCATAGACAATAACTGGTAGCTTAGCTTAGAGCTGATAACTAGTAGGTGATAACTTATAGCTGAAAAGCTAGCTTATTAAAATTGCAGTGTTTGGTAAATTTAGCCGTTATAAATATAAAATAATCAAAAAGTACATAATAATTTAATTTCCAAAAAACAAAAAATATAACTCTTTTACACAAAAAACAAAATAATCAAAATTAATATTGATTGGAGATATATAGTAATTACTTTATAGAAAAAATTAATTACAAATATATTTATCTAAATTAAAATACCCCCAAGTAAAGTATAGAGGTACGTGCTTTGCTTGTTTAAATAATTTTTATTAGTATTGTCAAAAAAAATTATATCAGTACTCAGCAGCATTTTTTTTTTTCTTGAATTGTAAAAGGAGCAATGCATAAGATAAGACTACTAATGTAAAACTATCCAAATTGAAGCTCCATCTAAATAATCTATTTAAATAAGTAATGAAACATACACGCGCCAAATAATATTATTTACGTGAGTAGTGGAGCAGTTTTCTTTTTTCTCAAAGTCAGTTTTCTAATTTATATAAGGGCAATAAAGTAATAAAATGAAAATAATAAGGATAAAGATGAAATAAAATACAAAAAGCTATGAGCTATAAGCTTAAACGCTACTTTTAATAGCATCTCAAAAAACGCTATAAACTAATTAAAAAAACTCGTTACGAAACACATCTATTTTTTACCAGAACATCTTTTTTAGAATTACCGGTATACTAATTTAAATACAAGAAATTTGAATTACAGTGACGGACAAAACTGTCACTAAACGTAAAAATAGATCTCATTTGCACCAATACCGGAACACCTTCTTTAAAATGACCGATATATTAATTTAAATACAAGAAATCTGAATTATAGTGATAAAAAAAATTGTCACTAAAAGTAAATAAATTGTTTACCGGAACACCTTATTTAGAATCACCGGTATACTAATTTAAATACAAGAAATTTGACTTACATTGACAGACGAAAGTGTCACTAAAGGTCATAAATTTGTAGATAGATCTCATTTGCACCAATACCGGTCCTCTTTTTCAAAGTATTCCAGTTCAATATTGTTTTCCGGAACACCTTATTCTTGAAAGTAACCTTGTTCATTAGTTCAAAGTAAATATGACGTTTAGTGACAGTTTTGTCTGTTCCTATAAGTCAATTTGACTTCATTATCTCTAATAATAAAGAGTATAATTAGAAAAAATTGATCATTGCATGCATTGGGTCTTGGGCTCCAAAAGCCCAATCTATTTGGTTTTTAGGGTACATCTTAATCTATTTCCGGTTTCATATAACTATTTTTCTTTCAGGTAGTTTAGTGGCTAGAAATTCCACTTTAAAGACAGATAAGTGAAGTTTCTTACTAATTATATATAAAATAAAATTATTACAATTAATCGGCCAAATAACTGAAAATATTAATGTTATTAATGAATTCTTATAATCAATAGTTTGATCGAGCCTATAAAATTAGAAGTAATAAAGAGATTGTTTGGAGGAAGAAAAAGAAGTTGGAGTGATAAAAAGTCATGACTGAGTTTCACCAACTAAACAAGTTTAGTTTAGTTCATTTAAGATTTGTAATTTGTCATTTGGTTGATTCTGATCAAAATCTGTGTGACAGCTATTTGAGGTAATGTAGTTTCATGCAAGTCAAATAAATTTATTAGTACAGTGACGTACATTTGTTAAACAAATAGTACCGTATATGATAAGTAAAATAAATAAGGTGAATATTTCGTTAATCTAAAATTTTGTTGAAAATTGGCATTCCATATATTAAATTAAAGAATTTAATGCAGTTTTGATCCCTCTATTTTGAAAATTTTGAACTTTTGATCCCCTATTTTAAAAGCCAACTTTTTGATCCCCTATTTTGAAAAACTTGAAGTTTTGATCCCCCAACTCATTTTGGTTAAATTTATGATGATGTGTCAACCTCATTGATGACATGGCGGTGTCTATGTGTCAGCCTCATATTCCATGTCATTATTTTTTTTTTAAATAAAATATTATGTATTAAAAGTATTAAAAAAATAAAAAATTAAATAATTAATTAATAATAATTAAAAAACAGTAAAATTAATCTCTATACATATATATGATTAAAAATCAATAAATTATCCAAATATATAATTAAAAATCAGTAAATTATCCAAATATATAATTAAAAATCACTAAATTGTCCAAATATATAATTAAAATCCAATAAATTATCCAAATATATAATTAAAAATCACTAAATTATCCAAATATATAATTAAAAATCACTAAATTGCTCAATTATATAATTAAAATCCAATAAATTATCCAAATATATAATTAAAAATCAATAAATTACTAATATATAATTAAAAGTCAATAAATTAACCAAATATATAATTAAAAATCACTAAATTACACATAAATTGGCCAAAACACTAGAATTCAAAATATCAAAACACTAGTAGTATTATCTAACATCTCATATGTAGATTACTTGATACCAAAACACTAGTAATATTCATAAGATGGCTTCCGAATATTATTTTGTAAAGCGAGCGTAATGATGAACACTAGCGGATGATGAATCAAACAGAGGAATGATAACATGCAGAGAAATGATGAACACGAGTGTGATGATGAATCAAAGAAGATGAAAGACGGAGATCGTCGAAGATGGGTGGCGCTAGGGTTCCATGATTTGGGAACTGGGTTACTATTCGTGCGTGTATGATTCTTCTACAATTCGTCCCTTTTGATCATCTGCGTTTTTTAATTATTGTTAATTATTTTATTGTTTTAATATTTGATTTAAAGGTTTGATAAAAAAAAATATTTGATTTAAATATATTGTTTTAATATTTGATAAAAAAATATATTTGATTTAAATATATTGTTTTAATATTTGATTTAAAGATTTGATAAAAAAAAAACTGATTTAAAAAAATAATATTAAAACATAATATTTTATTTTTTTAAAAAAAATAATGACTTGGAATATGAGGTTAACACATAGACACTGCCACATCATCAATGCGGTTGACACATCATCACAAATTTGACCAAAATGAGTTGGGGTATCAAAACTTCATGTTTTTCAAAATAGGGAGATCAAAAAGTTGATTTTTAAAATAGGGGATCAAAAGTTCAAGTTTTTCAAAATAGGGGGATCAAAACTGCATTAAAGCCTAAATTAAATATAATTTTTAAAAGCCTTTTGTTTATCATAGGTATCCAACTAAATTTAATTAGTTTAAAAAAAACAAGTATCGAACTAAATATCATAGGTATTATGGAATTTATCAAAAAATAAATCAAATTAAATCAACCATTGACGCTTTTGCGTGCGTTATAAGAATACAGAGGAATTGTGGGGGTGCTATACTATAAGAGATCTTTTAATGTTATTAACGTGAAGACGGAAGAAATAATCGTTAGTTGGTTCCGCGGTATTTGACGTTAGATTTGGTAGGGAAGATTATGGCTTGATCCCCGTAACTGTATTTAACTGAGGCCTGAAACCACTTGATGTCAGAACTGTCACCAAACCAAATTAGACGGTAAGTAAACCGATTACCGGTGGAGGAAAAAAAAGTGAAAACGTGAGATAGCTAGTTTACGCCAAAAATAAAAAAGGTGAAAACGTGATATGTTGAAGCTAAGTGATCTAGATTCATCTATGACTTGTTTGTTGTTAATGTTCTGTTTTCCTATTGAAGTATAAGAGATTCACGGCAAAGACATTACTAACTATTAGCTACATAAATGTCAGTAAGAGTATGATGTACGATGAACCACGTCGATAAAAATGTCAAAAATAAGGTTTCAGGGATAACTAATAGCTACATAAATGTTAGTAGGAGTGTGCTCCTCCTTAAAGTTTCATGTTCGATTCACTTTGATGTTAATTTTTTTTTTTTTTGAATTGGCAAAATTTATTAGGCAATCTCCATAATAAGAAGTACAAGAGGTGCAAAAATAAAGGAGGGGAACCTCCATAATACAAAGAAAACAAAGTCACTAAGTACACCGCCGGGGAAAACAACAAATACACCGTGTCTTGAATTTAAAGGTTAATGATTTTTATAATTAAAAAATGAATTTAATTGATGCTGATTGAATTGAAATAATAAAAAAAAAAATGTGCAACTGAAATTGAATTATTATCAAATTGTTTTTTACTCTGAATTATTATCAATTTAGTCACCATTTAAGGGTAAAAAATATATAAAATTCATGAATTTTTATTTTTTTACCTATGGTAATAGTAAATTATTATTTTTTGTGCCACGTTATAAATTATCTATCATTATTCTAGTCAAAAAGTAAATAATCCGTATAAAAAGTTATAAACTTTTTCACGTCCTCAAATCCTATATAAACCGATCTCTAGTGCTTCTATTGTCACAAATTAATCAAGTGTTGATTTTGAATTAGAGAAAAGACTAAGATTTTGATAACCATGGCAACTAGATGCTTAGGCTTTGTAACGTTAATGCTTACTGCAAGCATCTTAATGTTAGGAATTTCTGCTCAATTTGAATGTGGTGGTGATGCATTTGGGATTATAACCCAATGTAGAACTTATATTCAAAAGGAAGGGCCACAAACTCCACCATCAAAAGCTTGTTGTGATGCAATTAAAGGTGCTGATTTCTCATGTTACTGCAAATATTTCACTTCAACTTATGCGGATATGATAAGCATAGAAAAAGCTTTGTATGTAGCTAGAACTTGCCAAGCCAAAAATATTCCTACAGACAAGTGTGGAAGTAAGTTAATTTCTTTTTTTTTTTTTTAATCCTAACAAAATTTATTTCTTTTATTTAACTTTTTTTTTTGGAAAAAAATGGATTAATTCTTTTTCTTTTGAATAAAATATCGATTAAGTTTGACAAGTATAAATATCACTCTTTCAGGTTATACTATTCCTCGTCCCGCTTGAGAGCTTTGAGGACAACATTGAGCTTGGCGCATGCAACTTATTATATAATACATGAATGATAAAATAAAATAAAATATTGTGTTGTGTTGTGAGTTTATAGTTCAATTGATATGAATATTATATTTTATATGTAAAAAGTGGAGCTCGAACTTCAAACACTTTATACGTATTCACCTTAAGAGTGAAATTATAGCCATTAGGCTATTTAAATAATGCTCAAAATAAAATATGACATGCGTCTTTTTAATTACTTATGGATATTTTCTCTTCCTTTAATTTGTATTTATTTGAGTTCAATATAATGTCTTGATCCGAGTGTTATTAATTTAAATGGTACTCCCTCTGTCCCAAATTAATTGACACAATTGACTGTTTCACGTATGCCGATGTATAATTTTGACGATTAATATTTTTAATTGTATTATAGTAAAAATTATAAAAATTTGATAATTTAAAAATATTCATCGAGACGAATCCAACAATATCTTATATGCTAATATTTATTTTTATTTATTAGTAAAAAAATATGGTCAAAACAATATATTGAATACTGTAATATAGTCAAATGTGGGCAATGAAAATGGGACGGAGAGAGTAAGTTGCAAGGCTTTATTTAGTGCACGCATTAATTTTATTCTCCGTGTTTTCATCTCAGCATTTTTCTAAATGGTTCATTTGATCAATAATCATATCCATGTCGGGAATAAAAAATGACATGTGTATGTTAAAGAGAGTTTATTTTTCACACAATATAGTTTTTATGTTGGATTGAGGTCTACTTCTGGAACATATTCTATAAATTTGACCGAATGAATATTATTTTTTTAATTTAATGAAAAATTTACTATTTAAAAATTATGACATGTGTCCTTTGAGTTGGAATCCTCTACATTTCTTAAAAGAAATGACAAATGAAATTACTATAATTTTAATGTAAATCGATCCATAATATAAATTCACGTCTATTGAGAATAATTGATATTATTTGAATTTTTATACATTTAAACTTTAGTACTTACATTTGTCATTTCTTTTAAAAAATGGAGCGGATTTCTACTCGTGTCCGCTAAAGAGAATTTATTTTGCACACAATAGTTTTTATGTTGGATCGAGGTATACTTCTAGAACATATTCTACAAATTTGGCTGAATGAATAATTTTGGTTAATTAAATGAAAAATTAACCATTTAAAAATTATGACTACTGTTTACGTGTTTTTATATTTTGATAATGTTTTAAGATACTCCCTCCGTTTCAAAATATAACAAAAAATGAGTCAAAGAAACTTGATGTATTTGGTTTAAAATTTGGATCAAATACATTCATTTTGGTTACCAATTTTTACTTATATTTTAGGACGGAGAGTATTATTTTTCAATTTCAACATTATCGAATATATTATTCTTTATAGCATACGTAGTAGAAGGAGTAAAAAGCATACATTTCTTTTCGTATTTTGGGTGTGGTATGTGAAATTGATTTCATTAATTGATTTCATTTACTAGTTTTCATTTGAAGCACCACTCTTATTTCTTCTTTTTTATCAAAAATAATAATGTGAGGTATACTCTATCCTTTCATAATGTGATGATATTTATCCATCAATCAATTAATAAATTAATAAGTAAATTTGTATGTGGAACCCACAATGTCACAATTAACTTGTAACAAACTTTTGAATTTATATATATACGCACGGGTTCGATTAAAATATTTGTGATAATTGTAATAAGTATATTCACATATAGTTAAATGATAGATACTATTTTAAAATATGATTATATTTAACATAGTATATGTATAAAAATAAAATAAAAAGTTGTTTAGAAAATATGATTTTTTTATTGATTTATATCGTAGTTTTGTTTATATTTGAACGTAATATATAGATCTTTTATAATATTTTATAAGATTGAACAGATTTATCACATTTTATTTTAATGGTGTAATTAGATAAGATCTTAATTTTCTTTATATTAGTTATAATTGTATAGTCGCATGTCACTTTGCTTGTATCCCTTATTTTTTTCAATTAGATTGTTGGAATGCATACATACTTATACTTGCTGACAATATTGCTCATGAGTAATACTGAAATAAGTTTGGTTATAGAATATGATTCATATATAATAGTAGCTTTGATTTTTTTTATCACGTGATCTTTTTTTTCAAATAGCATAATTGTTTACTCCATTCTATGAAATTTAAGTATCAAATAATTTATCTACTTACTTCCCTCTCATTCTTTTGAAGTTTCTTCCCACATATTCACTTGGTGATATCTTATCTCGATTTTTTTAGTCTATTGTTTGATTTACATTATTTTTGTTTGCTTGGTCCTTTTTTTTTGTTTGTTTTTATTTTTCTTGGTGTGGTTTGTGTCCTTCAAATTTATTGTTGTTTTTGTCTCTCTTATTTAATTATATTTGCTTGTGAGTTTAGTTTATTTTTGTTATAATATAAACTTGATTTTTTATTTTGCAAATATATAGTTTGGACGATTATTTCATATATTTGAATTTCGGTTTAGTTATTTGGCTCATGTAAAGAAAGTTTATTATTTTAGAAGAATTAAACATTTAACATGTCATCTTATTTTTACAAATATCTCACTATTTTATTTTGAGCCGTTACTTAAACATTATTTTAATAGTGAATTATATGTAACTAATATTGTAATAATTTTGGAATTTTTAGTGAATTTCAAAACACATATACACACTATTTTTTTTGTAAATAATAAGATTATTTAAATCATCGCAATTTTTTGCAAGTAAGTATGTTTAAATATATGTCTGATTATATTTTATAAATATATGTAAATATGTTTTAATATCTACGGTTTCAACAATTTTTAAAATTTATTTTGATGTATGAGCATCAATAATTTTTACAATTGATGATTTTTTCTTTTCATCCTTTCGTCTTATGCACCACATGATATTACTATTTATACTACTATATCTCATATTTTATTGGTTAGAATGTTTTTAGCGAACGATTTTGTTTATCCCTTTTTACTATGCTTAATTCTTGTTCTCTCTTAGTCAAAAAAAATTGTTGTTCTCTCTTTTTTTTCAGCATCTTTCTCTTTTTTTTTTAATGAGGTTTTTGTCCCCTCATTTTTTCTTTGTCTTTTTTTATTTAATAATTTTTATTTGGATTTTCAGTTTAGTTTACTATGCTTAATTCTTATTCTCTCTTTTTTTTCGGTATCTTTCTCTTTTTTTAATGAGGTTTTTGTTCCCTCATTTTTTCTTTGTCTTTTTTATTTAATAATTTTTATTTGGATTTTCAGTTTAGTTTTAATAATATGATTCTATTTTAACAAAATAAAAAATAGACGCGTGCTTCTTGAACTCTGAGGTGTGCTAAGACTTAAAGGATCCTTGTAAAAAAAAAACAATTAAAGGATCAATATGTTACAAATATTAAACTTAAAAATCTTTAATGCATTTGTCCTAAATTTTAAAAATGCCTTATGTTAATTACCTCCATGGATTCTTCTTATATACTTTGGATGAATGACATACTTATTTATTCGAGGTGCCTTATTCGTTGTTGATTTTATCAAATTCATATTGTTTGTTACATACTTATATACTTCTATATTATAATTATAAGAACTACATGACTTGAATGTCAACTTCCAAATCTTTTATTTTCTACTTTAATTTTGTTTCTATATTTCTCTCTTGAGAGATCAAGTATTTAAAAATGACACATATTATTAAATTATTTGGATTATCCTCTGCCTCCAACATCAATATATCCTCAATCTATATAAATTTCAAGGTCTACAAAAGCAACAAATAGAGGTTTCTTCCCCTTCAACTTATTCTCATGAAAAAAAATTAGTTATATTCCCATTAATCAACAAAGGAAATAAGAAACAAATAAGCTAAACATTATAATACTATAATAAAATAATACATGAAAAAGAAAATTAATTTAATTACAAACATTATTTCAATAAAAAATGACTTACATGACCGTTCATATAAATAGGCATATCCTTACATGAGCTGTCATTTCATAGGTTTTCTAAGCAGCAAGGAGTCAACAATTCTCCTGTATTATAATCAATAGAAAGAAGGGGAAAAAAGAAAGAATGCTTGAAAATTAAACTCACGAACATTATATTGCTAAAAAGGGAGGGTTAAATATTTGGAGATCTATTCAATAATAAGGTAATTTAAGTCCATATGTTCTGCAAGCAAAATAATGGATAGCTAAGACATGTGTGAATAGTGAGAAAGAAAACAAAAACTACCATACAAAATTGAAGAGTACTTTCTACGAAATTGCTTAGAAATAATTATGATGAGTGAAACCAAGATTTGTGCTAAAAATATTTAAGACTCGTGTACAAAGTTATACACACAAATTAAAATCATGGATTGGTGAAACTAATTATACAATAGATGATAACATCTACACAAAATCATATATTTATATGCATATGAGATTATAGATATGAAATAATAATTTATAATGTTGAGAAAAAATAATGTATTATTACTAAATGAAAAGTGTAACCTATTAGTTAATTAATAAAAAAATTATTAACAATAGATAGCTAAGGAATATGAAAGGAAAAGTAAGAAGAAGTGCAATGTTGATTAATTTTTTGTTGTCATTTACTTATCAATAATAAAATTCATTATATAACATGAGTAGTGGAAGACATGAGAATCATCACTACTCCATAGACATTTTTTTTTTCTTCAAAATTTGTTTTCGTTTTTTATGATCTTACTCGGTAATAGAAAAAGAAAATGTGTTTTAGATAATATTTAAATTTATTTAAATTAAATGTATTTATAACTTGAAAAGACACAAAAAGATCATGAGAGAAATGAATAAATAGATAGGTGAACATTTTGTCAAAAAAAAAATAGATAGGTGAACATAAATTCATAAAATATTATAATTTCAAACAATAATTAGTATAAAATAATTGAACAAATAAAAACTTTACTTTTATTTATCTCTAATTTTAACTACTATGGAAAACAATCATTAAAATTATTTTAAAAATGAATAGGATAATGAGAAATTAAAAAATTTACTTTTATTTATCTCTAATTTTAACTACTATGGAAAACAATCATTAAAATTATTTTTAAAAGTGAATAGGATAATGAGAAATTAATAAAAATGGTTACACACGCCAAATTATTAATTTAGATTTTGCATTAGTACAATATTGGAGTCTGGGAGTGATAAATAGTTATGCAAGAGTAAAAAAAGTAGTATAAATTTTTTATTAGTGAAAGAAACAAATTATTTATTTTAGATTTTACATTAGAACAATATTGAGTATGTAAATAGTTATGCAATACAACATGAAGAGTAAAAAAAAAAGAAGTACTAAATTTTTTATTAGTGAATCAAATAAATTATTAATAGATTTGGTGGCCATAATTTGTAAGAAGTTATATAGTGATAATTTGATATATTGATATTTAAAATGATTTAATTAAAAGAGATAATGAAAAGGTTTTAATAGAGATTGTAAACTTTTGGTTTACCAAAAAAAAAAAGAGATTGTAAATTTTTTTTATAGAGTGTCACATCATCACAAAACTTGGTTATGAGTAACTCAAGCTTCCCTTTATATGTAAAAGACATATAATTGTATATAGCTTGTTCTTATTAGTTGATAGGTAAAATAACCTCAAATTATAAATGGTAGATTAGAAAAACCGTATTTCTATTGGTAAAACTTAAAGTGTATGACTTGACACGGCAAAAAGTGATGGTCGAAGCCCCCAAAAAATTTCACATAGAAATCCAACGTAGCCTCTATCTACTAATAAAAATAAATTAATTAGACCATCTGATTAAGCGTTGATGGATCCAATTTTTTAGTGGTTGGTTATTTTTATTTAATATGAACCGTCTTATTACAAATCAATGTTTGAGGTTCAAAATAGTGAATCCTCTTAGAATAGATTGATTTTTTTTTTTCACCACCAGTTTAATCTAGTTCAAAGGTCAGTTCTGACATCAAGTTGTTTCAGCCCCCTCCTGATCGTAGTAGCGGGGATCGAACTGTGGTTCTTCCAACTAAGTTCAACGTCAATCATCACTAAATCAACTGACGATTAAATAAAGAGATTGAATTTGGGAGGAAGAAGGATCATAGAAAGAAGTGATAAGGCACGTGCAAAAATTAAATTGCACTAAAATAAAATCACACACTCTCAGTTCTATATCTATGAGATTGATTATGCAGTCACTCCGTTCCAAATTACTCGGGATATGTGACTTTGAAGAAAAAATTTGTACTAAATTATATGTCACTTTACATTATCAATGAAACATTTAATGCAACTTTTCATATTATACCCTTAACTATTTATTACTCTCTCTTCTTTCAATTCTTCAATTTATTTTTTCAATATCATAAATGAAGGACAATTTTGTAAATCAACTCATAATTTTTCTTTTCCATACAACAATAATTACATTTTTTAATATGTGTAAAAATGTCAAAGTGACATATAGTTTGGAACGGGGGGAGTATAAGATTTTAATAATAATTACATGGTTTTAAACAAATCATTTTGAATATGATACGGGAACTCAAAAAAAAAAACATAAGAACTAAAATTGAAAACTGAAAATTTATAGGGATTAATTTTCGAAAAATTATTTAGAAGGACTAAAAATGAAATTTAACATATTTAGAGGGAGAAAAACATATTTAACCCTAAAATTAAGTAGAAATTAAGCCCAACTCTTTCGATAATAGGATAAAAAGCATTTGACAGACAACTAACCACATAATACTTTAATTTAAATTTTATGGTTATATAAGTTTTTTGTCCCTATAAATATATCAAATTCATTTTTAGTTCCTATAACATATTCCAGCAAGATTTGGTCCTCCAAATATTTTTCGTCACAACTTTTGTCTTTTTTTTTTTTACTAAAAATAAATATTCATTCGTTCAAATTGAAACATACATAGATGATAGATCATTACAAATTCATGATTACTAAAAACTGAAAAAGCTGAATCTACAAACCAATATTGCATCACCTAAGTTAATAGCATATATACAACGACATCATGAAAGTGCCTACAAATATGACAAAATAAATGTAACCGAAATATTCATACTTTCGGATCTGTAACGTTGATGTCCAAGTCTTCATCAGATCATCTGTAATGAGTTGAGGTGGTGTCAATTTGAATCAACAAAACACAGTACTAAAACGAAAAACCAACAAACGCCGCACAAGATGACGACAAACATAACGCCGCACAAGACGACGTCAAACACAAAATCAGGAAGAAAAAATTTAAAATATGTGAAAAATCACTTATTTGAATAGAAAGAAAAGAAACTTTTAAATCAAATAATGTATATCATTTGAATTTTTTTTCCGTAGTCATGTTTAGTGTATTATAAAAATCTCTCTTGCAAATGATTAATTGTTTCTAACAAGTGATGAATTAAATATGAATTTTTATGTTTTTGACGCTTTAAAATTCATATTTAATTCATTTTTTTTGTTAAAAATTCTAAATTTTCGTGAGAGATTATTAAAATATTATAAACATAAAGATTCATTCCAAAATGTGAAGAATACACATGTATTGCTTAAAAGTAGGGATTCAAACTTGTGACATCAAATATTTTGAGGATTAAAACTTGCTGAATTTTTTTATAAGAACTAATAATAAAATTAAAATATTTATAGAGACTAAAAACTTATTTAACTTTAAACTATAACTATGAGTTCAACATAGGAAGAGTTGTGAGGAAAAAAGTTGAAATTTACCTAATATATACAGAAGCACCGTATGCCGAAGAGGATTGAAAAAAGTTGAAATTTCTGTATTACCATTACATTAATTTGTGTTTTCTCTTCCTTTGCTTTATATTTACATGAGTTCACTGAGGAAATCTCAATGGACAATTTATTTATGTGTTATAAAGACAAAAATATTTTAAAATTCTTGGAGTATAAGAAAAGTTAAAAAAAATGACTTTAGAGATTCCGATCTACTCCTCCGTTTTTTTATAAGTGTCCATTTATAATAGTAACAACAAATTAAGAAAGTTTATTTTTGCACTTTATCTTCCTATTGTACCCTAATTTTAATTTACCAATAAATTCATTTTTTTTTTGCACACACTTTCTCCTTCCAATAAATATTATGTACAAAAAACAAAATATATTTAATATGTCATGTACCAAAAAAATTAAATAAACAAAAAACCTTAGTTTTCCAAATATATAACATTAATTAGTTTTCCAAATATATAGCATTAATTAGTTTGATTGAAAAAGATAAGAGTAATTGACAAAGAGTACAATTGATAAATCGTATCCTTAAAAGATTAAATGAATAGTTAATTTAAAACGCTAAATCTGATAAAACTGGACAATTATAAAAAAACGAAGGGAGTAATTATTTCATGTAATGGTTAGAATTGAAAAGGAAACGGTGAAAAGGAGTAGTCCTTCAATTCATGAACCACCTATGTTCATGGTCCATAGTAGAAACACTCCTAGGAATTATGGGGTACCATACTATAGGAAATCTTTTAATGTTGTTAATATTTAAAGGCGAAGATGTGACGGTGTGCAAGTATGTATTGGTGTTGTTGTGCTATTGTATTTTATTGCGGCAGTATTTATACTATTCATTTCGATTAGTATGTCTTATATTTATGGTGAAGTGTTTTTTTTTTTTGACGAATTATGGTGGAGTGTTATTAATTAGAAAATGATTTAATTAATTTTTGTTCAGGTAAACCAATAAAAATAAATATCCAACTATATCAAATTGTTATAAACTTAATCAGTATTTGAACCGTAAAAATGTAAAGGTTATGAGTTTTTATTTTTTAAAGTTTTGTCGAAGTGATTAAATTTTATGTAGAGGCCTGAAAATGAATCGAGTTAAGTCGAATTCGCTCGACTCGTTAAAAGCGGGTACGTGGATCACATCTGTGTTAATGGTCGGTTCATCCACCTGACATTTTTAGAATTTTTAGTTTGTCTTTTAAGACTAATTAGAAGTTGTATGTTTCAATGTCCTGCGGACTCACCCAATTAGATTTATGTCCCCCAGTTTATGTAAATATGTTTTATTAATATAATAAGGAGATATAATTAAAGGATAGGGTAAAACATGATTTGTCCCCTGATGTCTAGATGTTCTTTACTTTATAAAAATAAAATAAAATACTCGACTCTTGTTCAATTTGAAACTCAGCTCAAGCATTACAAACAACTTTTTTAGTGAAAATTCGATTTGTTTTAAGTTCACGAATAACTCGCGGTTCGACTCATTAGATTCAATTCGTTAAGTGAGTCACATGATTTTAAAATCAATTTTGTTTTCAAAATTTAAAATTGGGTCTTTAACCTTTTAAACCATTTTTTTTTTTTTTGAAATGGCAAAAATATTATTCATCCAACAATCAAGGCACAAGAAGGGCCAAGAAGGGGGAAAACAGAAAGCATAAGCAAACATGGAAGGTACTAAACTCCACTAAAGAGCAGAGCCACCAAACCCAATAAACAATAAGCAAGGAAAAAACAAAAAAACAGCCCCTAACACCACAAACATAATAGCAACCAAAAAACAAGACAAAACACCAAACCCCTAGTCAACGAAAGAACGCAAAAACAGCAAGGAGTCATCTGTGAAAACAAATTCCGGGCTCCCGAATCCATTCATAATAGAGACAAGGTTCTATCTTCAATCTCTCCACACTCCACTTCCAGGAAACAACTTTCGCCTCCTACGCAATTTCCAAAGGGTCCACCCCGATACCATTAAATATCTTGTTATTTCGCGCTTTCCAAATAGACCAAAGGACCGCATGCCAAACCATCCGAAAACCTTTACTAGACTTCTTAGAAAAAGCCGCAGCGCTAAAGTAGTCAAAGAGGTAAAAAAGATTTGGCGGCATCACAAGCATAACACCTAACCACTTAAATATCTCATACCACACCAAATGAGCCACTTTACAATGCATAAAGAGATGACTCGAAGATTCCAACAATTCTTCACACCCCACACAAATGTCACCCATTTCATGATTAATAATACCTCTCGAAAGGAGATTGTCCTTAGTCGGCACACGGTCGTGTAGGAGTTGCCAAGAGAAAGCTATCACCTTTGAAGGAGCCGGACTCTCCCAAATGCTTTTGAAAATGTTTGTCTTGAAGTGATTAAGGTTAGGCCCCGACACAATTTCCCTAAGAAGCACATCGTACGCGGACTTAACCGAAAAATACCCCTCCGGACTACAAACCCAACACCACTTGTCCTCGTCAAGGGAAAGATTCACATTACCAATAAAGAGTAATAGTTGATCCACTCTTTCCTCCTCCCAATGAAAAAGAGCACGCCTCCAAAGCAAATTCCACCTACGATTCTCACCACCATCACTCACCACCACTTGTTGAACACTATCGGATTGTTGTAAGGAAAGAGAGAACAACCGGGGAAAAACGACACAAAGAGGATGATCACCAATCCAATTATCTTTCCAAAAGCTAGTTAACGCGCCATTCCCAAGCCTTTTAAACCATTTTTTTAAAAAAAAGCAAACATTAAATTAAAATAAAAGTCATCCCAAATATATATTAGATAAACGTGTACAAAATTCATACAACATAAATATACAGAAAGTTGTAAACTTTTTCACGTCATCGTGTTCTATATAAACCGATGTCTAGTGCTTTTGTTATCACAAATTAATTAAGAGTTGATTTTGAATTAGAGAGAAAAGATTAAGATTTTGATCAGCATGGCAACTAGATACTTAGGCTTTGCAACATTAGTGCTTACTGCAAGCATCTTAATGTTAGGAACTTATGCTCAATCTGAATGTGGTGGTAACGTGAGTGGGATTATTACCCAATGTAGAAGATTTTTCGAAGAAAAGGAAGGGCCAAAAATTCCACCATCAGAAGCTTGTTGTGAAGCAATTAAAGGTTCTGATATATCATGTGTCTGCAAATATGTAGATCCAGCTATTGAGGAGAATATCAGCATAGAAAAATATTTGTATGTAGCTAGAACTTGCCAAGCTCAAAATATTCCTACAGACAAGTGTGGAAGTAAGTTAATTTCTTTATTTTTTTAATCCTAAAAAAATTGATTTCATTTAATTTTTATTTTTGGAAATAAAAAAATGAATTCCTTTTCTTTTGAATAAAATATGGATTTAATTTGTCGAGTATATATGTCACTCTTTCAGGTTATACTATTCCTGCTCCTCCTCCTCCGCCTTGTATGGTTTGACGACAACATTGAGCTTGGCGCATGCAACTGATTATATCATATATGAATAATAAAATAAAATAAAATAAAATATCGTCCCGTGAATTTAACTCATTTGATGTGGACATTGTATTTTATATATAGAAATTGGACTTCGAACTCCAAATACTATATTTATTCACTATAAAAGTGAAATTAATAAAACATGACATGCGTCTTCACTTGATTTGATTTGTACCTATACGCATTAGTTCATTTAGTTGTATTTTCTCCTTGTTTGCATGCTCTTCAAAGTTCAGACTTCGGTAGTACTTCTCTAGCTAATTCATTTGGTCAATAATCATACACATGTTGTTAAGAAACATGCATGACATCCATGATCCGTGGTAAAAAGGAGAATTACAAATGAATATAGCAAAATTTATTTATAAGCTAACAAACTAGATTAACTGAATAGTAATCAGAACAACTAACTATATCTCAATACTAACAATATATGTCAAGAATAAAAACATAAAAAATAACATGTTTTCGTTTCGTATAATTCTATTACCATTTATAAATTATAACTATTGTATGTCTACGTATTTTGATAATTTTTGAAGACTATTTTTCAATTTCAACATTATATTTTGGTATGTGTTAGAACTCTTAGTTTTTCATTCGAGGCTCCACTCTTACCTTTGTCTAACATGCACCATTACATTATCTGGTGTATGGTGCACAAGTTACAGTTATCGTTATAACGAATACGAATTTTATAAAATATATCATTGGATTGAAATTTTGGATCATATAGATTTTCTATGTCAATTTTTTTTTAAAAATTTAAAATTATTTGATATGTTATTGAGACCCATCAAAATTAACCGTATTTAATAAAAACTCATAAACCGTTAATTTTAATGGATTTCAATGACATATCAAATGATTTTCAATTTTTTAAAAATTTGACATGAATGATTTATATGATACAAACTTTCAATCTAACAGTAAATTTTATAAAATTCGTATTCGTTATAATGATAACGGTAACTTGTGCATCATGCACCACTTAATGTGGTGGTGCAGGTTATAATTGACCTTATTTCTTTTTCTTTATTTTTTTATTTACAATGTTGACAATGATGATTGATTCTGATTTGATATATACTACATAAATCTCTCACCACTGGACCAAATTTAATGGCTTTTCTTATTTAACATAACAAAAATAATGAATATTTTTTTTTGGATAAAAGTTTTTTTTGGATGAAAGTGTTGTGACTTGACACAACAAAAAGTGAGGGTCAAAGCCCCCGAAAAAATTTACATAGAAATCAAACACGTAGTTCCGTAGAAATCAAAAAGTGAATAAATGCAACTAAACTCTGAAAATAGAATAAGCTAAAAACTTAATCAAACTCACAATAAAATGAACAATTTCATTTCATTGTAACTGAAGTATATATAAGTTATAAGTACATAGAAGTTCTTTAGAAGTGGATTTATCATGCTGAATCATGTCACACAGAATAAGCGCTACAACAGATTGTTGAGCTCCAAGTCTTTCATATGATTTGGAAGTACCTATTACGATAAAAGTCAACGTTAACGGACATAATGCAACAAAAGTTAATTGAAAGAGTATCGGTAAAACAAGTTAGAAATGTAAAAAGGGAAATTCAGGGATCTGGGTTGTTGTGAATTCGATTAAATCACACCAATAATTTTAGTGTGTGGAGCAAAACAATTGAGCAACCAAAACAAGCAAGACCGGCAATAATAATAATAACAAAAGTAAACCGCGAAAACGTAAATAACAAATAGAATTTGTTGACCCAGTTCGGTGTTAATGAACCTACTCTGGGGGAGGGCATCCCTTTCCGTTCCACTAGTCAATAGAAACCTTGATTACAATGAAATTCTCCACTTGAGTTACAAGAATTAGAAATTCCCTAATTCTACCCAAGTCCCGAATTTCTTCCCGTGACCAAGAAATTCAATTACAGGTGTTTCCCAAGGTGATAGAATGTTTCTCCAACCCTAGAGTCTTTCCAAGATGTTACTCTATTAACCCTAGTCTTTTGTTGGTCTTAGAAACCCTAAAACACATCTTAAAACATCAGAAAACGCACAACCTATATATAGGCTCGCGCACTCGCGCGCCGCGCAGCTTCTAGAGACAATAGCAGCAGCACAACATCACACTGCGCGACGCGCAGGGATCATGGGCGCGACGCGCCACCACCCGATCCAAAACCTGCAATGCTCCTTCATCGATTTAAGTTTCTAGGCAAACTCCAACATGGGTGAAATATCGAGAGAAAAATTCGTTAGTGACTTGAAAGTCATGTAATAATCAAACAATAGACCCTTCTACGTGAAATGGAAGCAAACACTTTAAAATTGTCATGTGTTTAAAAATGCAAAGTCAAAGAATATTCTATTAATAAACATTGCATTTTTAATGAAAATGCTTCACTTAAATAGTAATTATAATGAAAATACTTATGACTCTACATAGATAGAGAATTAATATACGTTTTCTTGTTTTGCTATATACATATATTATATAGCACGAGAGCCTTTTCAAAAAAATAGTTGTCTAGCTTGTATATCTAGCTTTGCTCTTTCATCAATGCCTGATAAGAAATCAACTGCCATAGATGGATTGGTGAAGCTTAGTGCCCTTTTCTCCTTAGTGACCACAGTTTTCCTTAGCAGCCTCCTAACAATGGCATCATCATCATCATCATCATCATCATCATCATCACCAGCTGCAGAAGATCGTATAAAACTGAGTTTAGTATTGATGATATTGTCCTTTCGATATGTTTCGTTTTCACAACCACAATGTCCTTCGCGATTGAGAACAGACGATGCTCCTTGTTTCGTATCACGTGTGTCGTTGTGTTCGGGTGTGGCTACTTCCTACTGGTGCTGTCTCTTCACATTCTACTTAGCAACATATATATACCTGGTATCAACCTCTCTTTTGTCATCCTTTCGGTCTATCTGCTATTTGGGATGGCTCTTTTTACTTATGTACTTTCTTTGTTCGAGTTTCCATAAAGGAGGGGTACTGGGAAATGTAATATTACTTTCGTCCCTTATTATATGAACCTTTGACAAATATCACGAATATTAGAAAAAGTTATCGGAGTAATAAATTTACGGGAGGGGGCACTGGGAAATGTAATATGTGCAACGCCACATCAATTATAGATGAACTAAGAAAAGAAAGAAAAAAAAAAGTTTAAGGGGGTCACTGATTTTATAAGATTGATTTAGTCCAGTTTTATTAATTACTATTGCTATTCGTAATATACTTCATTCGTGAGATTTTATAAGTAAAATTGCATTTTTTAGATTCATTGTATATTTAATATATTCAGACTGTCATTTAGTTTTAGGAGTTTTTTTATCTAGGAGTTCTTTGTTTTTGCTTTACTTTGAGGATCAGTACATTTTAAAGACCGTTATTTTGTCATTTAGTCTCAACATTAAAATCAAACATGGTAAGTTCTTGTGCTGAAGTTTGTATTAATTCTTTACGAGTACAATTGAAATTTCACTCAGTGTATACAAAAATGCTAGTTTTCTTACAAATAGTCGGTTTTAATGTCCTCGAGAATTTTTACATGTTAAAATGTTTGCAACGGCAACCGAGTTAATCTTGCAAACTAAGTGTATACAATTCTATATATACATGAATTTTCAACATGAGAGGTTGTAGATAAAAAAAAAAAATAATAATAATAATAATAACTTTGTATACACTTTTTGTTAGCAATTGAAGTGCTTTTGGGAGAATAACCAAAGGAAGAGGTTGTTCTCAAAGGAAGATGGTTGGAAACACTTTTTGTTATTTGGATCTGCTGGTAAATCCAAGAAGGGCGTGAATGTTAGACACTTAATTTAGTTAACAACAACTTAGTGTTTATAATAATTTAGTTAAAAAATTAAATAAATAATTAACAATAATAATTATTAAACAGTAAACTGAAGCTAAGAAAGAAAAAATCGCAGAAGTAAGAAATCAGAAACTCATCCTCCAAATCGATAAATAGATAGATAGATAAATTACTAAACATATCACAAGAATATCTACGTAATTATTTTTTTTAATTTTGCTGTGCAATAAAATATGTTACTATTACTAAACGATAGAAGACCACCGCATTTAATTTTAAGCTCTTTATCGTCGAAGAAGATCTCTTCGTTAGAGTTCCATGATTTGGGGGATGAGTTTCTGATTTCTTCCGCGTTTTTGTTCTTCTTAGCTTCAGTTTACTATTTAATAATTATTATTGTTAATTATTTATTTATTTTTTAATGGTTTTAATATTTTTAAAATATAATGTTTGAATTAAAGAAAAAAATTAATGACATGGAATATGTTTGTCAAATATGAAGACCGCCACATCATTAATGAATTTGACACGTCATCAAAAATTTGATTAAAATGTATTGGGGGACTAAAACTCCACAAAAACTAAAATAGGGGGATCAAAACTACTCACTTTTAAAATAGGGGATCAAAAGTTCAAGTTTTTCAAAATAGGGGACCAAAACTGCATTAAAATCATTTTACATTTATTTGACGTCCTAGAGTTTAACGTATTATCGCCCTTAAGTAAGATTTATTAATCACTTGAGTTAAAAGTAACACTGCTGCCAATAGTAGTATGATTCTAAATAGAACAAATCTTGTTCAGGTAAGGTTGTAAGTTATTCATGCTTATGATTCTTCTCCTTTGATTTAAAATATAATTAATAACTAGTACATTCTTTTGCCTTTTCAAAATAATGAGTACATTGAGTTCTTTCCACTGTCACGACCCAACCCGCATCGTGACCGGAGCACGGATTAATACTAGTCCGGTAAGCCTAATTACCAAACCTAGCAATAATAAACATGAAATTTCAATATGACGCTTTAGTTCAAAATAATATTCACTGAAATTTCGACAGAGTATCCTCTGTATTTTCAGCCTTTCCAAAACCAGAATAAAACCTGTTTTCCAAAACCTCTCGTTCTATATATTACATGTAATGTCCCTACCAATTCACTACAAGAATTTCCTTGATTAGTGATCAATATTACCAGCGGCCTTTAGCCCACAGAGAGGTTTCCTGTGGTTTTTCTACATTTCCGACGGCCAAACCCGACACAAAACCATCCAGATTTTATTTAAAAAAAGCATTTGCGGCGGTTGCTGAGACATTAGTGGCGGTTTTAAACCGCCAGAAAAAAGAGGCGGGAAAAAGGCAAGGGCATTTGCGGCGGACTAAAATCCAACGCAACGTTTAGGTGGGAAACTTTCTTTCGTTTGCGACGGCTTTGGCCGACGGAAAAGCTAACAGTCATATGTTTTGCGTCAGTTTGTGGCCGCCGGAATGCTGCACTTTTTTTTGGTAATTTTTTTTTATAGTGTTTTTTTTTGCTAATATAAAACTTATATTAAAAAAAGTTGTGCATATTGTAAGTTTTATTTTGTTTTTTTAAGAAAAACTTATATATGTTTTTTATATAAGTTTTTTGTATTATATAAAACATATAATATAAAACTTGATATTATTTTTATTTATAATATTATAATTTTTTTTTATGAAATATAAAACTTGATAGTTAATAAAAAAAACATATGCATAATATAATTTTTTGTATTATATAAACTTATGTAAAACCAAATTTTATATAAAACATTTTAAAAAACGAAATATTTAGTAATATATTTGTATGAGATGAATCTAAATAATATAAGTTTTATATAATATAAAATTAATTTTTATAATTTGATTCATATATTAATATAATAATGTATGAATTTTGTTATTATTAAATTTTTTAAATTTTATATAACTTTTTTGTATTATATAAAACTTATATAAAACTAAATATTTATATTAAACTTAAGGACCAAACTTATGTACAATTCCATATATACAATTCTTACTGTGCTAGATACATGGAGATCGAGGTGGTTATTTTAATTTAAAAGTGGTTTTATTTTATTTTTTAAAATTAAAACAAAATGTAAAACTACATTTTTGTGAGAGGAACAACAAAAACTACATCTAAAGAAATGCTTATAAATTTTGTCCTAAACTTAAAGCTGCCGCTAAACATTTTGCGGAGGTTCAAAACCCCCGCCAAATGGACCTAAAACCGCTGCAAAATGGTCTTTTTTTTGTAGTGTATATGTGGTCTATATTATGAACCAAATAAATCACTTTTTCAATGAACCAAAAAAATCTAATTTATTTATAAAGAAGATAATTAATGTATTAAATTAATTAAAAATGTATCAATTGTTTGACCTTTCATTTGACTGTTTAATATTATTCTTACTATTTAATATTATTTGACTTTGAAAATCATCGATTTGACTGTTTAATGCTCCCTTTAATCTTTATAAGATATAATTGACTTTTTAGATATATTAAAAAATTTATGTATCTTTTCTATAATATAGTCTAGATAATTAGTATTTCAATATATCTAAAAAGTGAAATTTCACTATTTAATTAATACTCCTATGTCATTATTGTTTGACCTTCATTTTAATGGAACTGGTATTAAATACATTATGTCACTATCAATTGTTTGACCTTTGATTTGACTGTTTAATATTATTCTTACTATTTAATATTATTTGACCTTGAAAATCATCGATTTGACTGTTTAATACTCCCTTTAATCTTTAATATTCCTATAAGATATAGTTGACTTTTTAGATATATTAAAAATTGATGTATTTTATCTATGATATAGTCTAGATAATTTTTTTTTTGAATCAAAAAAACTTACTGCATTTCATTAACTACTAAATGTTCAATACATAAAGGAATATTCTCAAATCTATGGAAGCTAGTCCAAGAATTGACCGCCCTAGCAAGAGTATGAGCAACCAAATTCGCTCGCGCCTCCTAACAAACTTAACCTCAAAGTTTAGAAAAGACGACATAAAACTGAGAATATCATGAACAATTGAAAGAAACTCGGAATTGGCCTCAATCAACACTTTCGAATCACTTTCAAATTGAACTCGATCAAATCCTCTGTGTCTAGCTTCTTCCATTGCTAAAAGTAAAGCACATGCTTCTCCCTCTACAGATGAAGTCACAGTTTGCTGCCAATGTGTCATACCAGCCATGAATTGACCACTATTATCGCGAAAACACAATCCCACTGAAGTCTTTCCAGAACCAGATACGAAGGCAGCATCAACGTTGCATTTTACCCATCCTAGAGGTGGTTTTTCCCACCTTACCAGATCTGTTTCTGTAGTCCTGCTCACACTATTACTCTGTAAATGATGAACTGTGTACCAATCATTCCAAGCATCAAAAGCATATCTACCAATTTGACGTGGCATCTGGACATTATCATTCCAAAGTTTATCATTGCGATTGTGCCAAATGCACCAGAGTAACATAGCCACTCTACCAACTGTATCACTACTCTCATTGCTGCACATAGCGAAAGTACGATCCATAACATTAGATTGTTGGTACGCAACATTATGTAGGACCAAAGCCAGACCAGCTGCACACCAACTATCCCGGGCTACTGCACACCTAAATAATATGTGAAGTACGTTCATCCTCAATCTCTTCATCACACACAGGACAATTGAGAGTACACTCCACTCACCTTTCCAACAATCGATAACGAGTCGGGAGACATCCTCTACATAAGCGCCAAAGTAAATGACATGTCTTGTGCGGAGCTTGAGCTTTCCAAATACCATTCCAATTGCCCGCTACATGATATTTGTCGCTACCTATTATGTAACGCATAGATAATTAGTTTTTTTTTTTTTTTTGACAAAAGATAATTAGTATTTTAATATATCAAAAAAGTGAAATTTCACTATTTAATTAATACTCCTATGTCGTTATTGTTTGACCTTGATTTGAATGGAACTAGTAGTAAATACATTATGTCACTATCAATTGTTTGACCTTGAGTTGACTGTTCAATATTATTCTTACTATTTCAATTGTCATGAAGTATAATAAACTTATAAATAGGCAGTTTACAAAACTAGAGGATTCATCATTGAGTCGTTACTTAATTTTAACTAGAGAATTGAAAGCCAAAAAAAAGAAAGTATTAACTAGAGAATGATGAAAATAATCAATCCATTGTTTTTTCTGTTCATGATGTGTTTGATGACCAGTGGTATTGGGCACAAGGTTGATGATGATGATAGTGTGATAGAAGAAGAATATGAGAGACATCTTAATCTCATTAACAAGGCTCGTGTCACCGGTATTCAGGTATATATATTTACATTCATATTGTTAAGTTATTGGTGATTTAATTAATTTCACCCCCTTTTTTAAAATATTATTTTTATTTGAATCTGGTCATTTTTATAGACAAAGTCAGGGTACATAGTTGATTGTGTGGACATTAATAAACAACCAGCTTTTGATCACCCTTTACTGAAAAATCATACGTTACAGGTAAACTATTTTAATTTTAATATAGTTAATTTTCGATTCAAAATGAAAATTCTCTTATTATTTATACATTCTTTGAATTAATATTTTTCTTTCTTTTGTGGTAGAGAAAATCAAGTTTTGAAAGAAAAATTAATGAAACAAGTGTAAAGATTTCACAACCTAAATCCATACACTGGCTTGAGAAAGTTAGTTGTCCAAAAGGAACCGTTCCAATTCGAAGGATAACTAAAAATGATCTCATTCAGGGAAAAACTTTATTTAATCAGCATACCCTATCTGAAAGTAACCAAATTACGCACCGTGTAAGTTTTCTCACAATTGAATTTCTAATTTCTTTAGTTTATTTTATATAAAAATATATATAATTTTTCATTAATATATGAATCTATTGAATTTACGGTCTGCTTATGTATTTCTTAAACCTAATGGTGGTCCTTACTATGGAGTTAGTGGAATTGGTAGTATTTATAATCCAGAAGTTAGTATGCGTCAATCAAGCACAGGTCATATGTATATTCAAAATGGACAGGGAAATAAAATCGTTGTCGGATGACATGTGAGTTTTAATTTATCCTACTGTGCAAATCTTATTTTATATATGATCAATCTTGGATATATATATAATTTCAACAAATTAATTTAACGAAAAAAAAAATACTTAATTCATATCGTACATCATATCAGGTATCTCCACAATTATACAACGGCAACATTGAAACTCATTTCTATTCTGTGTGGACTGTAAGTAAATATTTATTTATTTTTAATCTTCATTTGCTTACAGTATAGAAAAATATTTCATATGTTCATAACTTTTTTTATTCTTAACTATTTCAATAAATGTTTCTAATATATATTACAAGTTTACTTATCATTTAAGTTAACTTCATAGATTTATTTCTCTAAAATATCACATGATTGAAAAATTACAGCCAGATAATTTCAAGACTGGATGCTACAATTTAATGTGCTCTGGTTTCGTTCAGACAGACCAATCATATCACCTCGGCGGACCTGTATCTAGAACATCTACCTATGGAGGAACGATCGTTGAGCTACCAATTTCTATTCATCAGGTCATCTTTTTTCATAAACTTTATATTTAGGACATTTAAATTACTTAATGTGAAAAAAAATCATGTTATTATATGTTATAAAAAAAGCATTATTCTCCCCCTGTCCCATATTAAGAAAAATAAAATATGATAATTTGAAGTATGAATTTTTGTGTTTTCCTTTGAAATAAGTTCATTAAAATATGTAAAAGAATTTTTATTAGTTATTGACTATGGAAAAAAGAAGAGAAATAGTAAATTAAATGCAATTCATATTTAATTTCGTGAGAATAAGTAAAAATAGTATTTTTAAAATAATAAAAATTGTTTTTTTTTTTATAATTTTGGACCGAATGAGTACAATACATACTAATACAACTTACACAAGATTAATGTTTATTCAAGCGCGCACTTTTCTATAAATACCACTTGCAAAATTTTAGAAACATCAACCAATCATACAGTACTTTTTTATTCGGCTTTAAAGGATTTTTGGTCCCTCTATTTTGAAAAACTTGAACTTTCGATCCCATATTTTTGAAGGTGCGTGGAGAAAACACAAGAAGGGGGGTTGAATTGTGTTTTGGATATTTAAAACTTTTCAAGATATTTAAATCTATCAGAGTTTTTAAGCACAGCGGAATTATTCACACAATTAACTTATGGCTAAGTGAATGATGAAGGAGTAAATGAGAGAGTGAGAGAGAGAAGAACACACAACAATTTATACTGGTTCCCCTCACAAATTGAGAGTACTCCAGTCCCCTTGTTTCCAAGAGAGTTCACTATAATCACTAAGATTACAATTAGATGCTCAAGCACACAAGCTCAAGACTTCCTTGCTCAAGTCACACAAGACTTAAGACTTCCTGCTCTAAGTCACACAAGACAGGGAGACTTCTTTGCTCTGATCACACAAGATCAGAGACTTCCTTGCTCAAGCACACAGGCTCAAGACTTCCTGCTCTAAGTCACACAAGACAGAGAGACTTCCTTGCTCCTACACTCAGCAGAAGACTTCTTTGCTCTAACCACTAAGATTGAGACTTATGTGCTTCTACACTAAGCAGAAGACTTACTACTAACTTATAAGCTTAAACTTATTACAAACATAATAACTTCAGAGGCTTAAGCTAGTTTCTATGTTCACTTCATTTGAGAGATATTTTCTATTACAATTCAAATTCTCACTTTCTTCTGAGAGATGTTTTCTAATGAAGATCGCTAGTCATCAATTCTTTCTTTGGCATATTTATATGAGTTGAGAAAGACATTGAGACGTTGGAGATATTCCCGTTATAAAATGGACAGCTGTAGTCTTTGAAGATCCGTTGAGTAAAGCCACGTCTTCTTTTGCAGTGAGGCTTCACCTTTACTGTTTGTCCAATAGTACAGTAATAAGGTACAACTAGCTCCTAGAAAGAGAGGGATCACATCCTTTGTGACCGTTGTAATTAGTTGACCTTAGAACAAATCATCAAGCTTGATATATAATTGTAGTTGATGTAGCCCTTCTGATGATTTGGGGAATTCTTTTGCTTCTGATGAACCTTTGATAACTTGGAGTCTGATTGGTCTTGAATGGTTGGCCTCTGATAGTCCTTCGTAATTCAGCTTCTGAACGTCTTCATCCTCTGAATGACTCATGACTAGCAGATAGCTTCTGAACTCTTGTAGGCATCTGAACATCCTTGAGCTTCTGAACTTCTCTGAGCTTCTGAACTCTTGCAGACATTCTGATCCTCTTTGAGCTTCTGAACTTTGTTTAGCTTCTGACCACGTTGTAGCTTCTGAACTCCTTCAGAGTGTAAATATTCAGACTTCCATAGGTTTCATCAGAGTCTAAATTAAGTGTGCTCTCGATATAACTTTGAATTCTCCTGCACTTAATTTAAACATTAGTACCATCAATTGTCCATTTAATACTTTATTATCATCAAAATCTAAGGGTGTGTATTAACACATATTTTGTTCCAACAATTTTAAAAGTCAACTTTTTGGTCCCCCTATTTTGAAAAACTTGAACTTTTGATCCGCCAACTCAATTTGGTCAAATTGTTGCTAATTAATTAATAATAATTAAAAATTAATAAATTACCCAAATATATAATTTAAAATCAATAAATTACCCAAATATATAATTAAAAATAATTAAAAATTATATAAGCAACTTCTTTTAGCATCTTTACAAAGTCTCATTATTGGCTTAAACTTCATAACTTCTTTTTTTATAAGCAACTTCATAACTTTTTAATCATATTATATTATTAGCATTTTTTTTGTTACATATTTATATTATTAGCATAATCCTTCTAATGATGGAAATTATTATAAAAAATTATATATTAAGGATGAACATTTTGTATTCATAAAATGTTATGGTGTCCAGGATAACAATGGCAATTGGTGGTTGCATGTGGTAGATAAAGAACTTGGATACTTTCCAAAAGCTATATTCAACAACTTTAATAAAGCTGATTAAGTGGGATGGGGTGGAACAACAACAACTCCTGTAGGTGCTGCTAGTCCTCCAATGGGATCAGGACACTTTCCTAATAACCGTTTTTCTGAGGGAGGCTATTTTAGGCAAGTTGGTTTTCAGAATATTCTCAATGGAATATATTATGGACCTGCCCAAGATATTGCAGGTACATACGATGATTGCCCTAAACATTTTGGTGTTGCATACTATGGAAATCAGAAAGGAAAAGTAGGGTATTCTCTTATGTTTGGAGGACCCGGTGGTCCTTGTTAAAATTAATTGTAGAGAACAAAAAGTTTGTTATTGTTTTATATTATATATAATAAATAAAGATGTTTTCTTTGTTTTTTTTTGTTGTGTCAAGAAATAAAGATGATTTTTTTTTGTTAAGTAGCTTACTGACTGAAAATTCATCTCTTGAAGTGAATAAGTAAGAGATACGGAGTTCGAACCACGGTTCTACATGTGAAATATAATATTCCTACCAATTGAGACAAGTTGACAGGGATAAAGATGATTTCTATCCATAGTGAAAATAAATTTTTTGATAATATTTTGTTAAAATATTCAAAGAAAGGACATTAATTAACAAAATTGCAAGCGAAAAAGATGAATCATTTATTTTTTATTTTAATTGAAATAAACTTATAATACTTTTAAGAAAACTAAATCAGAGTGTAGCAGCATTAAATTAAATTTCTCAAAAGTAATAAATTAGAATAACAGTAATTACAAAATGATATTTAATTTGATTTGTAACTCAAAAGTAAACTCCTAAGTAAAGATTCTTGACCTTTTACTATCTCAAACACATTCTATAGTTGGGCTTAATACACACTTCACGTACCAAAACAGTTAATAAAGACAAACAACCACAATTACTAACCAAACATAAATAAGTTAACTCAAAAGTCTCATTCTCAAAAACTGGCTAACAAATTTCACTCGAAATATTCCCTATGTTTGCACAATTTTTATTAATTTTTATTGACTCAATTGTCACTTATAAAAATGACCGAAAGTATTATAATATACTTTTGAGATTTTTAGAAAATCTACGGTACCGGTACGTTAATATTATATATTACAAATATCATTTTTTAAATGAGTTACTATCATAATCTTTTGAGATTTATCTTTTTTGTCCGGTGTCTCCACTATTTTCATCAAAAGTGAGAGAAATAATTGAAATGTAATAAAGAATGAAAATATTTTAAGAGATTTTTTAACCGTCAATACATTTTTGTTGTATCCCCATCCCAAATCAACCAAATAAAAATTGGTACGGCTCGGTACGTACCATACGAGTATCATACGCGTACTCGGTACCGGTACGTACCCGGTACAAGTACTTCTCCATTTTAGGAGTACTCAAGCTTCATAGCTGTAACTTCATGTGGCTAGAAGAAAAATAATAATAATAATAAAAAAAGCATTTCAATAGATGAATTAAGAGTTGAAAGTCAAAGTGTGGCAATTAGGTAAATTATTTTCAATGTGTGACAATTTGACATTTTTGAGTTCAAATGGTGGCAATTAAGAAAAAAAGCCAAAAATGTCTAACTTTGAGTTTTGATGAATTTGGAAAGTAAGGAATCAAAGAACTTTTCAAGCACAAAACATTGTGATTTCTACAATTTTTTAAATTAAATTAACTCTCAAATTGGTTGAGAGCAAACACGACTGGTTTTACGTACTCGATTTCAGAGTGGTTGTTTTGCTCTTTGTGAAAGATGAAAATGGTATGCCATTGAAGCTAAAACTATGAACACAAAGAATGAAAACTGATTCTGCAGAGAAGAAGCAGAAAACCAGTCAAAGCTTTATTTCACATTCTATCTTTACAAAGTGTAGCTTTTGTCACTTATATACAATGGAAAAATGATAACAAACTAACTAACTAACTAACTAATGGTTACCAAAATAACTAACTAAATGCCAGCTAATCATAACAGAAAAACATTTGTAACTGAATAACTTGTATCACAAGCTACTGTGAGTTAGCTTTGTTTCCATTGTCTTCAACAGTCCCCCTCAAGCTGGAATGAATATCCAAAGTTCCAAGCTTGCTCAGTAGTGTATGGAATGGTCCTGGATGAAGTGACTTGGTGAAAATGTCAGCAACATGTTCTTTTGAAGAAACATGTAACAAGTGTATGATGTTGGATTGGAGTTTGTCTCGAACCACATGGCAATCTATTTCTATATGTTTTGTCCCTTCATGAAATACTGGATTAGCAGCAATGTGCAATGCTGATTTGTTGTCACAATATATGATGATGGGAGAATCATGAGACACTTGAAAATCTCTGAGCAAATATAATAGCCATTGCCCTTCACAAGTAGTCTGGGCTAATGCTCTATATTCAGCTTCTGAAGAAGACCTAGAAATGACTGATTGTTTCTTGCTTTTCCAGCTGATGATGGATGTACCATGGAAGAAACAAAAACCAGTGGTAGACCTTCTTGTATCTGGACATGCACCCCAATCTGAATCAGAATAGCCTTTGAGTAACAGTGGTGATGATGAGCTAAAGAACAATCCTTGACCAGGGTTGGTTTTCAAGTACTTTAATACATTTAAACCAGCCAACATATGTGCATCTGTTGGAGAATCAAGGAATTGGCTAAGTTTACTTACAGCATAAGATATCTCAGGTCTTGAGTGAGTAAGATAAATCAACCTTCCAATTAGTCTTCTGTAGGTGGTAGGGTCAGATATAGGATGACCAGAAGACTTTTGCAATTGAAGTTGAGGCTGCATTGGAGTGGAACATGGCTTACTCCCAAGAAGGCTAGTGTCTTGTAGTAAGTCCAATGTGTATTTTCTCTGACAAAGGGAAATACCAGCCTTGGATCTTGCAACTTCAAAACCTAAGAAATATTTGAGAGAGCCCAAATCCTTGATGTTGAACTTGTTATCCAAAAGAGTTTTCAATTGGTGAATCTCATTAATGTCTGTTCCTCATAATACTAGATCATCAACATAGACAAGTATAGCAGTGAAACCAATAGATGTTCTCTTTGTAAAAAGAGAATAATCAGCCTTGGATTGTGAATACCCTGAGGAGATTAGTGTCTCAGTGAGTTTAGCATTCCATTGTCTGCTTGCCTGCTTTAATCCATACAAAGATCTCTGTAACTTGCACACCAAGTCAGAGTGGGGAAGAGGCAAACTAGGTGGAGGTTTCATATAGACCTCTTCATTTAGATCACCATGGAGAAAAGCTGTGTTAACATCCAATTGAAACAAGGGCCAGCGCTGTGAAGCTGCTATAGCCATGAACATTCTCACAGTTGTCATCTTTACAACAGGACTAAAGGTATCTGTGTAATCTATACCTTCAGTTTGTGTAAACCCCTTTGCAACCAATCTGGCCTTATGTCTCTCAATAGTTCCATCATCATGTAATTTCAATTTAAAGACCCATTTACACCCAATTGCTTTCTTATGAAGTGGTAGCTTGACTAGATCTCAGGTCTTATTCTTCAATAAAGCAGATAGCTCAACATTAACAACATTTTTCTAGTGCTCATCACACATTGCCTCCTCATAAGTAGATGGTTTAGTGAGAGTGGATATGTTACATATATAGTGCTTGTGTGCAGGAGATAGATGATTATATGATATACTAGAGGAAAGAGGAAACTTACATTGTGAAGATGATGGATGTGTAGCAGTCAAGGCTGAATGACTTGTACTAGCCAGAGTGGTGTGATAATCTTGCAAGTATGTTGGAGGGTGTGTAATTCTGTTAGATTTTCTGAGAGGGTTAGTGATAGGAGGTGGAGGTATGGTGGAGTTGGTTGATGTAGTGGAGTTTGGATGAGTTAAGTTCATGGGAGGATCAGAAGGTAAATGGTTGGCATTGTCTGAGGTAGGAGTTAGTGATATGAGTGAATCATTCATGTTAGTGTGATGGGATGTATCATGGGATGAATGATTAGGGTGTGATGAAGTATAAGGGTTTGTTTGTGAGGAATGAGATGAATTAGATGTAGAGGGAAAACACATATCTAAGTCATCATAAAGAATAGTAAACTGTGTAGTGGACTTTGTTTGATTAGTAACATTCTTACTTGAATTAGAGAAAGGAAAGATGTGTTCAAAGAACACAACATCCCTAGAAATGAAAATCTCTTTGGATTGTAAATCAAAGAGAATGTGTCCCTTCACACTAGTTTTGAAACCAAGGGTGACACATTTTCTTGACCTAGAATCCAATTTATGTCTGTTGGCCTGAAGAGTAGTAGCAAAGGCCAAAAAGCCAAAAACTTTGAGATTATCTATCTCAGGCAAACAGTTATAAAGCACTTGAAAAGGAGATTTTTAAGAGAGAAAAGGAGTTGGAAGTCTATTGATTAAATGCACAGAATGAGCAACTGCGTGAGCCCAAAAACCCTTTGGCAAATTAGATTGAAAAAGCAATGCTTTAGCAGTGCCTAAAATGTGTTGGTGTTTTCCCTCCACTATGCCATTTTGTTGTGGAGTAGCAACACAAGAGCATTGATGTACAATTTCATTTGCATTGTAAAAATCTTTTAACAAAAATTCAGGGCCATTGTCAGATCTGATGCATTTAATATTTGAATTAAATTGAGTTTTTATCATAGCATGGAATGACTTAATGTGAGTGGAAGCTTCTGATTTCACTTTCATTAAGTAAATCCATGTAAACCTGCTTCTATCATCAACAATGGTAAAAAAAATACTTAGAAACCAAGCATGGATGGTATGTCCAAAGGACCCTATATATCCATGTGGATGATGTCAAAGTTAGAAGCAGGTTTTGTAGAGCTATTATTAAAAGAAAGCCTTTTCTGTTTTGCAAAGAAACAAGCATCACAGGGAATAGAAGAATTTGAAATTTTAACACAAGGAAATTTTTTATTTAGTTCAATCAATTTGTCATTTGAAGGATGACCAAACCTTTTGTGCCACACATTACAATCACTATTCTTATGTGACTCTAGGCTACTAACATTGTATGTCTTAGTGACATTATTGATACAAGAAGTAGTTGGAATATGCCCTAAGCTAACAGATGGTGTTTTGAGGATGTACAAGCCATTAAGCATTTCAGCTACAGCAATCATCTTCTTGGATGAAGTTTCCTGTATCATACAAGTATGGTCATTAAACATCAAAGAACCGTGCAAATTTCTTGTGAGTTTTGGGACAGATGTAACATCCCAACTTTAATTAATAGAGAAATATTAATTAGAGGCAATTATTAGAAACTTGTTGGAATAAAGTGGGATAGAACTTTTCACTCATGTTATATATTAAACAAAGACTAAGAAAGGACCAAAGAGGGACCCACACTTGCTTTATAGTTGGAAGATCACATACCCGATGACCTTATCTATGGCAAACTCAGGTACGCTTCCGCTTATGATTATGACTAAATTATTTCTTGATGATTAACATGATTGACTCTAGGGTTTAAAGAAAACTTAAGTTTTAACAGACCCTGCATATAAAATGCAATATCCCTAGTGAAAATACCTGCCAATTTATTTTAAACATAAAAGTTCCTTTTATTAAATGATCAGCTGGCAGTAAAATGGGCAGGAAATTCGATCAAAAGTATTTCACAGTAAAACTCATAGGAAAATTGCACATTTTTAATAGTGAATGTTAATTTGGATTGCAAATTCTTATTAGTGCTTAGTTAGTTTTTTTTTTGAAGAAGTAGTGCTTAGTTAACTAGTTTTTGAGTTGGATACTAACTCTTAAAAAAAATTGCAAAAGAATTGCCACAAAAGGGCACATGCATATATAGAAAATGGTTTTTGTATAGAAGAAAAGTTGTATTAAGATTAAAAAGTTTGATAATTGAAATATTAAAAAGAATTTTTATGCCTTCTAAAGAAAAATAATTTGTCGATTAATGTACATATAGACATACATTATCCTTTTATACGAACTCATAATGTATACATAATACAGGAATGCATTATGTTAGTGCTCTTTATAGTTTATAAGCTTAGGTTATCTGAACTTAATGAATACGTTTTTCCAAAATAATATTAAAACTTCATATACTAGTGTTTATTATGTGAATTGCATTTCATTTTGGATTGACTGGCTTTTGTATTAGATTACGTAAAAACCTTTGATACATTATGACGATAACTAATTTTTAAAAGATTTTTATGCCATCTAAAGTAAAAGAATTTGTCAATTTATGTACATATAGCATACATTATTATTCTGGTTGGTTTTTTCTAATCTACCCCTTCATAATTTAAGGGTGTTTATCCATCAACTAAATAGAACAAGTCATATGATAATCCACATGCAAATTCAAAAGTTTATTACAAGTTAGTTGTAGGTACCACAAACAAATCCATTTATGTGGCTTGTTCTCATTGATTGATGAATAAATACCCAAAATTAATTATGAATGGATAGAGTAGATCTCACCTTTATTCATTTATACTAGACTTATGTTGAGAATATAATATGTCTAAATATGTTTTTAAAAATTTAGATTTAAATATATTATTATGTCTATATTTAAAATAACATATCTTTAGTATTTAATTAAGATTTATATTTTTGTATAAAATATTGAGTGAGTATCGTAAAATGTTAAGAGTTCTATGTTGAATGAAAAATAATTCAAGTATAAATTTATAAGGGAGTATAATTCTAAGTTTTTGTTTGTAAAAAAAAGATTGAAGGTTTTAGATTTAACTTAAAGTTCATTGACACATCATCAATGAACTTGCCACATAAACAATAATGTGACCAAATTGAGTTGCGGGATCAAAAGTTCAAGTTTTTCAAAATAGGGGATCAAAAGTTCAAATTTCTTAAAATATGGGATGAAAAAGTTGGCTTTTAAAATAGAGGATCAAAAGGTCAAGTTTTTTAAAATAGGGGGACCAAAAGGGCATTAAAGCCTTAAGAGAGTTATCTTATCGGTGAAGATCACAAATTAATTACATGAAAAAGATCAATATTATCATGCGACTCACTGAGTAAATAAGTAAATAGATATGAGTATTTTGATTAATGTCAATTATACTGTGACACCTTAGTGTCATTTCATCTTTTATATATATATATATATTAAGTTTTTTTTTCATTATATATGTGTCATAGCTTTGTTTTAAAAAAAACTTTAGAGACTAGGTCATTTGATTTAACATCTTTACCACTTTTTATACAGACTAAGTTATACAACTGAGTCATCTGATTCAGTAATGCGGCTAAATAGTGACCTTCTAAGTCTAGTCCTCATGCCTATAAAAATCATTCAAAAATTTAAGAGTTTAATGATAATTACGGAAATTTAGTTTTAGTAGGGACTAAATTAAGTAAGGACTAAACTTAAAAATCCTCATTTTATAGGGTCTAAAAATATATTTATCTCTAAGAAGTAATAAACTTTTACACGTCATCATTTTTCTATATAAACTAATCTCTAGTGCTTCTATTGTCACAAATTAATCAAGAGTTGATTTTGAATTAGAGAAAAGACTAATTAAGATTTTGATCACCATGGCAACTAGATGCTTAGGCTTTGCAACATTAGTGCTTACTGCAAGCATCTTAATGTTAGGAATTTATGCTCAATCTGAATGTGGTGGTGACCATAGTGAGATTAATACCCTATGTAGTAGCTTTTATGAAAAGGATGGGCCAAAAACTCCACCATCAGAACCTTGTTGTGAAGCAATAAAAGGTGTTGATGTCACATGTTACTGCAAATATGTGGTTCCAGGTATTGAGGATAAAATAAGTGTAGAAAATGCTTTGTATGTAGCTGAAACTTGCCAAGGCCAAAATATTCCTACAGACAAGTGTGGAAGTAAGTTTATTTCTTTATTTCTTTTAATCATAAAGATATTTAATTTCATTTATTATTTTTTTTGGAAAAAATGATTTATTTCTATATATGTACAATTCTAATATTGTAAAGTATAAATGTGACTTTTCAGGTTATACTATTCCTCGTTCTCCTCCTACAAAAGCTTGATGATGACAACGTTGGGCTGGGTGTGCATGCAACCAATTGTATTATCTTGATATCTAATTATATATATGAATAATAATATGCCCCAGCAATGAATAAAATGTATGAATAATAATAATAATAAATAAAACATATGTTTCCTTTAATTTATATATTTTCAATATTAACATAATATCAAGTAGTTTAATAGTTAGACATTTCACCCTTAAGATAAACAAGTTGAAGTGGAGCGTCCGGACATCGAACTCAACTCTTAATTTAGTAATAGGCTCTCTGAAAAATGTTTCCGACTTTATTCCTATAAAATCGTTCATTTGAGAAAGCAGAGACAAATATAAAAATTTCAACAAGTAGGAAAATAAATAAGCAATATATAAAATGATGACATTGTTATTGTTATTAAGAAAACAAAATGAAAATATAAAAATTAATTTATAGCATTATATTATTATATACATCTAAAAAAGGATAACACTTCTATAGGTGATGTTGAAGAATTTGGATCCTCTCCTTCTAAAATCTCTAATCAGTCTCTCAATTGTAAACATAGATCATTAGATATATCTTATGGATGATATTGAAACACAATAAATATGGTGAAATCAAAATATGATATTATAACAAAAAAAAAACCAAATCTACATTAATTGATATATTTCCTAAGAGAAATGCTATCATCAAACTCTCTAACACACTCCTATCAACACACTCTCTATAATGAAGCCACGTCACCCTCTATCAAGTGTCATGTAATTGGCAACCGGCTGTATCTCTCCCTCTCTTTTTTTATTTTTTCATAAACAAAAAGTAAAACGAAAGAAAAACACCACCGCTGCAAACCAAAAACCACCTAACCCATGTTCCCTCAGCCTAATCCATCAATCGTCCCACTCAAACATAGTTGTTTTGCTCTATGATAATTTGGTTTTCTATTCTAACTAGTTTTATGATTTACTTTTTTGAAATTAACTGAGTTTTTTACTTAGATTTTCAGATTTGATTTTATTGTTTTAAAGATATTATGAAGTCTGTTTGTTGAATATGTAAATTGATTTTGGGTTTGTTAGTGTTTGGGCCTTAGGAATTTAAAGCCCAAATTTGTGTTGTAATAAGTCCAACTTCTAGAAACCTATTCTAGAGAAATCTATGGAGCTCTCTAGAAGATAAGGATAAGTTAAGACTTTTGTAGAATAGTAGAGAAAATTCTAGAGAGTAGTTTATGACCATTAGATTAAGTTTGTGGTGGCAAAATCCTAGTCATTGATTTAGGAATGCCACTAGTATAAATAGAGGTGATGTAGTTGAGTTTGTATCAAGCCAAAAATTACAAACACTTAATAATATAAGTAGCCTTCCCTTTCTCAAAAGTTATCTATCCTCTCTCAAATACTTAAACACTTTTTCCACCTATTAAAACTTCCTTCCAACAAAGTGGTATCAAGAGCTTGAAGGTCCACCTCAAGATGGCGAATAATGGTGTTCCTCTCCAAGTCCCGATGCTCACAAAGAGCAACTATGACAATTGGAGTCTAAGAATGGTGGCTCTCCTTGGCGCACACGACGTGTGGGAGATAGTCGAGAAAGGTCTTGTAATCCCGGAGAATGAAACTACTTTGTCTCAAACTCAAAAGGATAGTTTGAGAGATTCAAGGAAGAGAGACAAGAAGGCTCTCTGTCTAATCTATCAAGGATTAGATGAAGACACGTTCGAGAAGGTCTCGGGAGCAAAGACGGCTAAAGAAGCATGGGAGAAACTCCAAACCTCTTACAAGGGAGCCGATCAAGTGAAGAAGGTACGTCTTCAAACACTAAGAAAAGAGTTTGAAGCTTTGCATATGAAAGAAAGTGAACTTATTTCTGATTACTTCTCACGAGTTTTGACGGTTACTAATAACCTAAAAAGAAACGGAGAGAAGTATGATGATGTAAGAATCATGGAGAAAGTTCTTAGATCGTTGGATCCAAAGTTTGAGCATATTGTCACCGTCATCGAAGAGACAAAGGATTTGGAGGCCATGACAATAGAGCAACTTCTTGGGTCGTTGCAAGCTTATGAGGAAAGGAAAAAGAAGAAGGAAGATATCGAGGAGCAAGTACTCAAGACACGAGTCGATTCACCTAGAGAAGAGCATGGTCGAAGCAACCAAAGACGAGGTGACGATCGAGGACGTGGACGTGGTCGTGGATATGGAGGCGGACGAGGTTGGAAGCCTAATGATGACAACAACCAAAGAGGAGAAATCTCATCAAGAGGTCGTGGGAGAGGATCTCCAAAACCAAGGTACGATAAGTCATGGGTCAAATGCTACAATTGTGAAAAGTTTGGGCATTATGCTTTCGAATGTAGAGCTCCTAGCAATCGTAAACTTGAAGAGAAGGCCAACTATGTTGAAGAAATAAGCCAAGAAGACGGGACGTTATTGTTGGCGCACAAAGACAATGAAAGAGGTGGAGATAATCAATGATACCTTGACAGTGGTGCAAGCAACCATATGTGTGGGCGAAGAAGCATGTTCGTAGAGCTAGATGAATTAGTAAACGGGAACGTGGCTTTTGGAGATGAATCAAAAGTGGCAGTGAAAGGTAAAGGAAACGTACTCATCCGTTTGAAGAATGGAGATCATCAATTTATTTCCAATGTTTACTATGTGCCAAACATGAAGAGCAACATCTTGAGTCTAGGACAACTCTTAGAGAAAGGTTATGACATTCAATTGAAGAATAATAACCTTTCTATAAGAGATCATTCAAACAAGTTCATTGCTAAGGTGCCGATGTCAAGAAATAGAATGTTCGTGCTCAACATACAAAACGATGTCGCGCAATGTCTCAAGATGTGCTACAAAGAGGAGTCGTGGCTTTGGCATCTTCGATTTGGGCATCTCAATTTTGGAGGATTAGAGTTGCTATCTAAGAAGGAAATGGTTAGAGGGTTGCCTTACATTAATCACCCCAATCAAGTATGCGAAGGATGTCTACTTGGAAAGCAGTTCAAAATGAGCTTTCCCAAGGAGTCAAGCTCAAGAGCGCAAAAGCCATTAGAGCTCATACATACGGATGTGTGCGGTCCGATCAAGCCAAGATCACTTGGTAAGAGTAACTACTTCCTTCTCTTTATTGATGATTTTTCAAGAAAAACATGGGTGTACTTTTTGAAGGAGAAATCAGAAGTGTTTGAGAACTTCAAAAAGTTTAAAGCCCTTGTTGAGAAGGAAAGTGGTCGTGTGATCAAAGCCATAAGATCCGACCGAGGAGGAGAGTTCACATCAAATGAATTTTTGAAGTATTGTGAAGACAACGGCATTCGGAGACAGCTAACGGTGCCGAGATCCCCCCAACAAAACGGAGTAGCAGAGAGAAAGAATAGGACAATCCTTGAGATGGCGAGGAGCATGCTAAAATGTAAAAGATTACCAAAGGAACTATGGGCAGAAGCCGTTGCATGTGCGGTTTATCTATCAAACCGTTCTCCGACAAGAAGTGTATTGGGAAAAACACCACAAGAAGCCTGGAGTGGAAGAAAGCCGGGAATTTCCCATCTAAGAGTCTTTGGAAGCATAGCTCATGCACATGTACCAGACGAGAAAAGAAGCAAACTGGATGACAAAAGTGAAAAGTACATCTTCATTGGTTATGACGGCAACTCCAAAGGCTACAAGCTCTATAATCCTGATACGGGAAAGACTATCATCAGTCGAAATGTCATTTTTGATGAAGAAGGTGAATGGAATTGGAGATCTAGTAATGAAGATTACAACTTCTTTCCACAATTTGAAGAAGATGACGTAGAACCAGAGGAACCAAGAGAAGATCCTGCTACCCCGCCGGCTTCACCGACCCAGAGTGTTGAAGAAGGAGAAAGCTCAAGTGAAAAGACCCCTCACTTTAGAAGTTTGCAAGAGATTTACGAGGTAACCGAAAATCAAGACAATCTTACTCTTTTTTGTCTATTTGCGGATTGTGAGCCTATGAACTTCCAAGAAGCATTCGAGAAGAAGACTTGGAGAACTGCCATGGATGAAGAAATCAAGGCGATAAAGAAGAATGACACATGGGAGTTAGCCTCACTTCCAAAAGGGCACAAGGCAATCGGTGTGAAGTGGGTGTATAAAGCAAAGAAGAACTCCAAAGGAGAAGTTGAAAGATACAAGGCAAGATTGGTAGCAAAAGGATACAGTCAAAGAGCCGGAATTGATTATGACGAGGTATTCGCTCCAGTTGCTCGATTAGAAACTGTTAGACTAATCATTTCATTGGCAGCTCAAAACAAGTGGAAGATACATCAAATGGATGTCAAGTCAGCCTTCTTAAATGGGGTCCTAGACGAAGAAGTCTACATTGAGCAACCACAAGGCTATGAAGTCAAGGGAGAAGAAGGAAAGGTCTTGAAGCTGAAGAAGGCACTCTACGGGTTAAAACAAGCTCCAAGAGCTTGGAATGCTCGAATTGACAAGTATTTCCAAGAGAAGAACTTCATCAAATGTCCATATGAGCATGCACTCTATATCAAAGCGCAAGGTGAAGATATTTTGATTGTATGCTTGTATGTAGATGACTTGATCTTCACGGGGAACAATCTGACCATGTTTGAAGAGTTCAAGAAAGATATGACAAAAGAGTTCGAGATGACTGACATTGGATTAATGTCTTACTACCTTGGCATTGAAGTGAAACAAGAAGATCATGGAATCCTAATCACTCAGGAAGGTTACGCTAAGGAGGTACTCAAGAAGTTCAAGATGGATGACGCAAACCCAGTCAGCACGCCAATGGAATGTGGAATCAAGTTGTCAAAGCACGAGGAAGGAGAAACAGTGGATCCATCACTCTTTAAGAGCTTGGTTGGAAGCTTACGATATTTAACATGCACGAGGCCTGACATCTTGTATGCAGTCGGAGTAGTCAGTCGATACATGGAGCATCCAACAACAACTCATCTGAAGGCGGCAAAGAGGATTCTTCGCTACATTAAAGGTACAACAAACTTAGGCTTGTACTACTCTGTTTCTAATGATTACAAGCTCGTTGGATATTGCGATAGCGACTGGGGAGGTGATGCAGATGACCGAAAAAGCACAAGTGGATTTGTTTTCTACATTGGAAACACAGCCTTCACATGGATGTCAAAGAAACAACCGATAGTCACTCTTTCCACATGTGAGGCGGAGTACGTGGCGGCCACTTCATGTGTTTGTCATGCAATTTGGTTGCGAAACTTGTTAAAGGAGTTGAATTTGCCGCAAAAGGAGCCGACAAAGATATTGGTGGACAACAAGTCAGCAATAGCTTTGGCAAAGAACCCAGTCTTCCATGATCGAAGTAAGCACATTGACACACGCTATCACTATATTAGAGAGTGCGTTTCTAACAATAATGTGAAGTTGGATTATGTGAAGACTCATGACCAAGTAGCTGATATCTTCACCAAGCCTCTCAAGCGTGAACACTTTGTCAAGTTAAGATATTTACTTGGAGTCGCAAAATCAAGTTTAAGGGGGGGTGTTGAATATGTAAATTGATTTTGGGTTTGTTAGTGTTTGGGCCTTAGGAATTTAAAGCCCAAATTTGTGTTGTAATAAGTCCAACTTCTAGAAACCTATTCTAGAGAAATCTATGGAGCTCTCTAGAAGATAAGGATAAGTTAAGACTTTTGTAGAATAGTAGAGAAAATTCTAGAGAGTAGTTTATGACCATTAGATTAAGTTTGTGGTGGCAAAATCCTAGTCATTGATTTAGGAATGCCACTAGTATAAATAGAGGTGATGTAGTTGAGTTTGTATCAAGCCAAAAATTACAAACACTTAATAATATAAGTAGCCTTCCCTTTCTCAAAAGTTATCTATCCTCTCTCAAAAGTTATCTAGTTGCAGAAGATCTTATGATGTCTATGGTGTAATTTCATTTAATTTAAAAAAAAAAGGAGGTTTTAACCCCCCAATTGATTTAAAAGAATGGCAGATAAAACTTGTGGCCATCGCAATCAGATCAATACCACCACCGACAAAGTGTTGCAGTAGTCCGGTTCCCATTTCACACAGAAAACACTTCCATGGTGAATGGCAATCAGGCACACCATGTAGTTGTAGGGCTTTAGAAGAAGAAGAAGGACAATGGAAAGCCACACAGAAAAGTTTGTTTATAGTTTAGACAATATTTTAAATTAAAAATGTTAATTGAAAAAAAAAAGGTTAAGAAACTGGTGGAACAGGTTAGCCGGTGAATAGTTTTGAAAAGAGGGTGACGTGGCTTCATGATAGGGAGTGTGTTGGTAGGAGTGTGATAGAGAGTTTGATGATAGCATTTCTCATTTCCTAATTAGAGGGAGAGAGAGTAGAACACTACGTATTTTGTTTTGGTTTTACTTTTTTGTTTTTTCAAGAATTCTTGTTAATATTATGTTGCGGTATCATCCAGATTCTAATAATTCTAAATATCGTTGATATAATTTTATTAATTATATTAAATATTAATTTAAAATACATTATTTTTATTGATACAATAAATTAACAAAAACTGAAGAAACAAAAAAAAAACTATTGAAACACACACCAAAACAAATAATATTGTCTCTACGGATAATAACACTTTGGTGTAAATGTATTATGTTAATTTGATTCGTAGCTAAACTTTCTCTCAACAAGTAGGAAACATTCACTATGCAATTAATGTGGATTTGGTGTTAATTGATTTTTTTTCAATATCAAATTTTAATTTCACCACATTTATTATATTTTTGTATCATCCATAGGATACACCTAACGACCTATTTATATAGTTGAGAGAGTGATGTAGAGACTTTAGAAGGAGAGAATCCGGTACAAAATGTCACAGGTTCAAATCCTGTCATCCCTACCCCTAACCGTTAGTTATCGTATCAGGAAGAGATCAATTTCGACCGATTCAAATTGGACATACTCAATATGATATTGAGAAGATCCCCATATCGACTTAGTTGACAGCGGAATTTTTTCTTATTCGGCCAAAGCAATCATTTATTATTAACCCAGATACTAAGAACCATATCGTCCGGGAAAAACCATCTTTTTCTCAACAATGTCCGATGTTGAACTTCATTATGGAAAAATTGAAGAGAAATAAACATGTTTGTTCATGGCAATTAAACAAAGTGGAAAGTAGATCGAAAACTTCATAAACCATTTTGTGGTATATAACCGCCGCAAACTATACTTATAATTTTTTTTGGGCACACACCGTCACCCTCGATCTTCGACCTATTGAGAAGCTCCACTACCCCTATATTAACTTTTTTCAAGGAGGCTGGGGTTAATTTTTTTAATGTGCCATCTGAGTCTTTAACACATAATCTTTTACCACAAACACGTACATTTAGGCAATAAAACTTGCTGTCATAGATCAATAGTTTTTAAATGGAAAGAATGTGATGTGAGAAAGCCAAAGTGGATACTCTAAAAATAAAACTTTCCAATCTTAATTTGATGAGAATCTTATCAAATTCACCTTGGTTTAGGTCTCTATTTTTTTTTATTATTTTTTTTTTTTTGCAAAAGGTGGTGTTTATATGGTATTTGTTATAATTAGCAGAAAGATTAAAAGTGGCATTTTGTTAACTTTCTTTGTTATCCTTGGTTCCCATATAATTACCAGTAGGTATAGATATATTGCAGACAAATTATGTTGTAAAAGCAATCACAAATATATATATTTTTTGATTTTTCAATCAAATTACATCTTAATGCAAAATTCTAATTCAAAATCAATCATTTAAGTATGGTAATTACAAAAAACATTTACAAGAAAATTGGGTACTGCCTTCATACAAATCAAATCACAAGTAACATTAATCACAAGTGTTTCCTTCTGGTTTGATCCTTGGGTGGGGAAACACCTTTAAGGATTCAATTTCAAAGACTCTTTCAAGCTTCGGTCAGAGTACTAGTACGTATGTTGGGAGAGATGGGTAGTTGGGTTGATGATCATTGGGTATGAGACCTAAGATGGAGAAGAGATATCTTTGTTTGGGAACTTAACCTTCTGGAAAATCTTCTTGATATTCTGATCAGATCACCAATCTCTGGTGCAGACGACTCTTGGTGTTGGAGGCATAGTCCTAGTGGACTTTTCTCAGTTAAGTCGGTTTATTTGGTCATCCGTCAATCCATATCTGACAAGGTGTTCATCTCTGAAGAAGAATTACGTCTACTTCAAAAAGTTTGGAAAACTTGGGCCCCTCAAAAGTGGCAGTCTTTCCTTGACAACTTCTTCATGATAGGTCATTGACTGGTCATAATCTCTGGCAGCGGGATATCATTACGGATGATGATGCTTCTAGGTGTGTGTTTTCTGGTTTAGGGTCTGAATCAGTTGATCACTTGTTTATTTCTTGTAACCAGATATCATATGTCTGGTATTCTATTCTTCGGTGGTTGGGTGTCCGGTGGGTATTCCCTCGTGATAATCTAGGGTTGTTTGAGATTTTCCTGGGTATGAGTTTCAGTAGAAAAAATAGATTGGAGTGACTGTTAATTTGGCAAACTATTGTGTGAACTATTTGGAACTCGCGAAATGATATCCTATTTTCGGAAGGAACTTTTTCTGCTGAGTGTCTGATCGATAGAGTGAAGCTTTTATCTTGGAAATGGTTTCTAGGCAAAAATCTTGATATTCCCTGTTCATTTTATGAGTGGGG